>CM076582.1:1111191327-1111714556 GCA_034641835.2 Pinus albicaulis | reverse complement strand
ACTATTGTTGTTATAGGTAAATATATTTTTATTTTGAGAAGAATATTCCCTGTACTAGAAATGAAAATGTTGTCATAGAGTTATCAGTTTGTTGTTGATAGACTTAGTTGGTTTGGGCTTTTCTTTTACACCGATAGGGATTGGCATGTCAGTACAGTCCTTGAGTCCATAATAGTTGGACTCATAACACACGATAACTCATCCATACCATATCTATCAAGTGGAATTCATGGGAACATTAAGCACAAATTGTCCCCTTTGATGATAGGCATGCTATAAATGATGGTGGCATGCAACAACTCAAATCACTAAACCAGGGAAAAATTTCATGTGTCCATACCTCAACTGCCTGATACAAGTAGGCATGGACCACAATATGTGATTTTAAATATTAGCATTGCATCAACCTATAAACTTTGACAAATGGCTTAACACTAAAACAAGTGCTAACCAAAGCGATTGTTTTCATGGGATTTATTCTAGTATTGCCACACTACTGGAGATCTAATTTCTATAAAGAAACCAAAAGCTACTTAAATGGATTTGGTGGAGACAAATTGATATAGGCAAACACCTTATTATGGGAAGAAGCGAGGCTCCAAGTTGTTGTTTGCAAAAACATAGGATTTGGTCCCGATATTCCTTGATGGTACATTATCATATTCATTTCATTCTTAGGTCAACTAAGGCAGCAAGAAGAATATTGTGAGCAGTATGGCCATTAAAGTTGCACAAAAACATATAATTATGAATGCAAATAGCCCTTGTATGGATATGGCATGAAATTGATATAATTTATTAGTTGTTTCCATGAATGCCTTACAAAGACAACAAGTAATTATTCCATCTGTTTTCTAGATTTCCTTGGGCTTTCCGAGAAGGTAATACTTATAAATAATAATGTTTCCCTCAAAGCATCCTCCCCTTTGGGCATTGTCATCGACTGGGGTAATTTTTTTATAGTTTTTTATTTGTATGTGCATGTCTTTCAGTTTTTTTGGTAGTATTTTCTTCCTCCAATGAGTTTGGGTTTTATTTGGGGAAGTCCCGGGCTATTCATTGGTTGCTGGGCTCTAGTCTTCTCTCATTCTAGTGGTCTAGTGATTTTCTATGCTCATCACAATCCAAGGGGAGTACTCTTCTAGAAACCATCTCATCCATCCAAGTAACCACTATCAATATGCCACTTCTATGACCAACAAATCAATGTGCTACTTCTATGACCAAAAATTCAGATCATGAGCCATCTAGACTTGGTCAAGCAACAAAGTATTGTCTTCTACATCAATTGATTTCCCCCCACACAGATTAAAGACATAATCTGTCATCAAATTTCTTCCATCAATGTATGTAACCCAATCAACATCATTATAGCTATTTTTTGTCTGATAATTTTCAGTTTTGGTGGAGAAAAATTGATATAGGCTTGTTGTCCTTCATTTAAAATTGTTTGAAGACAATGCTTTGATAATTATAATTATGCATATCTCTAGTCATTATAATGGCATAGTAATAATGCAACTCACCTAGATCCTTCATCTCAAAACAAAATAACATTTGATTTTTGGTTGTTGGAAAACTTTATGTGGCTCTCTATGAATATTAGGCCATCAAATCACAATGTAACTACAATAATTTGATTTGTATAAGCCTAATGAGGTAACTTAGAAATGCCTTAGCTCTCATCACGAGTCCCATTTCCCATTGAAGAGCACTTATTATTCGTTCTCTGCCTGCATTTTGTGAATTTACAATCAGAAACAAAATAGTAAAAGTTTTTTTGGTATACACGTTGTCATATATTTCAACAGTTATTTATGTAATGATCCTAACTAACGTCCACACATTTTTCTTTGCAGATTTTTGTTACATTACTTTCTTGGAATATATACAAATGGCAGACCAGGTATTTATTATATTTTTGGTATTTGTAGTATTTATGTTGTTGATTTAGTTAGAGACTGGTTTTATTTTTAGAAATAAATCTAAAAAGATACTTCAAAAGTTTGTTTGTGACCAGTTAGAGGCTTGTTGGAACACTTTGAGAGACTTGCCTCAAAGTTTTGGACAGATTTTCAATGCTCACTCAACACTAAAAAATTAAATATTCATAGATTCACTCCCTAGGTTTACTCATTGGTCATGTTATCTCGAAAAAGAATTAATAATCAAGTTAAAAGTTGCAGTCTTATTGAGCATACTACATGGTGCATTCAGGAAAATATCACATCATCATCTGAATATTCAGATGAATGGGCAACAAGACTTGTTCCAGGGACAGATGAATAATTCAATGAAATGATATATTGCAGTTGCAAAATGTGGCAAAATAGGAAACTAAAGAAGCGAAGGCTAGTTGGTATCCATAGATTGGACCATGGAGTTTATATAGAAGAGGTATACTATAATTAACAAATTGTTTTTCTTGTAATAAATAAATATGCACATTATTTAATACATTATTATTGATCATTTGAATTGATTTTATTTTTTATGAAAAGTCGCTTCCAGTTCCCAATATTCCCGAAGAACCTATGGATTATATTGATAATAGTCACTCTCAAGATGAAGGACAAAACACATTTATGGATGAAACCACTTCACAGATAAATGAGGCTGGTGTCAATGAATTTATCCAGGACTTCTACACATCTTTTGAAGAAGTTATTGATTCACCCCTCGCTCAATTGGCTAGGACGCCTCTTTTTGAAAATGCTAAATCTTCTATATTGGCGACACTTATGTTGTTGTTGAACTTGAAGGTTACACATGGATTGAAAAACACATGCTTTACTAATATATTAAGGTTGGTTTTGATATTCCTATAAATTAATGCTCTAGATGTCTTAAAAGTTTTGAATATTGTGTATACTTATAAAAATAATTATTTGTACTATGTAGACTTTTGGAAAACAAAATACTTCCAAAGGACAATAAGTTGCCTCATTCTCATAGAGAATTATCTTAAATAATGAAAGACATTGGAATGGAGTACAAGACATATGATGCATGTCCAAATGACCATATATTGTACTATGGAGAGAATGCAAATTTACAACAATGCCCAGTGTGTCACACAAATAGATATCGTCAAGATCAAGTATCCAATAAGGTTCCTTATAAAGTACTATGACAAATTCCACTAAAGCCAATGTTTGAGAGAATTTTCAAGTGCAAGGAGTTGGCAAAATATATGGATTATCATGCACAAGGGAGAAGCGAAGATGGTGTCACGCGTATGGTTGTGGATAGTAAATATTGGAAAGATATTGAGGAAAAATGGCCACATTTAAGAAATGAGCCAAGGAATGCAAGAATTTCTCTAGCAATGGATGGTGTCAATCCTTTTGGAGATCTTAGAACAACATATTATGTTTGTCCAGTGTTAATTATAAACAACAATGAAAAAGGAACATGCAATGTTAACTCTTATCATACCAAGTACTAGAAAATATGAATGCAATGCTCTCTTGAATTTTATATAAAAATATTTCAATTCAGTTAATCCTAATAAAGAACACTTTGTTTACTTAGGAAAATATCAGGTAAAGGATATGGATGTATACATGGAGCCCCTCATTGACGAGCTTCGTGAATTATGGGATGGTGTAAATATGTATGATGTACCAAGACCTGTCAATGATAGAAACTTCCTCTTTCATGCGATTCTTATCTGGACAATTCATGATGCCTTGGGGCTCTCTATTTGTTGTGGTAATATTTTTTGTTGTAATGTATTATAAATTACATTTATAATTATTGTCTTCATTTTAGTATTTACTAAATTTGGTTTCCAATCTTATTTTAGGGCTACAGAAAAAGGGGAAACATGGTTGTCCATCATGTGGGCCAAAATTGTTGCATAGGCAATCAAAGGATCTCAATAAAACTGTATATGATGAGTATAGACAATTCTTACCACAAAATCATCGCTATCGAGTGCGTGATAAACATAAGTTCAATGGAAAGGAAGTTGAAATGAGGAAGCTAATAAAGATGAACCCTACTAGGTGGAAAGCAATGTATGACAAAAAAGAAGGGACAGGTTTTCCCCTAGGAATGAAAAGACTCTCTATTCTATACAAATTAGAATATTATGAGAACTTTCCAATAGCCCACCTATTGGATACTATGCACATCGAGAAAAATGTGGCAGAGTGCTTGTGGAAACATCTAAATGGAACTAACCTTGAAGCACAAATAAAGTTAATAAAGGACCTTTGAGTTGCCAATATCATGCCAAACATGTGGTTGCATGAAGACAACTCATATGTTCATGCTCCATGGAATTTTACATCAAATGAGAAAGAAAACATCATTTCTTCTATGAAAAACATAAGATTTCCTTCTGGATTTGGTATGACATTAAAAAACTTATTCACAAGAGATGGATCAGAGTTCTCAGGCCTAAAAACACATGATTGGCACAATTGGATAAAGGTAACGTTGTCACATGTTATATTTGTTGGAAATTAATTATAAAATTGTATATCCTAGTGATAATAGCAGTTCATGCATATTTGAACATGGTTATTTGTTAATGGTCATGCTAGTATTGTGATAATATCATCTCATGCATATTTGAATTTCATGCATATTTTAACATTGTTATTTGTTAATGGTCATGCAGTATGTGTTGCTTGCAGCAATACCAAGTACTTTTGACCATGATGTCACTTTGACTATTTACAAATTATGGAAATATTTGAGGTATTTTCAATCCATCATGCATACTTTTCCATGAATCTTATCATTTGAAGTGCATCATTGGTTATTCCTTTATATGAGTTCTTACTTTTAGTTTACGAGAAATCACAAGTCTTTATTCTAATACATGGTAATACTTGCAGGTGGGTCTCATCTAAAGAGATACATCAGGATGAATTGAAGTATTGGAAGATGAATGTTTCAATTTTGATGTGTGATATTCAAATGTGCTTCCCTCCAAGCTTCTTTAATTCTCAAGAGTACTACCTTGTACACCTAGTAGAAGAGATTGAACAATGTGGTCCTATTCATATTCGAACAATGTGGCTCGTGGAGAGATATATGAAGGTCTTAAAACAATTTGTGAGGCAAAAGGCTTGACCAGAAGGGTCCATAGTTTAGGGGTACATGGTTTTCAGGAAATGGTTCATTTGAGTGAGTACTTACCTCAATTTCATATTGAAGCTCCGCGATTATGGAATTATAACCAATTTCAATCATTTGAAGGAGAAAAATTAGAGGGTGAAGGGACTTCAAAGAGGATAAAAGGTAAACAAAATGTTAGTAGTAGTTATTTTTATCTTAAATTTTACAATACATGGCTATAAATAATTATTAATTCATTGAACAAATATATTTTTCATTGTAGATGCTAAGGAGTGGGAGGCATTACATTTGTATGTTGCATACAATTCTGACTTTATGTTGGAATGGATGGAGAAGTACGCTGAACAAAAGAAATTAGAAGATGAAAATGCATGGACCAATATATATAATAGACATGGTGAAAACACTAATCGAAGATTGCCTGCAAGCCATAAAAGAAAGTGGCCAGATAGATGCTCATGCAATTGGCTAAAGACCAATATTGAAAATGAGGAAACAAAAGGGAAGGATAGAGTGACACAACAACAATTGAATTTCATTAAAGGATCTATAAATGGGGATGTGATATATATTAATATGTTGCATATATTTAATAAATTGTTTGTTAACTTTTATATCCTTGAATCTAATTAGTTAATATTTTTATGAATTTAGGTAAGATATTACAAAAGAATGTGGAATTTTGGTCATCATTATCGCATCAGAAAAGTTGATGAAAAGAGACAAACTTATGATTGTGGAGTTTCAACATCATCTGAGGTGGAATGTCATTCACATGCAAATGATAGACAACCAATCACAAGCACACTTCACTACTATGGAGTGTTGGAGGATAGTATAGAGCTTGATTTTATGTATTTCAATAAAGTTATTTTTCGTGTTGAATGGGTACAAACATCGAAGTGGGAGAATGTCTGATAATTTGTCACCCGTCCTACAATTCCCGTCACTTCTGATGGAGGACCCATAATGTGACTGTGTTTCTTGTCATGCGAAAACATCATGCGTTCGTCTCTTTGAGTATGGGCTTCATTTCCCCTTGAGACATCTCCTTCACAAATCCTTGTTTTTGGCTCTTTTTGCATTAGCGCCGGGTAGGCAGGTTGGTCACTCGCGCCACTCGAAATCTGTCTGAGGTGGCGCCACTTGGCGCTGTCATAAATGACAAATGGCGCCACCCATTTTAGAATTTGTTTTTTATATATATGGATGGCGGAAGTTGAGTTCAAGCAAACTCCACAACCACTTGCCTATCTTGAGTTGGGAGGGTTTGTACGGGAGTTCTATGGAAGGAAGTAGTTTTGCCACCTTCTATGGACTGTTCCCTTGTTGATAGGGCCAATCCATAATATTAGGGATCCCAACTCCCTCCTTCCCCATCTATAAAGCTTTCTAGACTCCATGGCAAGCTAGTCTTGAAGTCTTGACTTGCATCTCCTATTCCAAATTTGCTTTGTCTTGTCAAAGAATCCCTTCTTTCCCTTGAGGCCCATTAAGCAAGAGACCATTGTTACGAGACTACGGAGAGGTTTCCCTTTCCTTGGCGAGCACAGCGAGGCGTGGACAGCGGATTCCCCGTTCGAAGGAGGTGCGACGTCGGAACTTCGAGTTTGTAGCTTCCTATTCGTTTATCACTTTAATAGATGACTATGATTATGGTTCCACTCCTTTTGCAATCATGTTAATGCGAGTAATATCTTTTCTGACCGATATTTAGTTATGTATGCTGGTTCCTATGCATGTATCTGTTCGTCTCTTCTGTGTGCAGGTGTTCGTCCACGGAGATCGTGGAAGAATTGTGATCTGCCAGGGCTGAAGGACGGGGGCATCTTCTTCTTCAGATCTAGCGTTGGAATCCAGGTAGGCTCTTATCCCAAGTCTTTCATTTAGTAACTAGGAGCTTGCGTCATAGCATTGTTTGTTTGTTGCTAGACCCCTGCTGGGCTAGTAGGGATCGCCTCTGTCCGCAGAGGGGATTTACCTCCTCAACAAATTGGCGACTCCACTGGGGATCGTCCGGTTTTCCTTGTCCCGTTTATGATTGGTTCGCTTTGATTATTTCTCCTTGCTTGATAAACCTTCTGGGTTGGATTCTTTCATTATTTTAGCCTCTTGGTTTGCTTAGCTTGTGTTGGTCTCTTTTCAGATTAGCTTGTTTTTAATTTTCATTGAAGAACTCGACTGGCGCGGGTTTTTACCTGACAGTCGCGCCACTTGGCGCGTGTTGCATTTGTCTGTCTCGCGCCACTCGGCCTCTGGCGCTAGTTTCAAGGCCACAGTCGCGCCACCCCTGTGACTTTTTGAGTTTCTTCATTTTTTGGCTTTCTGAGCTTGACCAGTACTTTGCTTCTTGATTTCCTGATTGTTTGAGTGTATTGGAGTCTTGTTTGACTGGAATTCACCGCTATCCTTTGGTTGTTTGCCTCTGTCTATCGGTTTCACGATTTGAGCCCTAGGGCATCTAGTGGCATAGTGAATCGAGCCCTCCTCGGGAGTTTTGGTGTCTTGATTGTCCTGTCAACTTGTTGATTGATTCTCCACGCCCTCTTAGCAGTCTTTGGTTGTTTTGTTGCGTCTTTTGAGTGATTGTTCATTCTTTCATTCAGAATTCGTTTGCCCTTGCTTTGGATCCAGATCACACGGTCCATTGGGTGTTTTCGAGTCTTTCTTCGATTTGAGAGACTTTGGGTCGATTTAGAGATTTGGTTGCTTGCTTTGTTGAGTGAATGTTGTTTGCTTCACTCTCTTAGTTATCATTTCTCCAATTGTTCCTTTTGTTTTCAGTGCACATTAGCCATTAAACATTGAAAATCAAAAAAAAATATATAGTCTCTTTTGTTTTTTTAATTAGTGCAAATTGTCATCTTTTCCGTATTACTAGTGATTAGTGTTTGAATGAAAAGTGTGCAATTGCATTAGTTGCATTAGAGACATTCTTGTTTGTATTCCGTTCATTTCGTTTGTATTAAAGCTCTCAACTCTCATTTAACTAGTTTTCATCGAACGAAATGTTGCATCTTGGCATATAGCTTGCATTTAGGAGACACTACATACGATAAGGCCTGGAAATTGAAACTTAATTGAAGATCAACTGTAAAATTCATTCAATTAACCTAAGGCAACATTGGAACTTAACGCAACATATTTAGAAGGTCTAGGCTAGAGACGTGTTTCGGCGTCGTTAAACCTAGCAGCTGTCGTTCGCCTATTGGCTTTAGACAGCGCTAGTACGGACTTGCGCTCCCCGTACCGTCGCGTATATAAAGGGAGACCCCTCTAGGTTTTCAATCCTTTATCCACAGGAAGCCGAGTCTGCCGCCCTATACCCGTGATACACCGAACACGGCATTCGGGGAGACTACCTACACGTACGGAAAGTCCTTGGTCGATTTCTGTTTCATTATTGAAACCAAGGTGTATATTGCAGTTCACGGATATTTGGTACACCCTTTGTGCCTAGTTTTTCCTGAGCAGTCATTTGGTCTTTTCTGACTCCCTAAAACTTGAAAAGACCGTCAAGCGCTTGTCCTTTCACGCTTGTATCAACTCTGAAAGAGATAGAGTCACCTTTTTATCGTTTCTCGACTCTTAAAACATGAAACGGTAGAATTTGTTTATTTTCCAATGTGGTAAAATCAATCTCCCACGATAACACACCCATTTAGATATTGCTTGTGACTGTTTGATCGTGTGTCTTATTTCGTTTTCAGCCCGTGTGTGTGTGTGCTCTTTTCTTCTAGTCTTTTGTCACGGTGGCGGAACCCTCAGTTTCGTCTACTGGTAGTCCTTACACGGACGATTCTTCAGAGGCTTCTGAGCCTTCTGTTGAACCGCAACAACCTGTTGTTTCCGAGTTCCCTGACGGGGGACCGGTCCTCGCCGAGCAACCCTTTGGAGAGCCAGTTGACTTCCACTGGCCCTTTTCGGACCCTCTGTCTGAATTGAGATTAGGAGCTGATTTCCTTTCTCTTACATCGGGTTCACCGTTTATTGCTGCTATTTTTCCTCCTAGTCCTCGCCGTCTTCTGCGTGATTTAACGGCAGGATCAACCATGAGTAATTCTGGTGAGGAAATTCCCGGGTCTGATGACTACCAGCGCATCCCTCGTAGATTGTTTGAGGGAGACGAGTCTGAACCGGCTACCACATCGTCAGCTGGTCCTTCTTTTCCACAGGGATATAGATCTCTGGGTCAGATTATTTCAGCTGCTGCCTCTATGGGAATATCATCTCCTGCTTCGAGGCCAGCTGCCACTACACCCGGGGTGTCTCCTTCGACGCCCATCACTTCTGTTCCCGTGCGACCCACTGTTTGTGTGGCTGCCTCTTCTGCTGTTGCCTCGGCATCTGCTTCTAGATCTGGGCCAACTCCAGAGGACATTTATCTAGCTACTGTTATACCGGAGAATATCTCTCCGGAGGAGTATCGGTTGTTTTTACAGCAGCCGAACGCCGGAGCTGGACAGCTCCCCCAAGATCCTTATCGGTCTTTCTTTTCGCACTATGCACAAGACGGCACTCCCGTGTATGGTTTTTCGGGTCAGCTTGACGAGCATGGGGACATTTTGCGTCTCCCCGCTCCTGAGGCCTATCTTTATGTTCAAGGTTTACCGTACAACCAGGCTCAGAACTTGCAGGCACAACCTTTCCAAGGTCAACCTGCAGGCCAACCTGGCTATCAGTACGACCCACAGGGACAGCCCAATCAAGGCTACTCTGCGGGCCAGCAAGGGCCATTCTGTAATCCGCAAGGACCATATTATAACCCTGCTGGTCAACCTGCTCAGCCTCAGCCGGGGTATCAACAGGGACCGACCTATGGACCTGGGGGGCAAATCCAGCCTTCCTTACCGATGCAACCGCAGTATCCTGTTGTCTCTAACGTTGCATATCAACAAGGACCACTTTATGGTTCTGCTTCGGGTCAAACTGGTTTCCAGCAAGCACCTGGTCCTGTTCCACCACCAGGCCAACCGGGTCATCCGGTACAACCTGGTGTCCCGCCTCCAGGCCAACCGACTTATTCGGTGCAACCTGGGGCTCACTTACAACCAGGGCAGCCTGCGCAACCAGCGCCGCCCCCTCATTCGGGCCAACCTGTTCATTCGGGAGCGCCCCCTCATTCGGGTCAACCTGTTCATTCAGGCCAGCCCCCTCATTCCGTTCACTCTGCTCACCAGCCTGCTCACTCAATGCCGCAGCCAAATCAACAGCTGCGCCCTACGTACCAGGCTCCGCAGGGTTCCACTTATCAGTAGTCTACTCATCCTCAGAGTGGTTATTATCCGCATGGTCAATCTCAGCCGAACTATAACCACTCTGGAGGCTCTCAGTATCCTCCTCCTCCTCACGGTTCTAACTATGCTCAGCAGCCGAATCCAAACGCTGCTTATACAGGGCAGACACCTAATCAGGGCTCGAACCCTGGTTATCAGGCCCCACACAATGGTTACCAGCAACCAAATCAGTCTGGCTATACGAATTATGCCCCTCACGGTCAGAATCCTACGGGACAGAACCCATGGGGGCAGGGATATTCACGACCATCGTGGAGCATGGGTACCGGACCTTATTCTGGGACTGGCATGGGAATTAACCCCCCATTGCCGTTCCTGGCTACCTTGGATCTACCGGACGTTTCGAAATTGACCAATGATCCGATTGCTCATAATCCATATTGGCCCCCGGTTCCGACCAAGATACCAGGTGACTGTCCCAAGTTCGAGGGCAAATCTGGAGAAGACCCCCAGGCGCATGTGATGACGTATCACCTCTGGTGTTCGTCTAACTCTTGGACTGACGATTCGGTTCGTTTGCGTCTTTTCCAGCGTACGTTAACAGGAGCTGCTGCTAAGTGGTACATAGAGCTATCCCGTGGTATTTTTCGGGATTTCAACTCGTTAGCTATGGCTTTCCTCACGCATTTCCAGTTACCAGTCCGGTATGAGACCGGGACGCACCTCCTGTCTTCCCTGAAGCAGGACTCGGCCACTCACATCTCAGATCACATCCATGAGTGGCGGCGCCGTCGTCGACTGATCAAGTTTCACATACCTGATCAGATTTTGACTCACTGGTTCACCACCTCCTTTGTGAACAAAATCGCTCAGGATATCGCGATGGGAGCATGTGTGACGGAGGAACAAGCTATCGCGCGTGCCCAGTACTTGGATCTTGTTTATTCACAATCTGGCACGCTTTATGACATCCTGCCTGATGCACCATGGCCCGGAGCCAAAAAGACCCAACCCACCCCTTCCGTGGATGGTGTCATTGGTTCCGTTTCTCAAAATTCGAAGAAGTCTTCGAATGGGAAGCAGAAGGCTAATTCTTCCAATAATCCCTCTGCCAATCCCACCTCATCCGATTCTGGTAAAACCGCGGAGGTAAACGCCGTTCAGGCCAATCCTGCGGACAAATCCTCCAAGGGGAAGAAGAAGGGCAAAGGCAAATCAAAATCTGATGCCCCAAAACCGGAATCTAAATCTCGGTCTGAGGATGGCTCACAACGTAAACCGAAATTTCCTTGCCTCATCTGTGAAGGTGACCATTACACTAAAGATTGTCCAAGACGATCCGAAGTCAGTCAACTTCTTAAAGGCTCAAAGGGAACTCCGGCTGTTTTAAAGGAGCCATTTCCATCTCAGCAGACCCAGATGGTCGAACAAGGTTCATCATCTGCACCGTTTGGGTCTCAAGTTTTCATGATGAAGACTAATGCACCTATCACTATCGCTACGAGGTCCAAGGATTACAATAATCGGCAGCAGGCACCCGGGAAGGCAGTGGCGGATGGACCGCCTCCCGCATCTGCTTCTGGTTCATTGGAAATTGAGAAGCCGACTCTCGAACCCGTTGTGAAGCCACCTCCCAAGGGTGTTCTTCGGAGATCCTCTTATAATCCAAACGCTCGTGCCGCTCAACATTACGGTATTGTTGAGGATCTGGCACAGGCGCCATGTGCCATGTCTGCACTTGAGGTTCTTCAGAGTTGTCCTTCACAACGGAAGGCTTTATTGTCTGCCATCGGTGGTATTGATCTCGCCGATTCGAGCCTTCTCACCTTTGATCTGGAGAATTTTACTCCCCGGCTTCCACATCAAATCGCTTTGGTTATTCAAGTCGGGATTAACGGTCTGAACGTTCACAGAGCCGTCGTAGATGAGGGTGCATCTACTTGTGTTATGTCCTCCGCTTGTTGGAAAGCCATCGGCTCTCCAACCTTATCGTCGTCTCCCAATGCCCTTGAGGCATTTGATGGCCGGGAATCTAAACCCCTGGGAGTTCTCGAGAGTCTGGCGATTACATTACAGGGAAAAACTGTCAACGTGGAAGTAGAAGTGGTTGACGCTGAACTCAACTACAATATACTTCTTGGCCGCAGCTGGACCCATGCCATGCTCTGCGTGCCGTCTACTGTCTTTCGATTCATCAAGTTCCCTCACGAGGGCAAGATTGTCACGGTAGACCAGTTGTCATTTTTTACCTCTAGCTCCGAGAACAACGTGCCGTGTGTGGATCAAATTCCGAATCCCCCAGACAGCATAGGACCTGGTCTTTTCAAAGACCCAGTCCTCATGGGTATTTTCCCTGCGCCGCCACCGAATACCGCTCAAGTTCATATGTTGTCCAGGACTGATGACCCCTGGCTGATTCCTACACCTGAGCAGGTATATGAGTTTGGAGAGTCCATGCCTTTAACGCCAGTAGAGATCAGCTACTGTGAGATTGTTGCTGCATCGGACCCTCCACCTCCTCGGCATGCTCCGATGAGCATGGCTCTTGACGTCTACTCACAATCCCCCTGGCTTGGTCAGGCTGATTCGCCTGATCCTCTTAGAGAGACTTTTCCCTCAGATGAGGCTATAATTGAAACTATGTCTCTGGAGGAGCTACCTTGGGGCGATGGGCATCATCGTTCCTCGTTTATGCCTAGCTTGGGGGCAATGACGGATTGTCTCGAGCGCTATGCTACTCGGGTTCCTTCCCCTCCTCTTCAAACACCGATCTTGACGCATGAGGTCTTTTCGGAAGGCAATCTGAGTAACATTACTCAAACGGTTCCTATCAACATCTCTGTCAAACCAGGGATTGTTGAGAACATTCATGTGGGTGTGACCTGTTCTCCTGAAGAGATCCAGGTCTATACGGAGCTTTTCAAAGAGTTCAGAGATGTCTTTGCATGGTCTTACGAGGAAATGCCGGGAATTGATCCTAGTATTGTCGTGCACGAGATTCCAACCTATCCAGGTGCGAAACCCGTGCGCCAACGCTTGCGTCCCATGCATCCTCGGAAAGCCGCCGCTATCAAGGCAGAAGTTGAAAAACTTCTGAACACGGGGTTTATTTATCCTATCCCCCTTACAGAATGGGTGTCCAACATCGTCCCTGTCGATAAAAAGCAGGGTACCATTCGAGTCTGTGTAGATTATCGCGATATCAATCGCGCCTGTCCTAAGGATAATTATCCCACTCCGTTTATCGATCAGATTATCGACGATTGCGCTGGGAGTGAGATCTATTCCTTAATGGACGGTTTCTCAGGTTATAACCAGATTAACATTGCACCTGAGGATCAACATAAGACCACATTCATCTGTCCGTGGGGCACTTTTGCATATAAAAAACTCCCGTTCGGCTTAAAGAACGCTGGCGCCACGTTTCAGCGAGCTATGTCATATGCTTTTCATGATATTCGCCATATCGTCCAGCCTTATCTGGACGACTTGCCTGCCCATTCGGGTAAGCGAGAAGATCATCCGGAACATCTTCGCCAGATATTTCTTCGCTGCAGACGCTACAATATTAGGCTGAATCCTCATAAGTGCGTCTTCTGCGTCGACTCTGGCCGTCTTTTAGGCTTTATAGTCTCGAAAGACGGAATTCGCCTCGACCCTCTGAAGGTTGAGGCCATTGTAAATCTCCCGTCACCCTCCTCCCTTTATCAGTTGCAGAGTCTGCAAGGGAAAGCGAATTTTCTTAGGCGCTTCATCCCGAATTACGCCGAGGTGGCCAAAGGATTCACTCGTTTGTTAAAACAGAATGTTCCCTTTCATTGGGATGAAATCGCTCAAGAATCCTTTGAGAAGCTGAAGACATTGCTAGTCAATGCTCCGTTGCTTCGTCCTCCGGACTATCACCGCGACTTTACTTTGTATCTAGCCGCCGCGTTAAGCACCATCGCCATGGTCTTGGTGCAGGATGACGAGAACGGTGATGAACATGTTGTTTATTACCTCTCTCGGAACCTTCTCGACCCGGAAACGCGTTACGCACATGTTGAGAAGTTGGCCTTAGCAGCCGTACACGCTGTACAGCGCTTTCGCCATTACATCCTTTTGCGCACGATAACAGTGGTTTCAGACTGCAACCCCATGACATATATTCTTTCTAGACAATTGCTGGGGGGCAAGTACTCCAAATGGATCGTCATCCTGTAGGAGTTTGATTTGGAGTTCACCACTGCCAAGTCAACTAAATCACTGGTCTTCGCGGATTTTATTTGTTCTCTCCCTACAGACTCTCTTCCTAAACACTCTGAAGATCATATTCCGGACGAAACGTTGTTTCTTATCGATACTCGTGATCCTTGGTACGGGGACATCATAGTGTATCTTTAGACCGCGACATTCCGGTCTGAGTTGGATAAAGCTGCACGCCGTCGGATTCGGCACCAGTCCCAACCCTACCGCATAGTGGGAGATACCCTATATCGTATTGGAGTAGATTCGGTGCTTCGACGATGCCTTACCTTGGACGAGGCTGAGAAAGTCTTGAATGACTGCCACAGTGGCGCCTGTGGTGGACACATGTCCGGATATGCCACTGCCCAAAAGATTCTGAGGGCAGGTTACTTCTGGCCGTCTATATTCAAGGATTGTATCACTGCAGTCCGAAAATGCCATCCGTGCCAGATTTTTCAGCGCAAGATGCGCGCGCCGCCGGTGCCTTTGCATCCCGTTATTACCGTCGGCCCTTTCGCGAAATGGGGCGTGGATTTTATGACGTGTAACCCTCACTCGGCCGGGGGGCATGCGTATATCATTGTCGCCGTCGACTACTTCACTAAGTGGGCCGAGGCGATGCCTACACTAGCTGCTGACGGGAAAACGGCTGCTTCATTTATATTCAACCACGTTATTGCACGGTTCGGGGTTCCTCAAGCCATCGTCACTGATCATGGTACTCATTTCCGTGATTACATGATGGCGGAGCTGACTTCAACGTTGGGCTTGCGTCACGACAGCTCAACACCATACTACCCTCAAGCGAATGGTCAGGTTGAAGCGGTGAACAAGGTTTTGGTCACCATGCTTCAACGAACGGTTGGGATTCATAAATCCAGTTGGCATCTCCAACTGTTCTCAGCTCTCTGGGCATACCGAACATCTGCTAAGAGTGCAACCGGGTTCACACCATTCCAATTGGTGTACGGTCTGGAAGCTACTCTGCCGGTTGAATGTGAAATTCCTTCGCTTAAATTAGCTGTGGAACTCTTACCGGATACCTCTCCTGAGGAAGAACGTCTTCTGTATCTTGAACGGTTGGATGAAACCCGTCGTCTAGCTGCTTTGATCATCGAAGCACAAAAGAAGAGGGTCAAATCTCATTTTGATCAATCTGTTTCTCCCCGTTCTTTCATTGAAGGAGACCTAGTCCTCTTGTATGATCAGGCACATGATAAGCTTGGTGCCAGTAAACTCCAGCCCATGTGGCACGGTCCCTACATAGTAAAACGTGTTTTGAAAAATGGGGCCTACGAGCTTATAGACTACGAAGGAGTTCCGTTGGCGCAGCCCAGAAATGGGCTGTACCTTAAGAAGTACTACGCCTGAAATGATTTTTGGTGTAGTGTGTGTACATAGGTGTGTGATTGTCATTTGTGTGCATGGTGTGGTGTGCTTTGTAAACATATTTCTGCTGATCGGGTCTTCCTGGTTGTGCAGATGTCTACTCATCCATTTGTTGGTTTCGCGGACGGTGCCTCCCGCAGTACCAGGAATCTGTCTTCTGCAGCCTGGGTAATCTACGATCCTGCTGGTGTGTTGATCGACCTGCAAGGTGTTTGTTTAGGACGTACCACGAACAATATCGCGGAATATAGCGCCGTGTTGGAATTATTAACCGAGGCAGTAAACCTTGGTATCCGTGAATTGCTCGTGTACCTAGATTCATAGCTTGTAGTGTTGCAGCTGAACGGGCACTATTCGGTAAGAAACCCGTCCATTTTACGATTGTATTTGCGTATTCGATTACTGGAAAGGAATTTTGAATATATTACATATCATCATATACCGAGACATTTGAATGCATTAGCAGATACAGTAGCAAATTTGGTGTTAGATAGACATTTGCGCAATTTATAAATCATCATCACATGTAAAGAAGACTCATCCGGAAATAGATATGCATATATAGATATCGAAATGTTTACATAGAAGTGTGTCACATAAAACTCAAAAAATATACATAAGTGTCTTAATACATCCGGAGACACTGAGTCTCTCAAAATATAGGTGTGGCTAAATCCTAGAGACTAATCAGCATGGTGCTCATGATAGCACGTTACTGCACGCACTAGCCGCCTCAGGATTCGGTGGAGCCGATTTGGGACTCCCACCGTATGGCGCTGGTACTCCAATGGTACATCTGACAGTCGGGCATAGTCTGGGATCCCATGAACGATCCCCTCAAGGTTATGAACCAGTGCCTCTCCTCCGGCACCTTCCCCCTGGATCTCAGGGGCGAGCTGTGTCCTCCGGAAGATAGGAGACATCCCGGCTGGTCTCTCAGGTCCTACATCTGCATGCATGTATGTTTGTGTTAAGACAACCGTGTATTAACAAAAAATCATATAAACATAAAATCAAAAATATGAGGTCTTACCCAGCTCTTCGTCCCAGTGGTCTCCTTCTGGTAGCGGGAGATACGGGTCCCCTGTAAAGTCAGTTCCCGCATAGGGCCAATCTTCCACAACGATCAGTTGGCGCCGTATCCATCTGAAGAACTCGGGCTTCCAGGACATCTGTTGCCCGCCTCCAGATCTGGGCATCAGTGCTGCCCAGCGAGCCATTCTCGGCTCTGGTGGTACTGGACTCGCCACAGGGGCCTCTTGGCCCTGGAAGGTTGGTATGCGTTCCAGAATGAACGACACCAAGATGGAACCATACCCAAACTGCTTCAGTTTGCCCTTTTTGCATTTTGTGAGCTGCCTTTTCATGTTAATGGTGACGGCTGTTGCCCAGTCATACAGTCGGGGACCCATGCATTCTGAGGCCAGTAAGAGTTGAGCCTTTGAAGCCTCGTGTGGTGCCTGCGATCCAGCAGCCCGCGTAATGGTGTGGAGTACGACTCTCGGTGCTAGGTCGGGGATGGTCGAGATGTACACCTTCTTACTCCCTGTTCCTGTTTGTGCCCCATGGCACACCCGCGCCATTACTTCTTCCATCTTCTCCCCTGATGGTCTGCTCCCAGTCAATACAGGGATTGGACCCCTGCGGGATAATCCAGTAACAAAGTAAATGTCGGTGACCTCCAATTCCAACACCTGGTCTCGTATTCTGAATACCTGGTCATTTTCATCCCAGAGGTTGATCGAATATTGGAGGAGCTCAGGCTGAGCTCGTAAGCATGGCGTGAGGAAGAATTTCTTTAAGCCACAGTCCCTTAGAGCATTCATGCAATTCTCATTTTGCATGGCCTCTTCGTCCTCATCTCCGTGTTCCCGTTCCTTCCATTCAATCACCATTCTGACTGTTTATCTGCATTCACATGGTTCAAAGCCCCTAATTAGATCTTCTCTGAGCTTAAAAATTCAAGAAATTTGGCATAAATAGAGGATTTTTAGGCGGAAATTTGGGTTGCGCCGCTGGCGCGACTGTTTTGCTGACAGTCGCGCCATGTGGCGCGGGCCCTTTGATAAAAAGAGCTCAGTGGCGCGGGTCCGTGCCCGATACCCGCGCCACTCGGGCCGGCCCTAAAAATTCAAGAGTGCCCTTACAGAGTTGATTTATAAGGGGAATTCATTAAAAAATATATGGAAAGAAAGAGAAAAGGAGCGCCTCTTACCTGTCACAGACGAGACGCTGAATGGTTGCCTGGATCGGTCGCAATCGCCGTCAGAAGATTCTGCTCCAAATGGACCACTGCTACTCTCCACAAGGTAAATAGTAAAAATTAATTTCATTTTTTACCATTGGACATATTTATAACTTTTCGACGTTAAAATGTGTTTTAAAAGTTATTTCTTGTCAAATATTTGCATGTATTATGTCGAAAATGGATTTTACGCTTGTTGGGTATGTGCAGTGACAGGTTTTTGCGACTTAGAAGGTGGAAACGAGTTGTATTTTATACTTTTTTCGGACTCGGTAAATACACGAAAAAGTCACTCTGGAGTCATCTTTCAGCTCTTTTCTGACTCTCTAAATATGAAAAGATTGCCGAGGCCCTTGTCGTTTTGATCTCGTTAAAATGGACACGAATCGACATCCACCCAGTATAAGTTTAACCCTTTTTCGGGCTGGGATGGATTGATTACGAAAAAGGAATACCCTAGCCTATTGCGACTAGGAGGTTTTCCCGGATATTGTTTTCTACCTTTTCGGATCTGGGGAACTATTGACGAAAAGGGACCTATGGAGTTTTCTTTTCCACTGTCTTTTTCAAACTCTCTAAACATGAAAAGACACCGAGTTCTTCCTTTGTCAGACTCGTTAAACCCTGATGACATCGGATCTAGTCGAAATGACGTTCTCCGAGTTTCTCCTTCCTGGGACTCGTTAAATGCACTAGGATGGATTCGCCCGAAGGGCGGACTTATATCACAAGCATATGCTATCCCCTTCAAGCTTGTTATCAAAAATAATTGGGGTACTCGCCAGAAATGGTGGGGGAAAAATGGAACCATCGTCGTTGTCGTCGGCGGTATGTCGCTCTTGAACATGGCACTGATCTGCATTCGTGTCGGGTTGGGGACATCTCATCTCGTTGCTTCACTTTGCTTCCATGGGTTTGGGTAATCTCTTTTGACCTCTCATCTGTTCACTGCCTCGTCGCCATGACCTTTGATCTGTTGACGTCAAATACTGCCAAGTCCATTGTCGTGCCGTTTATATGTTCAAGAGAAGTTGGCCTCTGTGAATATCAACCTTCCTCTGTTTCTCATATGATCCTGATTCACAACAAAACATTATGTTCCTCTGTCTCGTGTCGATGATGTGGGAATCATTATGGCCCACCTTCGATCAAGGTCACTTCCTGTCGACTTCAACTCATTATCCGGGAAGTTGGTCTAGAGACTCCTGATGGTACCTTGGAGCCTGCATGCATTAATGGCAGGTTCGTCGCATTCGACGAGAGGTTTTCATTATTGGCCTCCGATCGGATGATTCTGCGGGTGTTCGACGTCAGCTCATTTATTCACACGCCGTAGATTGTACCTGTAGTACCTTGAGGACCATCGTCATTATTGGTGGTTTCTCTCGCGTCTGTTAACGGCTTTCATTATTGGCTGGTAATCAGACGATGTTCTTGCATGTTCGACGTCAGCTCACACATTCGCATGCTAGAACTTGTACTTGTTTGAGTCGAGATGGAGCGCAAGACCCTAGATTGTGTCTGTTGTAATCCAGGCTGCGATTGTGGATTATTGTCATTATGTACATGACTCAATGATTGGATGGCTGCGACCATACCCGAGTCTATTTGTTTGATCTTAGTTGGATGGCTGCGCCCATACCCTGGATCCGGATTATAGCATACTCTGTTCGGATGGCTGCGTCCATACCATATATATACATCATGTACTTGGGATATCAGTTGTATCTGTCTGTGCAGGTTTTCCGACGGCGGGCCTTCAGTTGGACATGTTCTCGTAAAGCATTTCACCCCTCTCTCTCTCGAGCCTCATGCTTTAGGGGGCATCTGTTACACAGTAATTTGTCACCGTCCCTACCATTCCCCGTCCCGCACAATGGAGGACCCATAATGTGACCTGTGAACACTGTCATGCACTAAAAACATCATCATTGCGTCCCTCTGAGTATGAGCTTCATTTCCCCTTGAGACATCTCCTTGCAAAATCCATGAAAAACAGCTCTTTTTGCATTGGCGCGGGTAGACAGTTCAGTACTCGCGCCACTCAGGGAAATCCTGTAAAGAGGTCGCGCCACTTGGCGCTCTTTCATAGAGCAGCAATCGCGCCACCCATTTTAGGGACTGTTTTTTATATATGGATGGCGGAAGTTGAGTTCAAACAAACTCACAACCACTGCCTATCTTGAGTTGGGGGGTTTGGCTACGGGAGTTCTATGGAAGGGAAGTAGTTTTGCCACCTTCTATGGAACCTTCCTTGTTGATAGGGCCAATCCCATAATAATAGGGATCCCAAATCCCTCCTTCCCCATCTATATAAGCTTGCTCAGATCCATGGCAAGCTAGTCTTGAAGTGCTGAAGCTTTGCATCTCCCTATTTCCCAAGTGCCTTTGTGCTGTAAAGAATCCCTTCTTTCCCTTGAGGCCCATTAAGCAAGGAGACCATTGTTACGAGACTCTGGAGAGGTTTCCCTTTCCTTGGCGAGCTTTACGAGACGTGGACAACCGGGGACCCGTACGAAGGAGGCTGCGACGTCAGAACTCGGTTGTAACTTCTATTCGTTTATCACTTTAATAGATGACTATGATTATGGTTCCACTCCTTTTTGCAATCATGTTAATGCGAGTAATATCTTTTCTGACCGATATTTAGTTACGTATGCTGGTTCCTATGCATGTATCTGTTCGTCTCTTCTGTGTGCAGGTGTTCGTCCACGGAGATCGTGGAAGGATTGTGATCTGCCAGGGCTGAAGGACGGGGGCATCTTCTTCTTCGGATCTAGCGTTAGCGTTGGAATCCAGGTAGGCTCTTATCCCAAGTCTTTCATTTCGTAACTAGGAGCTTGCGTCATAGCATTGTTTGTTTGTTGCTAGACCCCTGCTGGGCTAGTAGGGATCGCCTCTGTCCGCAGAGGGGATTTACCTCCTCAACAGAGAAGAAAAAACTATCTTGCTCCATAATAATGGATTCCATATGATCAATACATCTAGGTTTGAAGCCACTTCTGAACCTTATGTGTTTCCAAGTCAATGTGACCAATTTTTTCTCATTCCAAATTTAGAACAACCTGGTTGGTCATTTTTTATTGATTATGATCCAAGGGGACGAAGAGTAACATTTGTTCCAGATGTAGAGGACCATGATTTACTTGAAGATGCAGAAGTTCCCCCAGAAGACATAGATGGCCAAGATGGAGATGATGTTATTTTCAATGATGCATATGACCAAGACGAAGATCATGACGAGTTTACTGAAGTGTCTGAAGGACATAACTAACCACATGGACATCAAGTGCATGAAGATGATGAATTTATTGATTTTAATTTACCTGTAGTTGAAGGTGGTGAAGACTATGAAAATGATGGTATTAATTTATTTGTCGATTTAGGGTCCATTAATGATGGGGTATTTATGCCATCAGATGAGGAAATTTCATGTGAGGATGACATTTTTTGATCACTATGTTTATTTTAAAATATTTGTAAGGATTCACTACAGTTAAGTATTGAGTTTATAATTGTAATGGACATTAATTAATTTGAATGTTTAAGGTTTTAATTGAAAAACACATATATATTTGGTGGAGGCACCTAATCCACTACACTTCAATTTCTTAATTGAATTTTTGAACACCTTTACTTTATGCCATCGTCACCTAGGCAAGAGAAACATAATACCATAAACCTATAAAAAAATTGCATATTGAATATTGTTTATGTTTTTTTTTTATGTATTGAAACATATTGAAATTTGTTTATGTTATTTTTCATGTGCTAGTGAATTTGAATTTTGTTATTAATGTCACTAGCATATGTTCTCAAATCAATGTTTTCTTATTTTTATGTTATTATGTGTTTTTTTAAGAATGTTACTTCTGAACTGGGGGATTCAATGATCTTAACGGCTTTTATGGAAATGTTAACAAATGCATGAGGGCAAGACATTTCTATGATGGTGCATGAGGTAAGCTTGAATATCGTATTTTATAGGTTCAATTAGCTTATGTTCTTTATTATATTATGCTAATTTATATTTTTGGAATGCAGGCAATTTCTAAAGTCATTCCAACCCCTATCACACCTTTCAATACATCTAAGCTTATGCTAGTGGTAAAGCTTGATCAATATTTTTGTGCATTAAATTAACTTATGTCACTTTATATATTTATTAATATTTGTGTTTTTGCTAAGCATGCATTTTGTTGGCATGCAGGATTCATTTATGCCAATCAATACATCAAATGTTTCCATGCAGGTATCGTTTATGTCCCCTAATACATCCAATGTTATGCAAAATGTAAGGTTCAACAATCTATTTGCGTGAGTGTGATTATGTTATTTGTTGAGAAATCTAGGGCATAACAATGGAGGTGAATTTTACTTGATTATGTTATTTGTTTGTATACTTTTACTTCAGCTATGAACTCTTGCTTCAATGTGTATGCTTACCATGATGCCTTCTTACTAAGATGCATTCAACCATGGAAAATGTCTTTCATCTTTTAATTTTTTCTTTCTATTCATCTATATTATCCTTGAGCATGAAACCCATGCTTCAAACATAACAAAAATGATTTTATTTTTCCTTTTTTACATAAATTACATAAAATCATGATTACACATGTCATTATGAAGACCAAACCTAGTTTACATATTTCAACTTTATTCATCTTTTATTCCATAGATTATTATTTATATTTGTGCCTTGCAAGATGTTTCTAGGGTGACTCCAACAAGTAAACAATCTCTTGGTATAGAGGGTTATGTTATTCCCTCGACACCTAGACCAGAACCCCATAACATGCCCTATACATCAAATATTGATGTTCCTAGTATCCCTATTGAATTGCACCTGCATGCTCCTGTTAGGAGTACATCAGAATGAATAAATAATCCATCAAATGTGGATTCAATTACAATTCTCCCACCAAGACTGGAACAAGTTTCTTTGAGGAGTCTCATAGATTCACAATCAATAATGTTAAGGCTCCTACCAGATACTCCTGAAAATGTTCAAATCATACAAGAAATGGTTGAACAAATTTAGTTTTGGGAAATGCCATTGTTGGAGAGTGCGAGCCTACTTCAAATGAGCAGGTAAAATTATTTTAATTTTTATATAATTTCATTTGTTACGTTTAGAATAATTAATTTAGAAATGAAAGTAGTTTCATATTTTGGTTGTATTTTTAACAGTTCCACAATTTCTTTGTAAATGCAGGAAATAAGTGAGAAAGTGCTTGATGTACCTATAAGGGAATCTACCTCAACCCCCAAGACTACAACAATATCATCGGTGACTACAAAAGGAATGCAAGAAGTTACAATCTTGCTCACTGCAGAAGGAAATGTCTTGAAGGATGAAATGGGGTTAAAATTTTATCACTTTATTTTTCGTCGTGCAAAAAAATTATTTGGAAATACCATCCAAACGGATTGGAGGAAGCAAACCAATGCTAAAAAAGAAGAACTATTTAAAGATGTTGTAATAGAATTTGGAAATCCTGGTTTTGATAAAGAAATTATTCTAGATATTGCATGTAAATACATTCACTCAAAAAGAGACAATTTAAGGTCAAAGTTGACAAAAAATTTGATGTATCCATGTCCAGCTTGGATCACAGACTAAGTGATGTGGGATGAACTTATGAAAGATGCCAATTTTAAAAGGAAGGTGCACAATAATCCAAACTATAGGCCATCTGCACGAAGAGGAGGTAAAATGCGACTTCGAGATACAACGAAAGAAACCCAAGCTAGGGTGTCAAGTATTGGATCTCATAAATTAGGCTCCGGTGGATATAACAGCATTCGTGGTCGCATGGTAAGTGAATATTTTCATCTATTATATTTTCTATTTTAGGGAAAATAACCATGGTCGCATTGAGTTAGATGTATCTTATTAGTCATTATAGCTTATAAATATGATTATCTTTGTTAATGTAGGTTCACCAATTTCAGAAGGAAGCTTCAGAGGAAGAATTAAATTATGCTTTATTACACGATTCCCAAGGTCTACAATAACACATGATAGATCGAGGGGAAAAATTAATTACTGGTTATGAATCTGAGGTTAGTTGTTTAAAATATCTTATGAAATATGAAATAATTTAATTGGAGGTATAATGTTATTTTAACAAGTTAAATTGTGTTTTGTATAGGAATCCCAACAATCTAAATCATTAGGTGAAATATCTGGGAGTGAGCATGAGGAGGAGATACAAGCACATGATGAATCGTTTGTTTCACACAGTCATTCAATTGTCATTCTTGAACCTTGGCAAGAAACCATTGTTGAATTTCAACAAATGGGAGACAAAAATAATGAGGAGGGTGTTGAATGTGATGAGCAATCCACACCCACAATTATAGTAGCGCCTCGTAGAAAGAGGACAAAAAGGATTGATATGTGTTAAATGCTAATAACTTGAATGTGCATCACTCCAGCTTCTAAGGATTTCACTAGGTTGTGAGGGTCCAAACATAAACTAATTCTGTGTGCAATAAAACAAATTTTGAAGATACTTTGTTTTTTGAATTTTGTGGAACAAAACAAATTTTGAAGGTACTGTGTTTTCCTGCAGCACTATTTTTATGTGAGTGTCATAGAAAATAATGCCTTGACTCTAAATGATGAATTGAATATATTGTGATGTGACTTTGGGGTAACAATAGTTGCCTTCAATGACACTCTTACAACAATCTTCTCAACTGTATGGCTTTGTACACTTATGATAGTTCATACTTGAAGATTTTTTTGTCAAGAATTATATTTTAGATCATACTTGTTTTGAATTTAATGCTTATTGTTTGTGTTTCAAATACTAAGTGGTTGTATTTTGGTTCTATAAATTTCAAGATGTCACATGCACATATTGTACCCAATTCTTGAAGAGATATTAGAGTTAAAACATGTTTTTATAGGATTTGATGTTGCCATATTTACAAGGAAAAAACTATCTAAACTAGGTGCTAAACATATTTTTGGCACTTGAAAGATCCTGGAGCAAATAGATGAAAAAACCTCTGAATATTATCACAAGTCTTTCACAAAGATTATGCTGATGGATATACAACTTCACTAACTACAAGATTTTCTTTTTTTTTACCTGAGATAAAATTCTCACGTGATTAGGAAGATATGTTTTGTATTTGTTATTTATATTTACATCTATATATGATGTTAGTGATATATTTTGGACACCTAAAAACTTCTCTACATATCATGAATTTTGATTTTCTCTTTATGGTTGTTTTAGCCTATTTTTAAAGCATTCTAATGCATATACATAATATAATATTTTTATATATTAATGAAAAATATAATTTTATTTTTGAGTAAAAAAAAGAGACTTCAAGCTTTATTGTTGACAATGTGGATGAATCAGAATATGTATATTTCCCCTCCAAGATATGTATATATATAATCAAATGATTGATAATCATGAATAATTTTTATGGAGAAAGGTAGAATTATCGTATTTTATTATTTTTAACTTTTCCATTTTTGCAACGATTCAGAACAATGTGATTTTCGGATTTAATCCTATCAAGTTTCTAATTATTTCCTATAAATTTGGAAACAGTTTTCAATGGATGAAAAAGTGGTGTGAATGGTTGCAGAGCAATATGGATTAGAAGTTGGCAAACATGGAAGCAGAGTTGTTAGTTCTGCAGGTCAAAGTTAATCGGATGGATTTCCTGAGCTTGAGATCAAGTTTTTAAGACTAGGAAGTTGGTAAAGGTCTGCAAACTACTGAGTTTCGAGTTCCAGCAACGCAAGGAGAAAATACTTCCCGAGTGGCAAAAGAGAACCTGGGTGTAGCCATAGAAGTTGGGCCCTCTGGTGCTTTTTAATTTTCAATGTTTGAATCAATGTATTCAATTTTTCTCTTATTTTTTCAAGGGGGTTGTAGAATTTACGGTAGATATCTGACTGTAGAAGTGTAGTCAAGAGAAATCTGTGTAAGAATTTTTTTTTTATGGAAGTATTGGAATAGTGAAACCTTTGAAAACATAGAAAAATGTAAATAGGTTTTTCAAGTGCTATGATTGTACTTCTGTTACTTTGGCTAAACCCCATGATGAAATTATTGATGATGAGGATGCAGAGGAGGGTATCACGGGTTTCCATGAAAAAAATAGTAACAAGGAAAACAACGGCATTGGTGAGATAGATGGGATTAGGATTAGTGATTACAGCTATGATGAGGCCAGAGCCCTTAGCAAAGAAATTGAGGATGGATCCCTAGCTCTCAAAGAGGTATTCAAGATCAGAGACATTATTGCGAACCCATATACGGTAGTGTTTCTTATAATTTAAATATCTGATAGTTTTATTGAGTCAATTCTTGCAAGCAATATTCCTTTGATGGGTGTGTTTATTTGTCTCTCTCCATAGTCAATCCTCTTTTGTGTTGCAGCCTGTTACTGAGTTGTAGAAGTTCTTGAGAAGATTGGAATTGATTCAACTCACAGTGGAAACCCTCAAGGTATGCTTTTTCATTCATAGAAAAACAGAGTTAAACAGAGTTCTCTCTCTTTTGGGTTTGGAGGTGTTCTTTTACGTGTCATTTGAATTCAAACACCTGTCTTCCAATTTGTTCAATAATAAACATGTTTTGCAATGGTGTGTTCCATTCAGGAAACTCAAATAGGGAAACAAGTTAATCAGTTACAGAAGCAAAATTCAAAATAAATTTGGTATATGGTGAAGAGACTTATCTGGAATTTTAAGCCAAAACCTTCTGGTTCAATGTTGAAAGCATGGATAATCTAATGGTGAAATCCAAGAATTGGTTATGCAGAAATGTAGTTTTAGTCGCAGCAACTTATTTATGGCTTTATGGCTTTAATTTTGGTTTATTTAATCTGACTTAGACCTACCTAAGTGAACAATAAAAGGCGTAAATGTGCTTACTGCTTCGGTATGATGTACTGCAGTGGCTGGAAAGAGATTGCAGATGAATGGATGAAGAACACTGAAAATATTGTTGTAGATGCAAGTGCAGGTATGGTATTGTGCCAGAGAAGTTACCTAAGTTTTCCCTATGTTCTACTACCAAAGATTTTGTTTTTAAATGTTTTGTTTTTTTCATATACATTATTTTGCATGTTGCAGTTACCTTGCCAGATTTTGTTTCACCTGCAATTGAAAATGATGAAAATGGACTCCCTTCACCCCCACTTGATGAGTGGGCCTTTCTATCGACCCAAACAACTTCAATAAAAATATCTCATGTAGTCTTCAAATATGTGTAGAGTTTGGTATCTTCCTCAACGTGCTTGAAGCTGAGATATATCATATCAATTGGTCATGGAAGAAATTGGGTTTGTTCCATGACTAAGTGATATCTCAGCTTCCAAAACATTGAGGAAGAGACAAACCCTGAATATGAAAAGGCGATAATGGTTAGTCTTTGTAAGAAACTGATGTGTGATTGCAGTTTCTAATTTTGGTATCTATACTTTAATTGTGAGCTTGTTGTGAATAAATTGTTTTTTGCTTGTTCTATGTGCTTGGAAATAAAGATCTTCGATGTCATGGATGATAATGGTAGTAAGTTACTCTTTCTTTCCAGCTTCTTAATATTTTTGTCGCTTGATTCCATAATGCATACTCTATTTTGTGGCTATTAAGTTATTTTTTATTATTTTTGAATTGTGATCATTCATGACATTCTTTTCTGTCGATGTAGACCCTCATGCAGCTAAAAAGTCTAAGAATGATGGATATGATGATTATTATGATGCTGGTGGAAAACAATGTACAATAAAATGACCCAATAAAATAAAGCAATCAACTCAGCAGAGGAATCTGGCAAGGGATATCAATGCTTTCTGTGGGCCAGAAGAAAAGAAAGAGAGAGATGAATTGTAAATGAATACTCAAATTCAGGTTGTCAGGGAGCAGGGACATAAGTTGAGCAGCTCAAGTCGTATGGTGGCCAATTCTAAATATAAAGTATCTAGAGACAATGTGCAGCAGCACCCATATTTGGACAAGAATCAGACCAAGCCTGATTCCTTTTCTCTCCCAAATGTAAGAAAACTAGAATATATGTGGATAATCCTCTGTCAACAGAACATCCTTTTGCTTTTTGGATCTTGTGTAACATATTTTTTTACTATTTTGAAAGATAATAATAATCTACAATCTTTAAAAAAAAATATGAGGACAATTATTTCTGCTAGCTAGGTTGGATGGAACTTGTCTTAGGAAAATATATATTGCTTATTTGGAGCTAATTGTAGTATGGCAACATATTTTTAAACTTGAGTTTTCCTAATTTGTACAACAGAAATTTTTAAAATCAAGATTGAGGGGGGAGCACGAAATACTTCTAATGGAAAACCATACTCTTAAAGAAGCAATGATGAACAGTAGCTGTTACAACTTACAATTGTGGAGGACCTGCAATTCTCGCGAAGATGCCTTTGGAAGAGTGACAACTGCGGGTTGAGAACGTGAGATTAAGAATTGAGGTTTTTCTACACTATCATTCAAACATAATTTACGTTTGAAATATTAATATTGAAGGGATTGAAGGGCATTTTCGGAATTTAACGATTTCATACATTCATTAAAACTAAATAGTTTCATACATTCATTTTGGAAAAGGTTTGATTTTTTTTTAAAAGAAAATATAAGATAGTACATATATCACAGATTTGTTATCTTTTCTGTTATGTCATCCTTCATTTTTTAAAGAAATTCTCAAACAAAAATAGTGAACACAAATATTTCTAAAAGACTATTACATCTTTGTTTATGTCAGTAAAATCCATCTTTTCCAGTTCCTACAAGGCATAGTTTGAATACCACAAAATTGAAGAAAAATATAGAAATCCTGTAGACTGTCAAAATATATTAGAAAAAGACAGCGTAGATAGCAACTATTCTAGTCAAAGCCTGCCATCTTTTCCTATATCCAGTAATAGATATGCATCTCTCTAATTCGAATTCATTGAATTGATTCGGGATACATTGATTAAGTAGACTCAAAACTATTATGGTGAATCCTATAGAATTATCTTTAGAATTCTACTAATAGATATGCAAATTATATTAGCTCACACATACATGACTAACTGTTCCTAACTTTACACTCTTCTAGAAACTCAATGATAACCATGAGTAATTAACACATTCCAACACCCCCCCCCCCCTTAATACCTTTAGAATGATAATAATAAATATGATAATATTAGCTCACACATGAATGACTAACTCTTCCTAATTTTACATACTTCTAGAAACTATATGATAGCTAGGAGGAATTAACACATTCCAACACTTACCCTTAATTAAGACCATGATTTGTTGTTGGTATAAGTCTTATCTAGGCCTTCGACACTTGAGATCAATTAAAATGTTGATTTTACTTCTACAGGTTGGTGCAGGTTGTCCCCAACTCTATGTTGCATAGGATTTTTCTTCCTTTTTCTCCAAGCTTTATATTCTATATACTTTTTCTTTGTTTTATTTATCTAATTCTTCTTTTGCATATGCATGCACTTCAATTACTATTAATTGAACATATTTTTCAACCTCTGCAATATTGAAAATCATATATTCATTTTCTTTCATATCTTCTTCCATTGTCGCAAAAGCTTCAATAACTCTTACGGTTTCCTTCATTACTTTGTTCCGTCTTCTGTTGTAGTTATGATAGATTTTAAATATTCACTTTAAACTTCAACATACTTTGACCTTATAAGCCTCCTCAAGAAATGTTGATTTAGGTTCATAATCAAATTCAACTTTTAGTGCAAGATTCTTCTCACCTGTTGTTGTTGTTGCAAAGGAAATTTTAATTTCATCCTTGACATGTGTATCTACATAAAAGATGTTTAGCACATGGTGGTTTTTATATCATCATTGACCACGGCTTGATTCCTACATTCTCCTCATCCCAACAAACAATGTCACCTACAGTCACCTAATATATCCTACTCATGTCTGCATATTGTACAAAATCATTTTTTTCTTCTAATTAAATCATTTTTATTTTTATTTTTAATAATGATATCTTCTAAGTAAAGGGGATGGGAAGACCCCTTCCTTCAGCACATGGTGGTTGTTATATCATCATTGGCGACGGCTTGATTCCTACATTCTCCTCATCCCAACAAACAGTGTCACCTACAGTCACCTAATATATCCTACTCATGACTGCATATTGTACAAAATCAATTTTTTCTTCTAAAATTTCTTCAACTATATTGTTTAGGACAATTGTAGTCTCCTTGTCTTGTATATCTTCCTTTCCTTATGCAAACTCTTTCACAGCTTCTGCAATTACTTTTATGATATCAAAATATTTTACTTCTTCCATCACAACAACTTCAATACACTGTGGATCAATGTTGCTCCCCCTTTCACTATATGCCATATCCAAAAAATTCCAAGTTTATTAGGACTTGTTTGTTGTTGTAATCTTGGGAGGAATGTTGTTACCAAAATCTTGTTGAATGAGAAACACTGTTGTTGGATCATTCTTCTTGTTTACAATGCGTTGATCCTTTTGATCTTATATCCTGATCTCATACCCTGCTTGACTTAAAGGTTCCTCAAAGTCATTAAAAAAAAATGTGTGTGAATTCAATCACATTAAAAAAACAAAGGGGATGGGAAGACCCCTTCCTTCAACACATGGTGGTTGTTCTATCATCATTGGCCATGAATTGGTTCCTACATTCTCCTCATCCCAAAAAACAGTGTCACCTACAGTGACCTAATATATCCTACTCATGACTGCATATTGTACAAAATCAATTTTTTCTTCTAATTAAATCATTTTTATTTTTATTTTTAATAACGATACCTTCTAAGTAAAGGGGATGGGAAGACCCCTTCCTTCAGCACATGGTGGTTGTTCTATCATCATTGGCCATGGCTTGATTCCTACATTCTCCTCATCCCAAAAAACAGTGTCACCTACAGTCACCTAATATATCCTACTCATGACTGCACAACATGTCTGTCATTCTCGACCAATAAAATATTCAAATATTATCCTGAATATGTTGGATTTCAATATTGGAGTCAAAGTTGCATAGTGCATTATGAGATATATCCTTTCTATAATTTTGCTAGCCTTTGACCACACTCTAGAGATACTTTATGTAATGGGATAGATGTGAAATTATAACTGTTTGAATCATGGTTAACTTGTAAAAGTAAATATTCAAATCCCATAGGAAAATGTAGGGACTTTAAATTCTTGTGTGTTTCTAAAGTACTGTGATCTGATTGTTTCCATTTCTGATCTATGAGATATTCATGAATTCGGTATGTAAGAAAACAACCACCATTTCATCTTCTTGCCTACTTCATTGGTAATTTCTAACTACTGCTACTATACACACTGTTGAACTAATTAATTGAACTTTCGTATACAATTCAGAACCGTTGTTCCAAAATGTTCTCATCAATTGTTTCCAGAGCCACGACCTTGGAGGTCTTATGCGATGGTGTAGGGGGTACCATGAACGACCAACTCCAACTGGTGTTTTATCTTTTTTTTACTTTTCTAAAGCTTAGTAATAGTCTCTAGGATTGTTTTTATACTTGTGAAGCGAATTATACTAATTTCTTTATCAAAATATTGAACTTCATTATAAATATTGAATGTCATGTCATAACGGATGAATATGGAGCTACGCCATGTTCTCTCACCGCTTGGTCCAGTTAGAAAATTCTATTTCTTAAGGTTCTGCCAACAGATTGATGCAGGAGTTTGGGTTGTCATGGATGTTTAAGCAGACAGTTTAGTGGAGAACTCAATTCCAGTGAATTGCAAGAGGCAGCCATCGGGATTAATAATTCAAGACCTCCCTGGAAATTGTCACTACTACATGTGGGGATGTTTTAAGACAATGTTTAAGATAACAGTCAGCATGGAAGTATAATCACAGACATACTCCACAGCAGCAACAGGAATTGGAGCGAGTTATGAAACTACTCTTGTTTTACTTGATTTCCTTATAAATATATTTTTAAGGACTTGTAGGCTTTCATTTGCAACAAAACTCTATGGTAGAAATTTGGGAGTTGCTAATTCCGATCTCTGATATTTAACTGATTCGAGGCTAATATTTAACACATATCTATCTTCTGATAGCACTGAAATTAAGTGTAAATTGGGCAATCAATTGTACATTCGGATGCATATACATTTTTGCTATTTTTTGTTATCAAGGAAGCCAATTCCAATTATACAAATGTGTTGAAATGGTGGAGCTAACCACTCACTATGAATTTATTTTTCCATCATTTAATGTGATTCAACCTTTTCGATTTATATGTCAGAGATTGAACTCTCTTTGTAAGATGGAGAAATATTGTACATTTTTCTTTTACCTCATAATAGTCATGAAATGAAGTTCCAAATTATGAGGATCTTGCATGTTCAAATTCAATGGCATGAATTTATTTTCAGCGAATATAAGTGTGATGCCTTATTATTTTCAAGGTTGCTTTCCATAATTGTTAAGTTTTGGGAAATTGTTTATTCACTTAGATTTAAAATGACTGTTGTTAGCTTTAAAAAAAATGGAATTTATTTTTTCTTTCCATAAAAAACATATTTTAAGGTAATTAAAATCACTATTTTTGAACTTGAAATGTTGAAACCACCTTAAAATAACATTTAATTTTTTATTTTTTATTTTTAATATTTTTTCATATCGTCTCTAGAGAGACAATAGTTTTAATTATGGACATATAGTCTCTATAGAGACAATACATTTTTTATCTCAGCTGTTGTCCATAAAGATACAAATGTTATTGTCTCTACAAAGACAAAAATGAAAGTGTCTCTACAGAGACAAATTGTAGAAAAATGAAATTGTCTCTAGAGAGACAAATGAAATTGTCTCTTAAAAGACAATAATGCCTATGTCTTTATAGAGACAATAATAATATGTGTTCTATATTTTCTTTATAGAGACAATTGTTTGAGACAGTAATTTTGAGACAATTGTTTGAGACACTAATTTTGAGACACTAAATTTGAGACACCCGCTTAAAGACAATATTTAAGACGATACACAATTTTATTTTTGTCTCTAATTAAGGCAATTCACTGTAAAATTTTCTTAAATATTGCCTTAAAACACCCCCACATGTAGTAGTGCAACATTGTACAAACTCTCTCGAGTTTGTATCCAAATACAACCATCAACCACATGTAGTCCAGTGGACTTTTCATCTACCCATGGGGGATTGGGTCAATCTTCCTTTCTATGGCTAAGGGCAAGGGGTGAGGGAGGAAATCCTTTTTAACAAAGGCTCAGCTCAAGGCACTTTGTGACATGTCCTATGGAAAAAAAATTTCCATTGATGGGGCATTGATGGGGGCGCTGAGAGTAATGAAATCCCTCGCGGTTACCTCATGATATTATAATCCTTTAATTTCAAGGTTTTTCCAAGCCCGACTAAAAAAATAGGCATGCACACTATGGTCGATAATTCTTGACCGGACATTATTTTACTTGAAGAAATGTTGTGGATGGTGAAAGGATCACTAAACTGCTAGAATTTCAGTTTACTAGATGGTGGTTTTGATATTTTGTGTTTATGTGTGTTATTGAGACTTGAAGTTTCTATATTGCATGATGGAGGACATAGAAGATTGGAGTTAAAAATTTGTGAGTTTGAAATCCATGAGAGGATGGTCACGAAAATAGCTTGTGGCGTTTAGGATTTGAAAGCATTGTAATTATTAGTTTTGTATTTTTTTTTGGGTAGTCCCATATGTTGGATATGTTTCTGCAATATTGAACTTGGAGTCTTCTCATAAATGGAATGTTATTAAATGTGAGTTTGTATTTGGTTTTCAGGTATATCGAGTGGTTGGTATTATTATGTCAATGTTGTTCATGTTGATTTTGATTATGGTTAAATGATTGGTATGCTTTGTCAATTATTACTATATTAAAGTGGAATTTTATGAAGTTTTATGGATAATAATAGAAGTGTAACATAGAGTTATATGGATAACAATGGAATATATATATTTTTTAATTATGCTAAATCGGTAATTTATTGGAAAAGTTGAATCTACTAGTTGAGCTTAATCAATTTTGAAACTATGTGGAGGAAATAACATGCCAACCAACAATATTTATGCATTGACTCTCTAGAGTTTGTATCCAGCTACAAATATCGACCACATGCAACCTAGTCGACTTCCCATCCACCCATGGTGGAATTGGGTTAGTCCTCCTTCCAATATTTAAGGGCAAGGGGAAAGGGAGGAAATCTTTTTTAGCAAAGGCTCAACTCAAGGCACTTTATGACGTGGCCTATGGAAAACAATTTTCCATTGATGGGGTGCTTAGAACAGTGAAATCCCTTGGGGGGTTACCTCATGATATTGCAATCCTTCAATTGCAAGGTTTTGGCAAGCCCAACTAAAAAAATAGCCAAGCGGAGGATGGTTTATAATTCTTGCCCATACATTTTGTTACTTCAAGAAAATTTGAATGGTAAAAGGATCACTAAATCACCAGAACCTCAGTCTACTAGATGTCGAATTTTGGGTATGATTTTGGGGTTTGGCCATCAAATGGAAGACCTGAAGCATTAATCTCATCAATTCATTGGGAATGGAATTGGTTATAGGAATCAAGGTTTTCTAGAGTGAGCTCGATTTTGAGATATAGATCATGAAAGTCTATGGTCACTATATCAAGAGATAACCTTTTTAGGAGACACTATTCATGAAGAGGGTCTTTGATTATGAAAATAAAATTCTAGGAGGGGATATAAAATTTTTGATAGAAGTTGAGGAGGTGTTGTGTCCTTGTTCAAGAACTAGACATTTTACATACTTTTTACAATATAAGGAAAATAACCTCTAGCGGATGTTTTTGAGGAAGCCCTTATAAAAATAGCCGAGATATCCATTTGTAGCGGAGGTCACTACTGGAGGTTAGCGGGTGGAGGTTTTTGCGGATGTTTTTTTTTTGCAGTGTGTTTCTAATCATAACACGCATCAGTGCACTTAATGTATATGTAATGCAACAGTACATACTAGAGGCTAAAGAAGCATTGTAGAGTTATTTTTAGGTACTACGAAAACAACGGTGCACTTCATACATACAATGCACTGGTGCATTTTATATAAAGCGCACGAGTGCGTACTATCAGATGGCACACCAAGACACTGTGCTCTCCATACAAACCTGCCTGTGTGTCTAAGTAATAGAACGCACAGTAAAGAAGTGCGGTGCACCATTGATAAAAAAATTTAGGTTTTATGTATGAGGGAGGCTAATGTATTTAATATGTGAATCATTTAGCGACGTCAACAGAGAGAGGAAAAGAAACAAAAAGAGTAGAGGGAGGACAATTATAACATGATATAGTAGTGGGAGACACAAGAGAGGGAGATACTTTTGTACCCTCGCCCTATTACAGCACCCACCCAGTTGCTCTTAATGGAGGTAGGCCTACTTAAGTTCTACGAGGAGGCTCCATCCCTAAAGGGGCACAGTTGGTTATTAGTACAATTGATCTACAGGTGGGATGCCCACTGATAGGCTTTCCGGTTCAATCCTGGCCAGTGGTCTAAGCCCACTGAGGAGGAAATTTATTTTATTAGTGGCATATCTAGGAGAGGGGAGGATTTTCCTAGTTCCCAGATGTCCCCATCGGTTATGCAGCAGAGATTCAGTTGGTGTAATCCTAGAGATACATTAGGGATGATATACTCTCTCCTACAGATTTTCAGATGTTTGGTGGTCAGTTACGAATTTCTTCTTTTGTTCCATAGGAGGTTAGGTGCCTCTCACTGTTACTTACCACCATTGCACATTATACCAGTGACAGGCAACACATTAGTTTCCCTCTTTTATTTTATGTTAATTATTTATTCCAGAGGCCATGACTTGTTAGATGGTCTACCATTTTTTAGCGTCAGTTTTGTATAGCATTAGATAGATGTCATTCTCAGGCATTTTGGAGGTTGACCTTCCCTTTTCCTTCAGAGTTGTTTTCTTTATTTTTTGAGTGGTTTCCGGAGATGAGGCCTACTTTTTATGCCAGCCTCGTAGGCTGATGTTACATGTATAGATGCATATGTGGGGTGAGATGATGTCCAAGAGGGGATTTTTGGAGTGTCTCAACATGATTTCTACTGATGCACTGGAGCTACTAGCCAATGCAAATGATCACATGTTCATGATGGGGCCCTGTCCTTACGCGGGGTTGGATTGGTGAGGGTGTACCAACATCCTCTTCACACAAGATGAGCCACGAGATGCTAGAGGTAATATTAGTGTTTTATTTAAATTAATATATTTTCATTTTATTGTCTTAACTACTTAGAATAAAATTTATTTGTAACACGTTCTTTAACTTGTTTTATTAAATTGCTTAATGAAAATTTCTAGTTATTGTTATGTACTATATATTTTGTAGATATTGGAACGTTTTTTGGGGACATGCCTCCACCCCTAGTGAATGATCCTATAGATGACGAGGAGATGGAGGAGGCCACGGAGGGTGAGAGACCTCCTCGGGTGGTGCAGATACCCGTGGGCATGTGGAAAACATTTGATTCAAGATGGAGTTGGGTGGTCACCTATGTAGACTCCTAGTTAATGAGGGAGTCTGCCCTGCGACAATGAGAGACATCCAAGTAGATCATACGCTCACAAAGCTCTGGAGGGACATGCCCAATGATATGATGATCCTTATGCGTCATATCATTGGATCTTCCAGGCTACTGGCGGCTAGGAGGGATAGGCGTCGTACAGATGTATGACAGAGTAACTTGGATGATCGTGATCATGAGGGGAGTGATAATTCTAGTACTCCACCGCCTCCTCCTTCACCTCGCGGAGATGAGCAGCCAGCATCTAGTCCTGAGTAGGCATCTTCTGAGCAAGATGCACCATCTGAGTAGGCACCTCTGGCTAAGTAGACACCATCTGAGAAGGCACCTCTGGCTGAGTAGACACTATCTAAGCAGACACCTTCGGCTGAGCTGGCACATCCATCTGAGCAGGCACCATCGACTTAGCAAGCACCTCCGGTTGAGAAGGCATGTCCATCTAAGCATGAGGCACCATCGACTGAGGAGGCCTCAACTAGTTATAGTATTGATGTAGTACTACGAGATATTTTACATTTATATGTATTTCTATTACACTTATATATTTTTGACATTATATATATATATATATATATATATATATATATATATATATATATATATATATATATATATATATATATATATTGGTGCATGGATTTTATGTTCATGTTGATGTACTTAATTTTACATGTTGTCATTAATCATTATGTGTATATTGTTAGGTCATGTTAGATATGTTCATTTAATGTGCTTATAGATAGATGTGCATCTTATAGCAGTTATTTGACATGAGATGTATATTTGATGTTTGTGTTGTGATGATGTTATACAATGTTTGTGTTTTGTTATATGATCACAATCACGATGATTAGATGATGTTAACGAATTTGAATGTGTATCTTAGAATTTGATGTTTGTATAATGATTATCATGATCGTGATGTTTATTTTTAATATTAAATCATGATATTTATTAAATTTTATGTATTGGCAATTGTAAAATTCTGTAATTGTAATTGTAAGTAAAATATTTGTAAAATTGTATTTGTATTGTGAAATTGCAAAATTGTAATTATATGTATTGTCATGATTCAATTTTTTTTAAATTGTAAAATTTGTATATTGTAAAATTGTAAAATTGAATTGTAATTATATGTATCCTGATTGTAATTTTAATTTTAGTTGTAATTGTATGTAAAATTGTAAAATTGTAAAATTGTAATTGTAATTGTAATTGTGATTGTGATTTTAATCGTAATTGTATGTAAAATATTTGTAAAATTATAATTGTAATTGTAATTGTATTGTGAAATTGTAAAATTGTAATTGTAAGTGTATGTATTCTCATGATTCAATTTTATTAAAATTGTAAAATTTGTAAAATTGTAAAATTGTAAAATTTTAATTGTAATTGTATGTAAAATATTTACAGTATGTATTGTGAAATTGTAAAATTGTAATTGTAATTGTATGTATTGTCATGATTCAATTTTATTAAAATTGTAAAATTTATAAAATTGTGAAATTGTAAATTAATTGTCAATTTTAAACCATAACTATAGTAAGTAAAATGTATACCGTACATATTGTTAAATTACCATAATTTTAAAATTGTAAATTTGTAAATTTGTATGAATATAAATAATTGTAAAATAATAAATCTAGCATAATATGAATTTTTATAACATAATAAAGTTTATAAAATAATGCAAATAAATTCATGTTTAGAATTATCATTATTTTATTATGATCTTACATGCCAAAAATAAAAGTATACATTAATACATTTTTTAAAATTTTGAAATATCATACATATATATATATATATGGTTCATTTGTTTAAGTAATGATATAGTGAAAAACAATTTAAAGCAATCAAGTAGTTGTATTATTTTAGGAATTGACATAAAAAAAAGAACTTGATATAGTGCATTTCTTTCGAGATCAGCATAATTGCACATTATCAAGTGAAATGACTTTAACATTAACACACTGCAAACCAATTAATTCAAAAACATATTATAATGTTTGGAACAAAAAAGAGTCTTAGTTATAAGGTTAAGTCTTCTTCTTTATGAAAACCCATCTTAAATAATATAAATGATGAAATAACACATGTGCCATATCACTCTGTGTTCTCATGATCACCCTCACCATCTTCTAGCTCATTTGGCATGATAACACTATTGTTCTTAAAAATATGTTTTGATCTAGGGTCATGTCTTAATACGAACCACCAATCCATATCCAACACTTCTGGGTAAAAATACACCTAGTTCTAGTATTTCGGGAAAACATAAGGCTCCTTAGCTTCATACCACATCTTTTTAGAGTTGGAACCGTTTGAATATTTTGTGCATCTGAACTTGATTTTGAATCTGCATGAACCTGCAAAATTGTATACATTAATTTTATTCAGCTGAATGACATGGATAAAAAAAAAATCAATTAGATAATGAAAATATAAATAAAATATGAGGTAATTATGCCTGAAGATGGATAGGGAGAACTCTACGATGGACTTTGAGAAATATTATGGAATGAGCTGGATTTTGAAGAATTTTCTATTTGATATAATTATGAGATTTTCTCTCTACATTTGAGAAAAATGAATAATAAATTGTAATTTACATACCTAAAAGTAATTTCGGTACCTTAAAAAAGGAGTTATTGTTATCGATGAAAGTGTACTATTAACTACACGAGTGTTGTTTTATTACCCGACGCACCAGTGTGGTTAGTTAACAAATGCATCGAATTTCGGGGAAAACAAAAGGAAACTTTATTTTTTTGAAGTGAAAAAAAAATGTGGTAAACTGAAAAATGAGCAGAAAATGATTTTCGGAAATCTAATTTCATAAAAATTTCTTTAAAAAGTAAAAGTTATTCATTATTTGATTATTTTTGCAAAAACATTCAGGGAGTGATTTGCACGAGAGACATACCTGGAGCAGGAGAGCACTGTGGAGCAACAAAATACTTTCGAACAACAACACTGTTCACATAATCATAATTTCAAACATTTGGTGATTCACACAAAAACCTTGTAGTATAGTAAAAATGTTAAATTTTACTGTAATAATTGTTTTTTTTTATAGTTTTTGTTAGCTTTAATACATGTATAGTAAAAATTTTAAATTTTACTATGAATTTTACTAATAAAATCATTTATAATATCTATTCAGAAAAAAGAAAAAAAGGAAAAAAATCCATTCTTTGATTAAACCCTTGCTTCTTCTTGTTTACGTGACTGCAAAAATTCACAATTAGGGCCTTTCATTTTAGATTTATAGGGTTTGTGTTACTATATATGTAGGCGTATCACATCTAACCCATAGGACCACTTGCAAAGTTAGATCCCAATCCCTATCAACCCTTGCACGATTTAAAAATATATATATTTTGTTAATCGGTGCGTCCTGTTTAATGTCGCGCACCGGTGTGCGCTTTTAGTATGACACACCAATCGCGTATTAACAAAAAAAATTGTTCGATAAAAATAGTTTTCCATTCCTTTTTGTTTATGTTAATGAGTTCTCTCGTATTAATATAATGCACTGGGTCTCCTATTGACAAAGAGCACCATACAATGTTGCTACTATAGTGGTAGTGCATTTAAAATAACATATCGCACCATTGTGGGTGCTTAAGTGGTAAAAGTTGCACCGGAGCGGTTAAATATATAAATGCACCATTTTCTTGATTTGTTTTTTTACTCGAAAAGTATGTGATTTATTTATAAAATATATTAATGAATGGTAGAGGTTTTATATTGATAAAAAAATGGCTGACAAGAGTTCAAGCAACAAAAACACTGATAACACATCTAGAAATTTAAAAAAGGCAAGTTCTTTGTAAATTATTTACAAAAATTATTATTTTTGAACTATATGTAAGTTTAAATAATATATATTTTTTAGTGTGTATCATGCAGAGCCACAAAATGACAAAGCTCGATAAGATTCTTTCTGATCTAAGACCAGAAGAGCATAAAAGCTTGATGGAAAAATTGCAGAAGGATGAATGAAGAGAATGAAAACATACTATCGATCCAATATGACTTTCTTTATTGAATTTTCATTAATAATATACTTAAAAATATTAGATAACATATTTCAAACAATCTATTAATTCAGATATGTTTAATGTTCTACAAGGACCAACAACAAAGGAAAGGAATGTTGTTCTAAGAAAAGAAAAAAAATAGAACATGCAAATGAAAATGAATTGCTCCTTAGCTCATCCGGAGTGGTGCTAGAGGGTAATGAAAGGGGGTGGGGGGGCTTTTTAAAAACTTTGAGGGATCTAATAGAACGAATGTATAGACGTTCTTTCCACTTACAATAAAAAAATAAATCCAATGATTCCAAGAACCAAATTGTATTTAAACTACAGGAAGGGTTTCCAGAGAATTGGTCAATGAGACATGTCAAACTTTTAATAACAAAAGCGTACAACAACAAAAAATAAGGATTGAAAAATTAATATTCCTTTAAATTTTTTTCTAGAATTATATGTATCTATTACGACAAATCAATCGTTAATAAATATCATTTTGTTATATTTAGTTTTCATATATCAATATAAAAATTAAATAGTTTATTGTCATGTTACTTTTTCGGGAAGATTATGAAAATATCAAAGGATGAACGAGATGATAGCATAAATATGCCAGTAGGAATGTCCAAAAAGGTGTACAAGAAGATGTTCAAAGAAATGGACATAATTGCATCGCACGAGGAGTCATCTCAACAACATGCTTCAAATTTAATATGTAATCATTGAAATTTTCGATTAGGTACAATAAATAAATAATTTAGCATTAAATATTAATTTTCAAGTATTTTCTTATAGAAAAGAAAAGAAATTGGAACCCATTCAACACATAAAACAGGGCGACAAGGAAGAAAGGGGTTGATATCTAAGTTTGTGACTAATTGTTACTTACTATAACAACTTAACTAGATTCAATTTTTTTATATTTTAAGTTTTTTTACAACAATCATCATTGAATGTCTTCAAACAGGTGCTAACATACAAAGAAGAATCATTAGAAGAATTGATTGACATTGGGCTAAAAATGGGTTGTTAGTATATGTTGGCATATCAGGAATTAACTGTGGAATTTGTAATTATATTCTATCTTGTTTTACTTAGCTCCATCTATAATTAATAGAACAAAAAATATTTTATATTAAATCTATGATTTTTTATGGGGTATAAAATTTGCAGGAAACAAAGTATCGAACTGCACCAACAAAATAATTGTTGAAAGAAGGCATGAAATTTGGCTTTGAATGAGTGTGTATAGTTCATGAGTCAATTCTTGCTATGGTACATTTATTTTTTATTTACATTGATGTACATTATTTAATATTGAAATTTTCATTATTCTCACTAATGTAGATACACTCATTACACTTTATTTTTATGTTTGTAGTTGGAATTTGAAGAAGAAGAAAACAATCAACACAATGAACAAAAAATTCCTCCAAATAACCCAAGTCATGGAAGTAGCTCGAGTACTGACACCAGTCCCAGTGAAGAATGATGAACAATATGTTTGGATATCAAAGCAATGCGTTATATTTTTTGAAATATTTGTTTGTGAAATCAAACATTTTGTTTAATATAATGGACATAGTGTCCCAATAGAAATACAAATGGATACAAATAACTATCCCATTTTGTATGAAAAAGAGTGTCTTATATATGTGTGTGTGTGTGTGTGTGTGTGTGTGTGTGTGTGTGTGTTTTAATTTTTTCTATTGTGTTCTCATTGTCGTTGTGAAATGTTACACCACTGATTGAATATCAAGATGATTAAATATTATAATTAATATATGCGAATTATGATGATATAACAAATTCATCCAAACATCACATTCAAATGCACTAATAAAAAATTAATTGATATGAATACTGTTATAACATATGTGTCGACCTTTGATGAATAATGAATTTTAAAAAATCACAATAATTTCACTCTCACAGGTCAATGTTTCTAAAAAATAGAAAATGGACACCGGTGCGTGTATATGATACTGTGCACCGATGCGTCGCTACAACCTATGAGCACTGCATCAAATAATAATACCAATTAGAATGTCTGGTGCGCTTTATCGACGACTATGACTCAAGCGGAAAGACGTGCATGCACCGGTATGGTATGCCTTTAACGCACCACTGCATTTTTACACCTTAATAGCTCAAGGCGTGTACACATCCCATACGCACTGGGCAGATAGTAGGAGAATGCACCAGTGCATTCGTATTTGTAACGCATAGGTACAGTTTGAATTAAATGCATTGGTGATTTAGAAATATAATTTGAATTTACTGGTGCATGCACCTTCTATCGTCTCAGTGCGTATTTATTGGTGGCATGCACCGAGACATTTCTAAACACCTTGGGGCTTCAGAAATTTGTTTTTCATTCTGGTGCTCGGTATGTTTACAATATTGGTTAAAATTCACTGGTGAGTTCACACATGATGCATACACCGATGAGAAAAACATCAGTAATAACCTACCACTGCCCAATTATTTTTAGTTGTGTTGAAGTTTCTTTAGAAGCTCCATCAAAACCTCTGTTACCAAAAACAAATGTTGCAGAAAATGTTTTTTTGACAATTTTGGCCAATTTCATAACACTAAAAACCTCCTTTATAACCTACGCTAGAGGGTCTTTTCCTTGTAGTATTATCTCATTTATTATTGGATCGCAAGCTTATCTATGTAGAGATGATAAAATTCAACCCTACTTGGAGGAATAAGAGTGTCGAGGGATGCTCGGGTTATGAAGAGATTGGATTAGTTTTTAATTATTGAAAGGCTAGTGGAAGGGAAACCTATTTTTTTCCAATGGGTGGGGATCGGTGGGGAATATAACCACTATCCCATTCTCCTAGATATCAATGGGAAAATGAGGAAGACAAGGAGTCCCTTCAAATATAATTCAAAATAGTTGAAATATGAGGATTTCTTGCACCTAGTATGTTAAAAATAGACTCCCTTTGATTCCACCTCAAGTGATTCAGTTTCTTAACAATTTTCTCGGAATCTTGTAGAAGTGAAAAAAACATCAATTGAATGGGAAAATTGGTAAAGGATGATCAAAAATTAAAATCAGTGGAGGAGGGCCTAATTTCTCTCTGTTATTTAGAGGATGATGATTTTCGCTCTAAGGACTGTAAAGAAAGATTGATGAAATTAGAATCGAAAAACAGGAGGTAGCTAGAAGAAAAGGATTCCATTTGGAGGCTAAAGAGTAGAGATATCTCACTAGTGTCGAGATGAAAACAGATTTTTTTTCAAGAAATTTACAAAACAAAGGAAAATTACAAACACCATCTAGAATCTAGAAGAAAAAAATGGTTTTCAGGCTTCTTCTTTTGAGAAGCTCAAAAGTCTTAGGAAGAGTCACTGTTGTTCCTTATTTCATGTTGGAGAAGGGGCATCCATATTTTTGGTTGGCAGGTTGGCTCAAATTTTCTTTAGGTTTGTGGATGAGGAAGGCAATATTCACTGGATGGAGGAAGTCTCAGAAGGTGATTTGACTAGGGTTCTTCACAGCTTCTAGAAGGATAAAAGCATCGATCCCGATGGGTGGTATGTTTAATTATATCTAGGGGTATATTAAATGATTGGAGGTGAACTTATAAGGGTGGTAGAGGAGTCAAGGTGATCTGGTCTAGTGTTGGCTTCATTAAATGCAACTTTTAATTCCCTTATCCCAAGGGTGGACATCCCAAGGAATTTAATGATTCAAGACCCATTCTTTTTGAAACTACATCTACAAGATGAAATCAAAAGTGATAGCCTGATGGATCAAGGCTATACTTTCTAAATCTATCTCAAAGGAGTAGTTTAACTTCTCGGAAGGGAGAAAAATCCATGAGGAATAAGGCTTGCACAAGAGGGCCTTCATCGCATCAAAACTAGAAAGCTTAAAGGGGTGGTTTTGAATATTGATTTGTATAAAGCATGTGATTAGGTAAGCTAACTATATCTTTGCCTCCTTTTCACTCATTGAGGGTTTGAGGTACCATTTCTAACATGGGTCATGACATGCATCACCATTTTTTCCTTTGCATTTCTCATCAATGGTTTGGCTTCATGATTTTTCCAAGCACAAAGGGGTTTGAGGCATGGATGGCCCCTATCCCATATAATTTTTATTATGGTCACAAAGGGCCTAAGATATTTGCTGTAATATGCAAAAGTAAGGGGGGATTTTTGAGGGATAGAGATAACATAAGCCTTTTGTTAATTCTAGTTAACAATCGTATGTTCTATGCTTAGAGAAATTTACTTCAATATTTCTTATTATCCCAATTCAATTTTGTATTTAGCAATAAAATTTTCATTGATATTAAATGTTGATAGAACATAAAAATTAACCAAAAGACAAGCCAAGATGAGAGGACACAATAATGTGGCGGATGCCATTGAAAAACCCCAATGCGAGAAAAACCCTTTGATCAAATCTTCTTATTATTCTTCAAATTTAGCAGAGGGAGAAACTATAATTTGAAATAGTCAACAGGATACCCTAGCCAGAAAATTCAACGTTGGTCAAACCTGCAAAATGTCTCCCAATGGAGCTCGGTCAATCAAGTAAAAATCGGCCTCATGAAACTGTCAAAGTTGTAGGTTTTAACCCTGAACAGAAATTATCTACACATGAATCTTATAACAGAAAATAAACAATAGCGAGAGCATAAAACATAAAACAGATAAACACAGAGATTTTCCCCTGGATCCCAAATCGGGACAACCAGCTTTATTTTTCATTATATTCCTTTTAGTGTTACAAAACATATATATACATGTCGAAGCATACATAAACCCCAATCCATTAACCCTGGATTAGAACATAACCGTAGTTCCCTTGACCGGATCTACAAAATACCAGGGGCCGAAAACCATCGTACCCCAAAACCATGTGCAAACTCATGCACAAAAAATGGGTGGGTCCGCACACCCAAAAAAAAAATTTCTGGGGCGCTGCCCCGGACCCCAACAAGGGGGGTCGGCGCAACGTACAACGCGTGAAACTAGTCGTGGAAAGAATATAACACATACCCAACAAAATTTAACTCAAAATAGTAAGCAACTTCTCAGTCAAACCTGGTCAATGTTGCAGTAAAACTACGGTCAAATTTGCAATCAACCCAACAGTAAAAACAACCCAAGATTTCTTTATTTCTGAGCCACCAAACGCAGCCTCCAAAAATCATATTTCTACCCAAAGATCGAATTGAAAACTTGAGAGTTGACCCAAGGTCAACTCTGGTCAATTCTATTGTAGAAACCCTTAAAGAGTCAAAAATATCCAGCTACCCTTTCACACATGCGAAGGAGAGAGAATGTTTCCTAAGGTTGTACGAACCAATCAAAAGGAGAGAGAATGTGTGAGGAGATGTTGTCCAAAATGAAGTTTGAGTATATCCTAGCTATATCCAACAATGAGGGTGTGTGACACATATTTTGGGGCTCATGAGCCTACATTACAATTATGGCCGACCTTGACAAATTTCACATGTGAGAAATAAATTCAAAATCCAACTTTTTCTCATCCAAACAAGATGATATTTAGATCAATATTTCTTCTCTCCGAAAGAGGAATCCAACAAAAATATCATCTTCATCATATGAGATATGCAAAGTGGAGTTTGGACCTAGTTTCCAAATTTAACACTCCCTCTCAACTAGGGAAAAATCCACCTGTCCATCCATATGTCAACCTGTGCAATCCTGTCATCCAGTACCATCATGTACTGTCATATATCATCTTTCCATCCTATGTTATCTTGTTGTATTTGTACTTTTCTGGCTCTGCTCTACTGTAGAAGAAATAATGTAGAATATTTGATCGAGAGTGAGTCACAAATACCTTGCCACTTCCACTGACCTAAAGTCAGTTTATAGGTAAAAACCTTAACTAGACTTGATCCCAGATCAATTTTTTCGACACAACCCATCCTAGACATAAAGAGTACGGAAATACACAATGTGTCCATCATTAATGCTATGGTATTTATCCTCATTTCCCAACTCATTGTCCAGATGAGAGGTACTTCCCATGAATCCCAGACTACATGGGTAGGATGTATGTGGGGCATAGATCAAGAGAGGGTGAACCATCTCAATATCATAACAGTGGGGAAATAGCACACCAACAAGGTAAGGTAAACCTAACCCTGTGGTTTCTTATAGTTCCGAGAAGCTATCCAGAACACCCCCCCCCCCCATAGCTCAAAGTCCAACTCAAGAAAGACCCTCATAAGAGGGTCTGTCCATGATACCAAGCTTCTCACAAGAGGTTAATAATTTGACCTTCCTCAGGGGATTCATGAGAATATCTATGACCTGCTTATCGTTCCCAATGTGATAGAGCCTTACAACACCTCATTGTGCCATATCCCAGATTAAGTGGTACCTAATATCAATATGCTTGGAGTGGTCGTGGAACATAGGATTATATGAAAGTTGAATCCCACTTTGGTTTTCCCAAAGGATCACGGTGGTATATATAACATGCCCAAACATCTCACTAAAGATCTTTGGTAATTAAAAGTCTTCACAACATTCCATACTTACTGCAAGTATTCGGCCTCAATGGTTATCAAAGCAATGGATTTCTACTTCTTACTCATCCAAGAGATTGAAGCAGAACCTAAGGTGAAGCAACATCCAAAGGGCTCTTACGATACACCAAAATTTCTGCCCAGTCAGCGTTGGTATATCCATGGAGCCACATACTCCCAATAGTGTATCTCATCCCATGGTTTATTATGCCCCAGAGATATCTCATGAGATTCTTGGCACCAATCCAGCGAATGTGATGAGGCTCGACCATATATTGACTCAACATGTTCACTACAAAACATATGTCTGGACGTGAGTTCACTAAGAAAATCAGGGCCCCTATGATTTGATGATACTCGGTGTTATCACTGGAAAATCAAACAAGCAAAGATGACATGATTTAATGTCAGGTAGAAGGATTTACAAGGCTGAGAGACATTAGAGAGTATAAATTATTTAAAAATATCTAAGTTCTGAAAGGAAATATCAAATTTCGCATAGAAAGAACCAGTCAAATCCGCCTTTGCACGCATAATTCTTCGATAAGTGTGCCTTTTTGCGGCTTTTCCTCAAAAATTCACGTAGTCCTGAGAGTGACGGGTGTCACTTTCCGGAACCACAAGGCACAATTCAGGACATTCATCCCACACTTGAGGCTACCTAAGGACAGCCGCCCAAGTCTCCTTAAAACCTCAAAGGAGCACATAATGGAACAATTGTCGCACACAATGGAATCACCCTCCTCTCTTGGGTCACCATCCACAATATACGAAGAGCGGGAAGGAGGATTTGAATTCTCCTATAAAAGGCTACAAAGAGATGAACAATAGGAAAGCACATTGTTATGCTAGCCAGAATTTCCCCAAGCAATACCAGCAGTGTGTGATCCAGAGCAGAGATAGAGGGGACTCAATTTTTGGCCATCCAACAACTCCAAACCACCATAGTAGAGAGAGGGAGACTTTGCGCCAAGGCAGCTCAGAATTAAAGACATCCTTGCATCTAGACTTGGAGCTGCATAGTTCCAAGGGCCCCATGGAAAGTGGGTTAAAGTTTCATCCTCATTTCCTACCAGCACTCAATAAGAGGGGACGTAAGAGCCACCGTTTGGATTATTGAAGTTTTTTGACTCTATTTAGAGATTTTCTTTTATTTGTTTTAGTTTTAGTTTATTTTTTATGTTTGAATATGCATGTTATTTCTCTATACAGTATGTTTATGTTTTATCATGTTCCACTATCTTTCTCGACTCCATCTATTTTCTGCCTGTGACCAATAAATTAAGAGGGAAAAACCACCCCTCTTAATCAAGTGTGATTTGGTACATTCGTGTGCCAAACACACCAACACAGGATTGGTGACTCTGCTAACTTTTATTTCCAAGTTTATGTGGTAGTGCCTTTTTGCAGAGACCTCCGTCTTTGTTGTGGAGTTGGGCTGGAATTTCCCCCTTTCCTTCCTTCAGTGCCTCGGTCATCCCAAGTTATAGGCTGAAGCTGAAGAGCTCCCAAAAAATTGCATTGCATGAAATTGTGCGGCTTTCTTCCAGACAGACGCACCCTAGTGCGCGCGTTCAAAGGTGACCTGCGCACAGAAATCGCGCATGTTTCAGCCTTTTGTGCGCAGAAACCAAAAGTAGGATTTTTCCAACTATTTCAATCTTTTTCTTGCTTGTAAAGGTGACTAGAAGCCCATAATACATCTGCTAGCACTAGTTGAGGTGCCCCGCAACTTTCTAATGCTCACTTTTAGCTACTTTTAGTAGTTTAGGTGTTGGTTTTATTTCAAGTTGATTTTCGCAAAGTTAACACAAAGTTTAAGTAGGAGGTAAATTAACATGATTTCCAAAATAATTTATGTTTTGCGAATTTAGGTACCAAAAAACCTAGTTAATTAGCCAAAGTAAGTGGCCCAAGTCCACATATGCTTAGCTAGTCCCTTTTTCTAGTGTAAAAGTCATTAGTTTAGTTCAATTTTTGCACTAGGATTTCGGGACCAGGATCGAATTGTCAATAGAAGAGCAAGTAATCTCTGTTGCCTTTGCATCCTCTGGTGATCCTAGGCAAGAATATGAACACTCTCTATTCACAACTCACCATCTCCCTATGGTTGATCATTTATATTAACTAGGAAAAATTGAAAGCGGCCCATATCTGTGCATGTTTTTCTTTTGAGCAAGGAACAATAGAACATAGTTTAAATAGGGGATTTTGAAAAGGATCGTCACATGTCCACATGTTCAAACTATGTGTTTGTTCACCTTTGGTTCGCACACATCCACACCCTAAGTGAAATAAAGACACCTAAAACTAACTTAACAAAACTCAATAAATTCTCCCCACAGGGGCCACAAAATAATTTATAGTCTAAGTTAGGACCAAGGGGGTAGGCATCCAATAAGCCTCCTTGGTCATTCTTCATCCTGAAACATAGAAATTGACTGTTTAGGGAGCTTTCAAATCTGCCTATCAGCCCACGGAAAATAAAAACTCAGCGCGGAAGAGACCCAATTGAGATAGGGTTAGGCTTAGGCTCAGTGCGTGCGGTATCATTTGGGGCTACCTGACCCGGCTGATACTCGGTACTGTCAGCTGAACTACCAAGAAGCCCTAGACTCTAACGCTCATGTGGGATGATGGTGCTTAGTGGAAAAAATAAGGGCATCCTTTCCCTATAGGTGATGGTGAAAGAAAGCACTAGATCCTCTACCCTCACCTTGGTGGATTTTCTTCGATTGATTGGGGGCGTCACCGGTTCTTTCGGGATGTTGTGCCAACACTCGGGAGATATCTTCTCAAGGCCCAGTTACATTTGAGCGTGTGAGGATGATTAGGTCTTCTAGGATTTTACTATCATATGCAAACAACAAAAAACCATATTTTTTGATTGACTGATCACATAGGATTAATCTAAAGGGAAAAATTATTTTATTTTCGCTTTGTTTATGTATGCGATCGGATTTTTTCTTTGATTATAGTCTCTATCCTCTCAAATATTTCCAAAAACATACCTAGTCGATGCCATAATGGACCCAACGAGACCTCATCAATCTAGACGCCTTTTGGACCTCCCCCCATTACCGGGAGGGGTTCCAGGTCTTTCTCCATTTAGGCGTCAAAGACAGAACACTGCCACCCTTATTGGTTCATCCTTTATCGGGGAATATTTATTTGGGAACCCTAGTCGGTTTCCCAACACCAGTGAACACCACCACAGGGTGACCACACACCACTCCTCCCACAACCCCTAGAGGGCAGAGGAGTGCTACCCATTCGGGAAGCCATGCGAACACACAATAGGGTAAGTTGTAGACAAACCCTCTTCCTAACCAGAACATTTTTTTTTCACAAGTCACAATGGCTACAACCTCGCAGTCACCTTTTCCAGCCTACATTAAATCTACCAGATTTAACAAAGTTGACAAATGACCCCATTTCTCACAACCCCATATTCCCTCCCATGCCCATGAAGCTCCCTTCGAACATTCCAAAGTTCGAAGGAAATCAAGCGAAAGACCCAGGAAATCATGTTATGACTTTCCACCTATGGTGTTCGTCGAACATCATCGTTAATGATACTATTCGACTAAGACTGTTTCAACACACTCTAACTGGAGTAGTAACAAAATGGTATGTGGAGCAACCCTCTGCTACACATGGAACCTTTAGCGCCCTCGCTACTGCGTTCCTGACCTATTTTCAGTTAACCCATCCACCACGATTCCAAAATGGAGTTACTGACCCACTTTAGGCAAACCCCCACCGTCCATATCTCGGACCCTCTCCATGAATGGTGGTGGCGTCATAGTTTGTGCAAAGCCAAAATCAACGATTGAGTTCTATTAGATATATTCATGAAAACTCTCACAACAGAAATTTCTAAAGATGTGGCACAAAAAAAGCCCATATCTGAAGAGGATGCCATCAGTAAGGCCCAACAACTCGAGTTGATATATACGCAGTCAGGGTATATTTACAATATCCTGCCGAACGCCCCGCGCCTGCAAACTTACAAATAATTTCCAGGCACGCCAAACTCTGTAGACGGTTTAATTGGGTCATTGACCCAAAATCACCTAAGCAATAGCGTTCAATACCTCGGTTACACATGTGATTCTACCAAGAACATACCATAACCCGGCTACCAAATTCATCATATGCCTCCACAAATTTTGACCAGTAGGGTGTCAGCATATCACCATCAGCATGGAGGACCCTATCCTCTGGCTCAGGCGACCCAGTACGTAGATATAAATTCCGACAAAAGAGGTCCCCCCCAACAGCCATTTATAAACCAGGGACCACAATATGCTCAGTCCCCATCACAAGACACGCCCATGCAAAATAATGCACAGGTGAACTTTGTTCAACCTTCCCAAAACCAACCGCGCCAACCATACAACCAAGAGAATATTAATTATCCCCCCAACGTGGTTAAGAAAAAAGGAAGAAACAATCCTAATGGAAATCTTGGACAGGAGGGGGAAATCAGCAATGCCCTCCGCGATCCCATGTTGGACACAACTCCAATCGAAATCAAAACTAGGAGCCAAACAACTCCTAGAGGCAGAAAAAAATGTCAATCCTTTGAACAAACCACTCTTGTTCGATCTGTGGTGAGTGCAACCATTACACTCACCACTGTCCTGACCTCCCTGAGCTGAAGAAGCTACAGAGTAACCATGGATAGGGGAGATCCTCCCAGTAGACAGCAGTCATGCACGAGCCTTTCCCCCATCAAGGGACAGTTATCACACATCAACAAACCCTCGATGATTCTAGAAAAAACAGACACAAAATATACATGACTGGTGAAGAAATGATTTTTTAGACACAGAATCGAAATTATGACACCCCACTAGACACCAACACGATAGGGGCTAGTACCAGTACACCAACAACACCTTTAACCATATCAAAGATGCCTATTGAACCTTTGCCAAAGATGGCTAAAGGACCAACTAGGCGGGCAGGAAAATATTCCAAAGCAACCCATAACTATAGCATTGTGGATGATCTAGCCCAATATCCCACTGCTATGTCAGCTTCAGAGGTATTACAATCATGCCCAAAGTAGCAGAAATCCTTACTTTCCGCTTTAGGCACCATCGACCCTGCCGATTCGCGCCTAATGGCTTTTGATTTAGACAAAGACACCCCTAGGCTTCCTTCAATGTTTTCCTTTCATATACCAGTTTTGGTCCAAAACATTACCATTCACCGATGTATCATTGCAAAAGGTGCATCAACATGCATCATGTAGAAGAACATTTGGCAGAAGTTAGGGTCTCCCAAACTAAAGCCATCAAACATCACACTTAGAGCATATGATGGCCTCCCTTCAGCCCACTTCGGTCTCTACCAAAATGTCTCAGTCTGCTTACCCGGAAAGACGGTCCTTATAGAAATTGAAGTCTTGGACACCTAATTAGACTAAAATATACTCCTTGGCTGGAGTTATATGTACACCATGTCAGCCATCACCTCCTCCGTCTTCCGAACTATGATGTTCCCCCATGAGGATGGCATCGTCATTGTCAACCAATTGCGCATAGCAAAAAGCGGCCCCTAACAAATACCGGTGTCATTTTACCCTACGTAGACACATCTTTGGACGCGCTTACACGGTACCAGGAATATGGCCCTGACCAGTTCAAACTGTCATCCATTCTAGGATCGTTCATAGGTGATCCCCCTGTTATCCCAAGGCCATAATTTGGCATCACAGAGGCCCCTGTTTTCATGATGTCCACATCAAACATCAAAGCCCATCAAGACACGGAGACGAGAAATAATGACACCGAGTCCTCGGCCATGACAGCCTCTCTACCCTACGCCACCTCTCAAACTCCTTTCCTCTTCCCCCCAACTGATTTTGTGTCACAGCAGGTCATGGCCATGGTGGTACTACCAAAATTATAATTTGCAATACCAGATTGGTACCTAGTCCCTACTACTCTAATGGGAGTCACACACATCACCTCTATAGGGTTAATCCCCATCAATCATGAACTGGCCCCAGCCGTTTAGGAGACTATCGAAAACATCACTGCAAAGGAAATTCCCATTGCAAAACTGATGATTACAACCAAGAAAATCGAGAGAAGAGGAAATAAGTTTGAGACTCCCACCATGCAACGAGAATCACCATGTTGTGCCATATGTGACATATTAGGACACCCTACCCACATCTACCCAGAGCTAGAAAAATTAAAGCTACTCCTTAACTCTGAGGAAGATATCGTGACACCACGTTCCCGTAAAAAGGAACTTGCCACCAAAATTAAAGGCAAAGAATTGCGTACCAATCACGCATGCACTATCTACAACAATTATAATCACTATACCCATAATTTCCCAGAGATCCCACGATATAGGGATGCCTTACACGCCATCGAGCGATCCTATCAAGAGGATCCCTCCACCCAATCTTCTGGAGATGAACCTCGTGCTATTTTATACCTGCAAGAGGAATGACAGTCACCAGAAAGACTATCGTTCATATTTCCCCCTCCTATCATACGCTACACGCTGTGAGATGAACGTGGTCACTTCATCGAGGAATGTGCAACCCTGGAACTCATCCACAAATGGTATCCTATAGAGCACATTTATTATGTTGGTTTGCGGGTAACGCAATTCACATGTCCTTTGTGTGCTGAAAACCATATTTTAGAAAATTTCCACTATATCCCCATATTCCACTTAGCGCTAGCCAGTTTTCACTCAGCCATAGTCTGCCTCTCCTAAGAAGATGGCTCTGACTCGAAAACTATGAACATCTCGAAAACCCAATAAGATGTGATGAGTAGATCCATCCTCTTTCTGTCAGCTGAAAAGAGACCATCAGGGAACCTTTAATCACCCCCAATAGCTCTCTTTAGAGAATACCAACATGTGCATTATGTAAAACGCCCAATAATGTGGTCACCACCTGCCCTAACTTAGAAGCACTACGCCGCTGGTACCTAGTCATGCCACCAATTAAGCACGATGGGAACCCCATATCTAAGCTATTTTCCCTAGTATGTCTGGTAAATCACTATGAACAACATTGTACCTATATCCCAAAATTTCATCCTCTAATTGATATGATAGATACATTAGAGAAGAAACAAGACGATCTCCTCAAACGGTATAGAAAGTGTATCACCCCCAGACCAACAACCCCGCACCCACATCGGCATGATAAGAAAACTGGGATGGCGCAACAACAAATCATGACCCAAGTACAACCTAGGATAACATGCAGACTATGTGACCTAATTGGCCACCGGGTCAATCAATGAAAAGAACTGAAGCACCTCGCAAACAGTTTTCGCACGGTCTCTTCTCTCCCATAGAGACTTCTCTCTAACCAAGATAAAATCACACATACTTATTGCTATATTTTTTCACACTTTAATCATACAATTTAATGTGAGCATCTCCCCAAACTAAGAGTGGCAAGAGTAGCATTAAGTCTACACTCCCCAGAAGAGCTAGGCACACCAAAGCCAAAAACATGGAAATGGAAGCAGAAGACCTCATCTTCTGCAATAGATCCTTTCCAAGCTTCCACGTCTGGGACGAAGAGTAGTGTTGATTCCCACACAATCTACTCAGTTGGCACAATGGTACCATGCACCATCTGCACTAGCCATAACCATGAACTAGAGGCATGCCCGCTAATGGAAACATTCAGGCACCTCTACACCAGGCACAATTTTCACCGATAGGAAATTGACCATCCTAACAGGGGACCAAACCTTGCGCTTATGTAAACTCCCATCACAAATATTCTCCCCCAACCAAACGTCGACGACACGATACACCATATACGATTCATATCATCATGTATCGGAACTATGACTCGAGCTATCTTCTCATCTGCCATAGGTGTCTAGTCAGCTGCAACTATGAGAGTATTTTTACCTACGATAGTGCAGACCCAATCTGTCTACACTCTCTCGACCGCGTCTAGTTCCACCATGTCGATGATGGAATCCTTCTTGTGCCTATCAACTAGCTCCATGTGGATTGAACCTCTTCAGCACAACCTTGTGCAAGATCAATCCCCCTTAGGGTCCCTATTTCATTTAGATGAGGAAATCCTAGAAGCCATGATGTAGACGGATTATCCATGGGATGCAATGTATCACCATTCACTTTTTCTCCCCAAGAAAACATTCAGTCCTAACAAGACAAAAGAACAAGAGATATATGCGATCGAATCAAAATATTTCCTCCCATCAGGGAAAGTTGATTGGTTCAAGAATCCTATCCCAGTGCCCGATGCGTTCGAGGAAGGAAATATGTCAAACATCTCACCTACTATCAAGGTGAACATATCCCAAAATCCTGGAAAGGTCGAAGAAATCTCACTGGTGTAAGCTTGCTCTCCATAGGAAATAAACTCTTATACCCAATTGTTACAAGAGTATAGATATACCTTCGCGTGGGACTACTCAAAAATGCCTAGGCTTAGTCCTACTATCGTAGAGCACCATATGAACACTTGGCCTGACGTACCTCTAGTATGCCAGAAACAACCTCAACTGCACCCATCAAAGGTAGAAGAAAAAAAATGAGAAATCGATAAGCTTCACAAAGACGGGATTATCTACTCCATTGTTTACACATCTTGGGTTTCCAACCCTGTCCCCGTCATGAAAAAACAGGGCACAATATGAGTTTGCACCGATTTTTTAGATTTGAACAAATCATGTCCCAAGGACAATTATCCCACCCCATTCATCAACTAGGTCATTGATGCTTGTGTGGGTCATGAGGCTCTCTCCTTTATGGATGGATTCTCTGGGTACAACCAAATTCAAATCCGCCATACAGACTGGTACAAAACTGCGTTCACCACCCCCTGGGGCACATTTTCATACAAGGTAATGACGTTTGGACTAAAAAATGTTGGAGCCACCTTCCAAAGGGCCACGAACTATATATTTCATGACTTGGCACACCTTATCCTCGCCTACTTGGATGACCTGACCGTCTCCTCCAAGAAGCGCTCAGACCATATTGAGGACCTGCGACTAGTATTGCAACGATGTTGATAATACAACCTATGCTTGAACCCCCTCAAGTGTGTCTTCTGCGTCACAGCAGGAAGACTCTTAGGTTTTATCGTGTCCCAGCAAGGGATTCACGTGGACCCCCTCAATGTCCAAGCCATCAAAGAGGTACCTCCACCTCGAACCCTCAAGAAACTACAAAGCCTATAGGGGAAGGCCAATTTTCTGAGATGTTTCGTCCTATATTATGCCACTTGCACTCAAGGGTTCATGTGCATCCTTCGCCAGGACATCCCATTAAAATGGGATGATCATGGCCAACAAGAGTTCGATGCACTGAAATAATGTAATATCCCAAAAGGGAGAATGAAGTAATACTTCACACAATATAAGAAATTACAACAAGATAAACAATAAATCTAAGTACAACTCATAATATGCAGAAAGAGCTGAGCCATTTTATTATATTGCAGATGAATCAGTTACACAAGTACAAGATATAGGTAGGTCTAGCCAAAAAGATGAGCTAGGATCACCCTGAAAACATGTGTGAAGTAGGTACAACGTAATTGTTGAGGCTCTGCAGCAAATAATGTGCTGTCTCTTTAGCAAAATATAAACATATGGTTGTAGGATGAAAAGATAAATGCATATCTACTCAAAGCTGGAGCTCTGATGATTCCAAGATTCAAGATCTGGCCAATGTGATGGATTCCCAAGATAACCTAGAAAGGATTTTCCAGCTCTGCAACTTTGGAAAATCACCTCCATAGGATTTGATCCTTGATCTGCTGGGAAATACATATCTAAAGCTAGATATGAAGAATAGATGGCTGAAATGTGTGCTCAGATCAAATCTATGCTTGAAGGGTTGATCCCTTCATCAAATCTATGAGCTGAGAGCTCTAGATCTACCCTCTCAATCCTCCAATGATGAATTTAGCTGCTGCAACACAGCTGCCAATAGAAACTGCACTGTGAGGGAAAGAGAGGCCTTCTGCCTACTGAAAAAATGATGCAATAAGCTCCAGGCTGATGGTGAGATTGATGGCAATGTGAAGGAATGATCCTCCAGTGGATTGCTAGCAGAAGTACTAACAACTTCCTTTTTGCTTTCATATCTGCAATATGGACAGCATTATTCTTGAGGAGAATACTACTGCTAGGAGGTCAATAACTTTTGGCCTGATGCCAGATCTACAATGTGGCTCTGGGAGTGCTGAAATATAAGCCCAAGTGATGGGAATAATCCCTCACCTTGTTCCCCAGCTGAAGTACTGAAGACAACTTCCACCTTCCAAACTGATCCTCAGAAAACTGCAGTTTTCTGAACATGAATGTTTTGTAGAAAGTAGAAAAAGGAAATGGAACTTAAAGTCTGATGTATAATGAAGTAAAATCCTCTTCCTTAGAGATCACTCAAAGAAAGAGGTTGGATTCCCACCCGGGAACACCCTGTGCTAAACAACACCTACAATCTTTGCTAAACAGCCCAAGAATGCAGTGGAATGTCACCTGACAATTCCAGATATAAAAGATCATACATCAAATAATCCAAGATACCTTTCACCTTTGCCGTCATCTCCTTTATAATGATTGAGCCATCCCAAGCCTTGGCCGTAATCTCAACTGTGCACTCTCATGTGGACAAGATCCTCCAAGTGGGATTGCGATGTTTGACCAAATCAACCAAATAGTCTAGGTGCAATGTACACCTCCTCCATCATGTGTGCTTCATTTGCACATGATCCTCCACCACTTGATCATTAATGCTCAATGACCCTTTGTTTGACATCTTCAAGATCTTATTTGACTGAATCAACCCTCCATGATCTCTCCCATTAAATGAGACATGATCTCCAATCTCATTCACATTAGGAGTTGCTCAACTACCCATTTTTGCAGATCTAGTCTAAATTAATCCACATTCACACACAAAAAGTGGATATTTATTCTTATTGATTATTTTGGGTCCCTCCACCCTTTTATTTACTTAATTCATTAAGAAAATCAAGGACTCTAATATTCCAAATATGATGTGAAAATTTGGGAATATTACATTCCCCTCGGAAAAGTGTTGCTTGTCCTCAAGCAACTCCAAAAGTAGATGCAAAGCCATCTACTCCCCTCCAAATGGCATCCACATAAGGAAGGCTTCCTCCATTTGCTGCAATAGGTTATGCATGTTTGGTTCCAAATTTTTCTTTTAAAAGCATAAAGAATGACCTCCAACTGTTTGGTTAGATGTCCTCCTCCCATCATGAAGTACCAAGTGACAACCATATGATGTCCAACATCATCATCAATACATGAGGTGCATACAATAAGGTGGTTCTCTTCACAAAGGAAAAGCTCCATCACACAATACATATCTTCATCCCATGTTTCATGAATTAGATTGAGCATTGAGGTGCTCTCATACTTAGCCCTGTTGGCCTTGTTGGATCCAAACTTCATCATTCCAAGGTTATGCAAAAGAATAAGGGAAGAAGTGATATGGGTAGACAAATATTTCAAACCATATTCTCCTAACAATAACCACTGGAGTAAGGCCATTTGCTACCATCCTCCATCTCCTCCATGTAAGATGGACAAGCCAAACTCCCCCAAAAGCAATCCAAGCAACAAGAGATCTTGCTGCTTTCTCTCCTCCTCATGTGCATCATGAAAAAAAAGCATACTAATGGACATATGAGATGTCACATCAGCCCCATACAAAGAAACATCATCATTGAACATCATGAGATCATTATGCCAAGTTTTACACAGTACAAAACACATAGACATAAGAGATTTCATGTGGTGGCCAAACTCTCTCAAGTGAAACAAAAATGAACATGCCTTCCCTTGCTGCAATTTATCATTGAAAAACAAGGCATGATTCATAAAACGATGAGCTATTGGGTGGTATCCATACTCACCCAAGAGCAGCCAGCACAGCCATGCCTCCTCCTTCATTTCATACATGTTTTTCAAGGCATGGATCAAAAAAATATGTGCCTTTGGAGAGTGAAAAAAATCTCCCAATGGAAACCAACGTAACCAAGCATGCTGGCCCATACAAATCTGCAAGTGGCTTTGCAACCCCTTGCGTATCATACTTACCCATTCACTCCCATGGGGATGATGAATGAGGTACTGCATAATCATGGCATCCTCCCTTTGTAGAATTCCATCCTTCCCAAACTATTGAAGACTTTTGAATTTCATGAAATGTTGAAATGCATCTCTAATGAGATCTCTTAATGAGATTCTCTCTCCACCAAAGGCCCTCCAAAACCAAAGAATTTTTGGATTTAATGCAAGTATAAGTTTCTCTTTGAGCAATGAGAGGCTCATTGAGAAAGGGTCATCTAGAAGGGAGAAAAGGTTTCTCATTTCAAGATGTCTACCATTTATCATCTTTGCTTCCATTTCTTCATGAGTGAAGCTACCTCCAGAATGCTCCAAGAATGATGAAGCCCTTTCTTTGTCACAGCTACTAAGTGACAGCGCTGTAGATCTGCAGGGTAATACATATGTTGTCTCAAACTAAGGCACAATATTGATCTCATAATCAGCCATTGTACATAGGATAATGCTAAGCCCATTTTCTGAAACTCTACATCTCAACTCAAGGGGTTGAATGCAACTCAACAATGATGAACAAGGATAGTTTTCAGTCTCCTCCTTGATTATATCAAGGGTCCTTTGCACTGTGATATGTCTATGCTTCAAATCAAAAAAAATTTCTAACCCTTGGTTATGCATTGATCTTGAAACAATATGTGCTGAAATTCTATGCATACCTTGGATCAACTGATATGTGGGAACCTCTTGACAGAACACAAGAGTTCCTCCAACCAGGACAATAGTGTCTCCAACTGCTGGTAAGAGTGATGGCCTCTCTTCTGCAAGTGTACCAGCGCTGGTATCCTCCTCCTCTTCCTCATGCACCTCCTGATCCATGCATGGGACTTCATATGTCAAGAGCTCAAGACTGACTTGCAAAGATGCAAGTGTCTCTTCTCCAGATACAAGTACTTCTGCAGCAGGTGGTGAAAGTAGTGACCTCTTGTCCAGAGTGACAAGATCGACATTCTCCTTGGTTTCCTTGGGAGATTTCCCCTTTGTAGCACAATTCTGTCTTCTCCATAACAAACTTCTTTCTCAACTTGTGAAAGAAATATGAATACTTGGTCACCTTTGCATGCTCTAGGTGCCCAAACCACTAATCTTCTGCTTCATCTAAGAGATGAAGTGCTGCAATTTGAACAACCTCCTCTTCAGCCACAGTATGTAGCTTGAAAAATGAATCTAACTCCCTCCTCCAAGCTTTGACATTGCTTGAGGGAGATCCATCAAATGTAGGCAAATAGAATCTATTATGCCTTTTTCTTCTATTGCTGCTATAGGATCCTCTTTCTTCTCTAATCTGGAAGAATTGTTGTAGAGTTATCTTTTCCTTCAAAGCTCTAGACTGTGCTTTGTACTCTTCAAGATATAGACTGAGAGTCTCATGAGTCTCAGGTTCATGCCTTCCTTCACTTCTATACCTCTCACCTTATTCAAAGAAAGTGGGCATAGTGGATCTATGAGGAGATCTAGGATTCTCCGGTCTTCTTTGCTACTGATAGGAAGTGCTTTCCTCATCAGATCTTCTTCTTGGATCTTCTCTCTGTTCTTACTCCTTCATTTGATTGACCTCCTTGGAGAGATCTTGCATGGATCTAAAGAAAGGAGTGACATATCTCACATCCTCCATGATAGATCTCATCTATCTATTCTTCTTTCAATGTAAAAAGATGAAGTGTCCACAAGATGAGCCAAAGATCATGCTTTGATACCACTGTAATATCCCAAAAGGGAGAATGCAGTAATACTTCACACAATATAAGAACTTACAGCAAGATAAACAATAAATCTAAGTACAAATCAGAATATGTAGAAAGAGTTGAGCCATTTTATTATATTGGAGATGAATCAGTTACACAAGTACAAGATATAGGTAGATCTAGCCAAAAAGATGAGCTAGGATCACCCTGAAAACATGTGTGAAGCAGGTACAGCGTAACTGTTGAGGCTCTGCAGCAAACACTGCGCTGTCTCTTCAATAGAATATAAACATATGGTTGCAGGCTGAAAAGAGAAATGCAGATATACTCAAAACTGGATCTCTGATGATGCCAAGATTCAAGATCTGGCCAATGTGATGGATTCCCAAGATAACCCAGAAAGGATTTTCCAGATCTGCGACTTTGGAAAATCACCTCCCTAGGATTTGATCCTTGATCTGCTGGGAAATACAGATCTGAAGCTAGATATGAATAATAGATGGCTGAAATGTGTGCGCAAATCAGATCTATGCTTGAAGGGATGATCCCTTCATTAGATCTATGAGCTGAGAGCTCTACATCTACCTTCTCAATCCTCCAATGATGAATTTAGTTGCTGCAACACAGCTGCTAACAGAAACTACATTGTGAGGGAAAGAGAGGCCTTCTGCCTGCTGAAAAATGATGTAATAAGCTCCAGTCTGATGGTGAGACTGATTTCAATGTGAAGGAATGATCCTCCACTGGATTTCTAGCTGAAGTACTAGCAACTTCCTTCCTCCTTTCAGTTATGCAATATGGACAACGTTATTCTTGAGGAGAATATTACTGCTAGGAGGTCAATAAATTTCAGCCTGATGCCAGATCTTCAATGTGGCTATGGGAGTGCTGAAATATAAGCCCAAGTGATAGGAATAATCCCTCACCTTATTCTCCAGCTGAAGTACTGAAGACAACTTCCACCTTCCAAACCGATCTTCAGAAAACTGCAGTTTTTTTAACATGAATGTTCTGCAGAAAGTAGAAAAAGGAAATGGCACTTAAAGCCTGATGTATAATGAATTAAAATCCTCTTCCTTAGAGATCACTCAAAGAAAGAGGTGGTATTCCCGCCCAGGAACACCCTGTGCTAAAAAACACCTGCAATCTTTGCTAAACAGCCCAAGAATGCAGTGGAATGTCACCTGACAATTCCAGATCTAGAAGATCATACATAAAATAATCCAAGATACCTTTCACCTTTGCCTTCATCTCCTTTATAATGATTGAGCCATCCCAAGCCTTGGCCCTAATCTCAACTACGCAGTCTTATGTGGACAATATCCTCCAAGTGGGACTACGTTGTTTGACCAAATCAACCAAACAGTCTAGGTGCAATGTACACCTCCTCCATCATGTGTGCTTCATTTGCACATGATCCTCCACCACTTGATCATTAATGCTCAATGACCATTTTTTTGACATCTTCAAGATCTTAGTTGACTGAATCAACCCTCCATGATATCTCTCATTAAATGAGACATGATCTCCAATCTCATTCACATTAGTAGTTGCTCAACTACCTCTTTTTGCAGATCTAGTCTAAATTAATCCACATTCACACACACAAAGCGGATATTTATTCTTATTGAGGATTGTGGGTATCTCCACCCTTTTATTTACTTAATTCATTAAGAAAACAAAGGACTCTAATATTCCAAATATGATGTGAAAATTTGGGAATATTACAAATAAACATTTTCTTTAGTACCGCTCATTAGGCCCCCAAAGTATAACAGAGATTACATCCTGTATCTATCAGCTTCAGAGACCGCCTTGTCTGGAGTATTGATTCAGGAATGCTCGAATGGGAAGGAGAACATAATATATTACGTCAGTAAAACCTTAGCAGGCCTAGCATTAAGATATGAACCCGAAGAAAAGACTGCCCTAGCACTAATACATTCAGTCCAAAATATTTGCCACTACATTATCTTAAAGACCACTACGGTCATTGCGAATACTAACCCCATCAAATATCTTCTCACATGCCACCTAATGAACCACAAGTATGCCCGATGGATAGTCATTCTCAAAGAATATGACTTACGCCCGTAAAGAAAAAAGGCATGTATCTTAGCAGAGTTCATTACGAACCTCCCAAGAAATACCAAGGGATCACCAGTAAATTATTCGCTATTAGAAGAAAATATCTTCTTCGTAGCAACCAACGACCCTTGGTATGGAGATATTCTCCTCTCCTTACGAACCCAAAAGTTTAGAACTCATCTCACACGAGACAATCATCAGCGCATTCGCCATCAGGCCCCCCGATATCTCCTCATGGGAGATGTTTTGTACCGACGAGGCATCGACACCATTTTACATCGATGCCTCACTAACAACCAAGCGGAAAAAGGCCTTAATGAATTCCAAAAAGGAGCTTGTGGTGGCCACCTCTCCAGGATGGCCACTGCCTAAAATGTCCTACGGGCAGGATATTTCTGGCCCTCCCTGTTTCGTGATTACATTACAGTAGTCAAGAGATGCGAGTGATGCCAGCGCTTCGCTCATAAATCAAGAGCCCCTCCCACTCCTCTGCACCCTGTCATTGTCACCAACCCCTTTTGTAAATGGGGAATCGACTTCACAACTTGCAACCCCACATCGTCCAGCAATCATAAATACATCATAGTCATTGTCGATTATTTCACCAAGTGGGAAGAAGCCATGCCCACATATGACAACACCACAGAAACCGCCAATCAATTTGTGTTTAACCACGTGATTTCATGTTTCAGCATTCCCAAGGAGTTAGTCTCTGACCATGGGAAACACTTCAAGAAAGAATTTTTCCAGGAGCTATCTCACCACCTCAGATTCACCCACGAATTCACAACACTATACTACCTCGAATCCATCGGACAGGTAGAAGCTATGAACAAAGTCCTCGTAACTATGTTACAACGCATGGTGAATAACCATAAAACCAACTAGAACCATATTATTTTCTCTGCCCTGTCGCATATCGCACGACCATGAAAACTTCCACTAGTTTCACTCCTTTCCACTTGGTATACGGGGTCAAAGGTGTGATTCCCATAGAACGTGAGATCCTGAATTTACATGCCGTCATCGAACTCCTCGATGATACCCAACCTCTAGAATAACGTCTATTACAACTAGAGCTCATCGACAAAAGCCGACGATAATCACTGATATAGAACGAGGCCCACAAGAAACAGGTAAAAGCATCGTTCGACCGCCACATTAACCCTCGCTCATTCACCGAAGGAGAACTAGTCCTCCACTACGATGGTGCAAAAGAAGCCCTAGGGTCAGGAAAGTTTGAAACCTTGTGGAAAGGACCCTACATCAGAAAATATTGCCTCCTTAAGGGGGCAGACATATTGACTGAACCAGACGGGACATGCCTCAGAAACCCTGTCAACGACCTTTACCTCAAGAAATTATACCCATAAGGGCCAAGGAGGCCCTACCCTAGAGTCAACGTACACAAACCCAACAACTGTAAATTTTTGACCAAAAGCCTTGTTACACAATGTGCTCAAGTGTCACTATGGATTACCAACCAAACCCTTACTTCGGATTTGTTGATGGAGCATCAAGATAGTCTCAAAGTTTAGCAGCAACCGCCTGGGTCATCTATCACTCTGACCGATCACCACTCTACACTAATGGTGTGTGCATCAGTTCAACAACAAATAATCAAGCAGAATATGACGTCGTTATTGGATGTATGTGCGACACCCCCCATCAAGGCATACACCATATGCATATCTACCTTGATTCCTAGTTAGTAGTGTCACAGTTAAACCAAACATTTGAGACAAGAGATCCACATCTGTTTAGAAAATACTTGCATGCAAAAATATTAAGCAGACAAGTTGACAACATTACATTCACACATGTACCAAGGAGTCAAAACTAAACAGCTGATCACATAGCTAACAATATTATAAACTGGAATGCATCTCGGATAAACCATCATACATAAAAAATAAAAACATAGAAAACATAGATATCCATCAGGATAACATAATCCATAAGCAGAGATAAGGGGCACGCCATGTAGAGCTGCAAAAAATATCTCTCACACATATATATCAAAATGTATGTGCCTAAGTACAAAAAATAGTGTCTCTAACCCACCAGTCAGCCTAAAAGATACAAATATACAAGTCGACCAAAATAGGGGAAGCATCCTCATAATGAGTTATTTCCCCATGTGTAAAAAGACTCTAGGGTGGTACTCCCCCAAGTGGGGCACCTGGACCCACTGTTGCTCATGGTGCCACTACTGGAGCCGCTGTCAATACTGAGACCGCCACCTGAAGTAAAATTGGTCGATGTCCCCTCTCCCGGGCCATAAAGGTCTCCAGCCATACATCCTCGAGGTCATATAAAAATCCTCGAGTAGGCATCCCTTGGGTCAAGCAGTCCACTCGATCCCAGACATCCTCGAGAACTGCCACCTTCTCGGTCAGCTCAGCAACACGAGCCTCTGCCACATTAGCATGAGCTTGTTCAGCAGTAATCTCGCTGACAACCGAGCTGCTACCCTCCCCCGAAGGGCCAGCCTCACCACTCGGTGCTCCACCTAGAGGCTGGGTAGGAGCTCCTCCTTGCCCCCTGAGAGCTCCTCGAGGTCGTCGAATCAGCTAGTGCCCAACCAACCGAGCCACAAGATGACCGACCTTGCCAACATCTTCAATAGTAACCAAAATTATGTCAATGTCATCATAATACACATATAAACATAAATACTCAAATAAATGTAGAAAACACAAAGACATACCTGTTGTGCCCCAAGCATATCCAACAGGAAGACCCATCTTTGGATCTCCTCGGATGTCCATCCCTACATAAGGGAATGGCAAGAACATCTAAGGTTTGGCCTCAAACCAAGCCTCAGTGGTGGCGTTCCAGTAATGCCCCACCCTACCACCACCTCCTCTAGGCATCATGGGAGCCCACCTCCTCATGTGAGGCTTCTGTGGCCCCCTAGCACGCATCGCCACCATAGGTCTCAGTAGCACCACCCGCTTGTACATAATGCTACATAAGATTTTGGCATAAGTAAATAGCTTCAATCCATCCTGGACCTTGGAAAGATGTGCCAACATCTCATCATAGCATAAATGGGAAAAGTCAAAAAAGTGCTCGATCCTCAGCCAGCGCAAGACACAGATCTGCGGACTCGATGCCTGATGACGAGAAGACAACCCTGCCAAACACACAATGGCTACTAAAGTACACCACTCGGCCAAATATGTCACTACAGCAATGGCTATGCACCTCTCCGTAAGGGGTGCCCTGCCGCAATGATGTGCTAAGAACCAATCAAGATCCACCCTCCCAGAGGAAAGTGGATACCGTAGTGCCTCACCCTGAGGGAGCAGCCCAGTCACAAAGTAAATATCCATCTCGGGATAGATAGTGAGGTCGCACCCACGTAGCACCATCACCTTTCACTACATGTTCCAACATTGGATCACGTAGTGCAAAAGTTGATCCTGTGATCGAAGAAGGTCATTCTCTAGAAATTTCAAGAGACCCCATCGCGGAAACTGTTGGCGCACCTTACCATCGGTAGCCAAGGTAGTACGAAGCTCGGGCCAATCACTCTCCCTCCACAGGATCCTGTCATCAAAATAGGATCACATCAACAGCATGAAAAACATCGAAAATACAAAAAAAATTCCAAAAAAAAAAATCGGCTTTCTGCGCGCTTGTTCCTCAGACAAGCGCGATGAAGGCACACTTGTTCTTCTCATAGGCACGCAAAAGGCATGCCCAAATCTTGTATAGGCACACAAAAGGCACATAAAACCTCCTTTTTGCTTGCAAAATGCGCGCAAGTACCCTGATCGCCCGCGCGGTCAGGGGAAAATATAGCTAAAGGTCCATACAAACCAGTATTGTATAGACCCCGACACTCACAAACTGAAAAAATTAAAATGCAAGACGTCATGAATTTTACCTGGCCAAAAAATTGCTAATCCCAGGTACTCAGGCTGACTGCAACAACAAGAACTGCTCTACAAAAGCCTCTGACCTCTCAATACTCAACAGACACAAATGAAATGAATTGAGCCATATTCACCTATATGTCACCCTTTTCAAAAACTTTGGAAGACCATAACGAGAGGTCAGAAGGCCCAATCACTAGACCGAAATAAGCACTATGATCAATGCTCCATAACACCCAAGGGCAGTGCCAAACATTCGCACCCCCGAAAAAATAATTATTCAGCGCCGACAGGTATTCCATCTCTCATCTTCTTTTTTGAGCACATGGCTTTCAAATAAATATTTGAATTACGAAGATGCTTTCACTTGGGGTATTTGTTTTTGCAGGTAGTGTGCAAACCATCCATAGCCCCATCCACTGAAAGTTCCAAAGCAGGTATCATTCTACCCCCAGCATGATAGAGTCCCAAATTAACTCTGCATATCCTGACATCATTTCTCCATTAGAAATTAACCATAGGTTCCAATCACCTAACCATGTTTATCATCACCCCACCTTGCATATGATAAGCATCCTCATTGGTCAGTAGAGCCTCCCCTCCATAGTGCTTGCCACCCAAAGTAGATTTATATCACAACAATAGTGACACAATGGCCATACCACTATATTCTGGGAAGCATCTCATGCTCATTCACTCGCCATGCATCAGGTCAAGTTTTACCATATCAAAATAAACCCCTTTCCCGGACGACCAGATTGTGCAAACAGATCAAAAACGCACTACCGCACCTTGAATTTGGCCTACCATACCTCCATCAGCATAACCCATCTGCGATACTTTTTTATCTGCTTCATCAACCTCACACATGAGACCAACCAATGGGGCCCCCACCCTCAGCAAGACACCTTCCTCACATCATCATTGAGTGAACACTTTCAAGTTTTGGGGCACCCGTCTCTATGTTTTGTACAAGCCAAACCCCATTATTTTATTCTTTTGGTAAGTGTACAAAAACCACAAACGACGCACTACATCCCCCACCCACCCATTTTTTCTCCCATGGAATCAGACTCTCTTCACCCTTGGTCAAAGTATCACACCCTCACACAAAAGCCACCATGACATTCATAACTGGTTTATACCCACCCTAGAATTCCTATCGACTCAAGGGATTTCCCTGTCAAAAATAGTTATGACTGTTGCCAAGCTATTTTTTATACTCCGACCTTGGGCCACTGAATCCCCATCATCAGTTTTCAGTCACCCCTCACCATCATGCCTATGTTAAACCCATCACATCTAGGATCCTAATCCTTAGTATCAGTGACCCCCTCATTTGGTTGAGGCTTCCTTTTTGTCGACATCAACTCCTCTTTTCCAAAAAGGAAGCGATACCTTGGATCAGCCCTCTCCACAAAAAGGGCATCCTCGGGTGGCACTGTGGGAGACATAATTTCCCACAGATGTCATCAATCCTCCTGACATTAGACTACAACACAACCTTTCATGTCAAGATGGTATCGTACCTTACAACCATTTCACTTTGATCAAATTTGTCAAAAACCCGTGCCTCTATAAGCGTCTCTTTCATCAATTCTTACACAGGAAGGTCCCAGCTAGCACCTATGTGTACCATGAACATTTATATGACATACCAAGTTTACACATAGGGGTACCACATTCCACCTATTTTCAAAGAAAAAATGTCCCTAAGGGTGTCAGTAGTTGTCATCATCAATCAACAAGTCACTACCATACTAGTGACAGACAAAATTTGTATCTATCAAGTAGATTTGTTTAACTCGCCAAAGCATCACAAGCATGGGACATGCCTGCCTCGTAGAAAATTTGTATATATTGTATTATACCATTTCTTGCAGGGATCCCATAGGACATGGTCGCTCTTCGACCCGATGCAGGATGTCTCCAAATCCAAGCTACACGCAAGTCTCTCTCTCTCTCTACACATAGTACACAGAAACGAAACTATAATGTATTTCAGCTATACAGTTCTTCCTAGACCTCACACATTAGGGGGCAACTGTTATCACTGTAAAATTGGGCAAGAAAACATGACATGATTTAATATCAGGCAGAAGGATTTACAGGGCTGAGAGACATTAGAGAATATGAAGTATTTAAAAATCTGTAAGGTCTGAAAGGAAAAATAAAATTGCACACAGAAAGAACCAGTCAAATGCGCCTTTGCGCACAGAATTATTCGATAAATGCACCTTTGCGTGGCTTTTCTTCAAAAATCCACGTGGTCTTGAGAGTGGTGGGAGTCACTTTCCGGGACCACAAGGCACTCTCCAGGACATTGATCCCACACTTGAGGCCACCTAAGGACAGCCGCCCAAGCCTCCTTAGGACCTCAAAGGAGCACACAATGGAATAAATGTGGCACACAATGGAATCGCCCTCCTCTCTTGGGTCACCATCCACAATGTACCAAGAGAGGGAAGGAGGATTTTAATTCTCCTATAAAATGCACCAATAGATGACCAATAGGAGAGCACATTGTTATGCTCGCCAGAATTTCCCCAAGCAATACCAACAGTGTGTGATCCGGAGCAAAGATAGAGGGGAATCAATTGTTGGCCATCCAACAACTCCAGTCCACCATAGTAGAGAGAGGGATACTTTGCGCCAAGGAAGCTATGAAGTAAATACATCCTTGCATTGGGACATGAAGCTCTATAGTTCCAAGGGCCCCTTGGAAAGTGGGTTAAAGTTTCATCCTCATTTCCTACCAGCACTCAATAAGAGGGGACGTAAGCATCGTCATTTGGATTATTGAAGTTGTTTGAATCTTTTCAGAGCTTTTGTTTTATTTGTTTTAGTTTTAGTTTAGTTTTTATGTTTGAATATGCATGGTATTTCTCTATCTATTATGTTTATGTTTTATCATGTTCCACTAACTTTCTCGACTCCATCTATTTTCTGCCTGTGACCAATAACTTAAGAGGGAAAAACCACCCCTCTTAAGAAAGTGTGATTTGGTACATTCATGTGCCAAACACACCAACAAAATCAGTAGGATTTCCAAAATTGGGCCCAAAAGCACCTCCACACAACTTCTTAAAGTTGAGTTCCATCGAAGTAGTCATGGACTTACAGTCAACCATCCAAAATTTGTCCAGCATCTTCACAATATAATTTCCTCGAGAAATAAAAATGTCACCTGGATTTTGGCAGACCTCCAGAACTTGGAAGTAGTGCATTAGTCCTATGTCCTTCATCTCGAACTCAGAATCCAAATTCCTATTATATTTATGAATAAGAGGGTCAGCACCTGTCAGGAAGAGATCGCCCACATAGAGAATTAGAATGAGAGGCTTTTCATTATCAACCTTAAATTAAAGGTTTGGATCAACATCATTTCAAGTATATTCGAGCTTCATCAAGTAGCTATCAATCCTCTCATACCAAGCCTTAGGGGATTTCTTAAATCTATAGAGGCCTTTCTTCAACCTACATACATGTGTATCTCTATCTCAAAATTTGAACCCCAAAGGTTGTTGCACATAAACCTCTTCCTTGATTAAGCCATGTAAGAATAAATTCTCAACATCCATCTTATGTAGACTCCATCCTTGTGATGCAACAAGGGCAATGATCGAACGGATGGTGGTGTAGTTGCCTGCATATGAAAATATTTCATCATAATCTATTCCTTCTTTCTGCGAGAAGCCTCGGGCAACAAATATTTCATTGAATTTTTCAACACTTCCATTGGCTCCATGATTGATCTTGTAGAGTCATTTCAAGGTGATAAAACAATTTTCCTTTGGTCTAGGGACCACATTCCAGACATCATTTTTCATGATTGACTCATATTCTTCATTCATAGCATCCTTCCAAACTTGGTTTTCACGACTTCTTCAAATTTTCTAGGCTCAAATTGTAAAATCGTGCTCATGGCTACTAAGTACCCTTGGTACCTATTTGACTTCTTACTTTCACAGAATGTTCCCCTTGGAGAAATATGTCTCTCGGCATCTTCAAGAGTGTCTCTAAGCCATGAGGGTCTTCTTTTATTTGAATATGGTGGATCTATAGGATTCGTTGGACCTTCAACAACGATCATATGCTCATCCTTTGGTTCTTTCTACTTTGCTGCTTCTTCTTCTTTTTCTTACTTTGAGATAGGAAGATCTCTAACCTTCCCGAGGGAAACATATTCGTCAAAGGTGACATCATGACATATCTCCACTTCTCTTTGACAAGGCACATATATTCTATCTGCCTTCAAATTTTCACTGTAGCCCACAAACATTCCCTTCATTAAAAAAGCATCCAATTTGTTTCTCTTTTCCTTCGGCACATGAAAATATATGGGAATTCCAAAAATTCTAAAATGAGAAACATCAAGTTTCTTTCTAGTGAAGACTTCTTCGGGAGTTCTGGAGTCCAATTCTGAATGTGGGCATTTATTTTTAACATACACAATGATGTTGGAAACTTCTCCCCATAGGAACTTCAAAAAACCTTGGTCATGGAGCATGGCATGGGAAACTTCAAGAATGGTTCGTTTTTTCATTTCGAAAACACCATTTTTTTTCAGGAGTATATGCAGTAGTGGTCTCCCTCTCAATACTAGCTTCCCTGCAATAGTAATTGAACTCATTTGACTCATATTCGGTTCCATTATCGGTCTCAAAATTTTGATCTTCTTCCCTGTTTGATTTTTAACCAAGGCTTTGAAGGTGCAGAACCATTTGAATACTTCATCCTTTTTCTTCAAGAAGTATATCCAAGTATTGTGGGAGAAGTAATAAATAAAAGTGACATAATATAAGCATCCTCCCAAGGATGTTACAGGCAACATACCAGATAGATCAGAATGAATCAATTGTATAATATCAGAAGTCTTGGTGATAATTTATGGGAATGGTTCCCTTGTATGCTTTCCTTTATCACAACCTTGACATACACCTTCATGATCATCTTTGAAATCAGACATACCTTGACCACCTTCCTTTCTGTGGGAAGGTCTTTATAATGAAGGTGCGCAAACCTCTAATACCATAGGCTGGATTCAAGAGTTGTATTACATGTCATCGCTCCAAACGAACTTCCTCCAACCTTATAGAGTATATCAACCTTTAAACCAAGAGTGAATGCTTCTTTGAAATTCATCCTCCAAATTTGTACCTTTCCATCGATGAATGCCACCTTGAATCCTTTTTCTTCCATTACGAGGATAGACACTAGATTCTTCTTCAAGTCAGGTACATAAAACACATCTTGCAAATGGAGGACTTGACCTTGATTTAGATGAAGGGTCACAGTCCCTATCCCTTTCATAGGATAGGTGGCATTGTATCCATTGATAATTTCCAAATGTGTAACCTTTTCAAACAAATCAGAGAGGGCCTCTTTATATCCAGTGAAGTTCCTTGAGGCACCACTATCTATCAACTAGTTATCCAAGGTGTCAAGAGGAGATGCAACATAGAGGGAAAATATAAGAATATATTCATTTCTCTTGTTATCAACAACATTAGATTCATCATACCTGGAATTCCTTGACCTCTTGAAAGGTTGACCATTTCCATTTCCATTTCTATCAGAGGGAGCCTTTCTCTTTCCTTTGAACCTGTTGTTCCTTTCATTTCCATTCCCACTGAAGTTGCTGTTTTTTTTGTACTCAACATCTCAGGGAGAGTCCCTTTTATTGGGACACTCTCTAGCATAGTGACCAAACCTGTTACATGTGTAACATCTACCCTTTCTTCCTTTGGGACCTGCTCTTCCTTGATTTCTATTTCTCGTACCAGCATTATTCCTCTTCTTTGCATAAAAGGTGAAGGCAATAGATTCACTTCCATTTCCATTTGAAGGATGGACTCTCTCCATCATCCTTGTCTCCTCTTGAGTGCATCTTGTCAACGATTCATCAAAATCAGGAATTATATTATTGTTGATAATAGCGGTATTGAATACATACCATGCCAAGGAAGTCCTCCAAGATCCATGACAGTGAGCTCTCGGTCATCTATGACCTCTCCAATAGCTAAGAGATCATTCTTTATTTCGGCGACCCTCATGAAGTAGGATTGGATGGACTCTCCCTTGTCCATCTTGATGTTCTTCAACTTTTTCTTTAGAAAGAGAATTTGATTAGCATTGCTACCCTTGAACATTCCAACCAACTTATCATACATCTCCTTAGATTTTCCCAACTTGGAGATATAAGCAACCAAGTGCTTGTGAATACAATCCCTAATGATCTTCTCCGCCTTGTTTTCCCCTTTCTTGTACTTTGTTTTAGTGGAAGCCGGTGCATTTGATGGAGGCTTAGTGATATTTCCCTACACATAATCCATAACATCTTGTTCCTCTAATGTTAGATCCAAGGACATTTCCCAAGCATGATAATCAGACTTATCATTGATCTTGTCATCAAATTTGAAGTATGACGAGGAAGCCATTGACCCTGGTCCTTTTGTAATCAACTTTCAGTGATTTCTCCTATCACTCTTGCTTGGGATTTGTCTTCACCTAAACCTTGATACCATGTTAGTTTTAGTTAACAATGGTATGTTCTATGCTTAGATAAATTTACTTCAATCTTTCTTATTAGCCCAATTCAATTTCCTATTTAGTAATCACATTAACATTGACAGTAAATGTTGATAGAACATTAAAAAATAACCAGAAGACAAGAGGAAAAAATAATTTAGTGGATGCCAAGGAAAAGACCCAATGCGGGGAAAACCCTTCGATCAAATCTTCTTATTATTCTTCAAATTCAACAGAGAGAGAAAGTAAAATTTTTAGCAGTCAACATGATGCCCTAGCGAGAAAAATCAACATTGGTAAAACTAGAAAAATGTCTCCCAATGGGGCTTGATCAAATTCAATCAAACTCGACCTCATGAAAAAGCCAAATTTATCCCAAAATAGTCCACAACTTCTCAGTCAAACCTGGTCAACACTGCATTCAAATCTGCAATAAATGCAACAGTAAAAAAAACTCAAAATTTCTTGATTTCTAAGCCACCAAAATCGGCCTCCAAAAATAGTATTTCGGCCCAAAGATCAAAGTCAAAACTTGAGATTTTACCCAAGGTCAATGCTCATCAACGTTGTTGCCAAAACCCTTAAACAATCTGAAATATCTTGCTACCCTTTCACACGTGTGGAGGAGAGAGAATCTCTCCTAAGGTTGTACGAACCAATCAGAAGGAGAGAGAATTTGTGAGGACATGATATCCAAAATTAATTTTGAGTCTCTCCCATTTATATCAATCAATGAGGGTGTGTGAAACATATTTTGGGGCTTGTGATCCTACATTACAATTCTAGTTGACCTTGAAAAATTGCACATGTGTGAAAAATACATTCAAAATCCAAATTCTTCACATCCAAAAAAGATTATATTTAGATTAATATTGCACCTCTCCGAAAGAGGAATCCAAAAAAAATATCATATCCATCACATGAGAAATACAAAGTGGAGTTTGGACCTAGTTTCCAAATTTAATACCTTTTCAATCACACATATTCTTTTCATTGATAACATCTTGATCTTTTGTGATGGCACTAGACACTCTCTCAATTTTATGCCCATAGAAATAGATCTATTTGGAAGAGAAATTGATATGTATATAAATTCCTTATTATCCATCTTGAATAGGATCAACTTCTTTGAGGGTTGTATCTATGGGATGGAAGCTTTGATTGACAATTTTATTGACAGATTAAATATGTCGGTTGAGCTTGTCCTTCAGCTCATCAAGTTCATAAATCAAAGCATCCAACTCAACCTATTGTTAGGCTACTTGGTATTTCAGTCTGCTTGACTCTTCTCACTCCTCTCGTTGGGCTTGTTGATCTTGCCTGAAGAGGCATCCCCAGATCTAGAGAAGAACACAATTTTTTTCACCATATCTACCCACATGGAAAAAAACCCCCTACCTATTAATTTATATTTGAATTTTTTAATGGATTGTAGTTGATGGCTTTCCATTTTATTTAGGAGATGGATGAATATATGGAGTGAAAATTGATCAAGAGGGCTTCAAGTTTCATAATGAAACCCTCATTTGCTAATTTATCAAGTTCCATATTATTATTTCAAAGGATGTGGAAAAAGGCCTTCGAAGATAAGGACATTGAAAACTTTGAGACACGTTTCATAATTTTCTCCAAAGGGTTTTCCTTTGGAAGCCTATATCAAACTAGATGTTGTATTATGAGGAGAAAATCTCCTAATATGAAGATTTATTGAAATTTATTTTCCTTGGCTATTAGGAGGCCTTAGAAAGTCCCTTGGAGTTCAATTTGATTGTTTGTCATATGTCCAAGGCCTCATGCACATCTTATTATTGTATCATCTTTATATTAGTAGAAATTTCCTCCCCCTCATGCCACCCCTGGGTTTCGTTTTGAAGCTCCATAAAAAAAAGGGTCCATTGTTGGCGAGTAAAGAGCCAAGATTTAAACTAAATCTGTACCATATTGATTTCCCAACCTTCCTTTTTATTTTTCTACTCTAGATAACTTAAATGCATACAAGATTTCCCCCTGGAAATTTCTAAAGCCAATATTTCTCTAGTCGATCTAATTATATTAAGGGGGGACAATGAACCTGTTTTTGGGTAGTGAATTTAGTGCACAAGGCCGATGCTTTCATAATAGTGATTTTAGGTAGAGGGAAGGCTTCTCATTGAATATAGCTTCATTTATGGAAAGATATATCTTCAAGCTTAAGAATTTGGGAAAATATTTTCAATATGTTATGAAGAGAGGCTTTAGAGAAAGAGTACCTTTATAGTTTTTCATCCAATAAAAGAAGAATTATAGTAGATCTATAGGACACTCTAGTCATGCATGCAAAGGAGAAATGGAATTCTTCTAAACCTATTTTTTGTAATCACATTTCAAGAAAATATGGGAAATTTCTTCTTCTTGGGCTCTTGATAGTGGGAATATAGAGGGGCCATTGACTCCTTGCTTGGAAAGACTTTCAACAGTCAGAATTTTTCGATGTGCAAGGAGCCAACAAAATACTCAGAGGATTTCCACCCTAGAGTTTCTTCCTAATTTATTTTCCATGGTGCACATCTAGTGAGGTTGTAACATCCTCCTCCCACATCTATCCAAGTAACTAGCCAACCGGGGCAAACATGTGACAAATATTTACTATGATATGATTTGACTCCCTATGTGTCATTTAAGTGGAATATATGGAACACAACAACATGGACCTTTTTCACCTGCTACAGGACACTCAGGATCCATCCAAACCTTCCAGGAGGCTAGCCCCTAAATCAAACTAACCTTTTATTGCATCAATTCCCCAGTCTCTCCCTTGACATGGGAAAGAGTGTGACTGAAAACCTCCAATCACTCGCACAACATGGGTATGTGTGCAACTGAGGACATTTCCCAGTATTTCTACGCCTCCGACAACGATTTCATTACCACTTTTTGAGGCCCAGAGCTCAAGTCACGACCCAGAACTCCATCAAAATTTATGGAATGAAAGATAACAACAGAATAATGATACAAATACAATCACTTGAACAAGGGCTTGATTGTACCCCTACTAGCCATGACAAGAATTTCTTCAAACATGTCACAAATATGTAATCTACAGGTTTAAATAACAAATCTGAGCATAGGGGTCTCATACTCATCTAAGAATCGGTAAGAAGAATTGTTGCCTCGTCATATTAACTAGATTATCATCTATTAGTTCATAGATTCATTGTGCATTCATTTACTAATCAAAACATGATGAGAGCCATGCATCATCACTATGATAGAACACATTCATAACCAACATATAAACAACAAAAATGACAAGCATAGAAAAACCATATAAGACACATAATAACAAGAATATTTACCCATCAATATAAGAGGAAAAAACCTCTTATTTCCATAATAAAGATGCAAACAAGCTTGGGACTTCCACATACCACCCAACCATATACATGGTTGAGCCAAATCTCTCTTTAGCCAGTCACCCCCATGCCATATTCCAAGCATGAATGTGGGGTATCATAAAACACATCTATCAAAAACCAAACCAAGGGTTTAAGAGGCCAAACTACATCAAACATCATCCAGTGATTCCACCTCATGGTCAGATATAAATAACCATCACCAGATTGATCTCTACCCAAGTTATCCAGGGCTCTAGAATGTTTGTTCGAACTACAGATTCTAGGACTAGTAACTCAACCCACGGTTTTCATCCGGATTTTAGAGCTTTTGTCCAACCAAGATTTCCAGGACTAGTAACTCAAACCAAGTTGTTACAGGGCTTCCTAGGTTTTTTTCTAACCAAGGCTTCTAGGAACTAATAACTTAACCCACAATGAAAGGCACATGAAAAACAACCAGAAAACAGAAGTAAAACCAAAAAACCACGGCTATCCAAGAAATATAAAGGCTAGGAATAACCATTTTCAATCCAAACAATCCTCCACTTTACTGATAGATCATAAACCAATAACCACATGCATATGTCATGCATGCCAAAAATAGTGAGGAAATCATACATGCAAATCGGTACCTGCAACCCCTTGTAGAAGTTAATCAATGTCCTCTTGCGCTTTCCTGCTCTTCCTTTTCCTTCTTGCTCCAAAACTCCTAGTATGCCACACTCTCCAAGAGTGCTCTAAGAAAACTCTGTGTGTCCAAGAGTATGAGAGAGAGAGAGAATGGAATGAGAGCTCCAAAAGTGAACTAAAAAAATTCTGTGAATTGTTCCTCATAATCCCTTTTATTAATTAGGCCTCTATTTTCTTCAATTTTCCATTATTTTCCTTCATTTTCCTCCTCACATGCAACATGTGACACTTCACCTCCATTTTCTCTTATTTTCCCTTATTTTCATAGATAAATGCCAATAAATTCCACTTTTCCTTTCCAAAGCCTTAGTCATTTCCATTTGCTAAGGAAGGGTTTCTCCTATTTTCCATTATTTTCATAAATAAATGCCAATAAATTCCACTTTTCCTTTCCAAATCCTTAGCCACTATATTTGTCAATTTCCTTAGCGATAATAAACCATATTAACACCCACACTAGGATATTTTTTCCCAAATTCATCTTGGAATACGTGTCCCATGGAATTGGTTATTATTTTTCCTTTATTAACTTTTATTACATGGAATTTTCACCAGGGTTTTTATAGAACCATCCCCCTTGGGCGAACACCATCATCAATGTTCAATGAAACCTACAACCAACAAGAAGTTTGTAGCAAAACATACTTCCCATGGAGCTTTATATCTTATCTCATTGCAATATTTACAATGACCAACCTGCTGAGAAGAAAATCAACATAACATGACCAATATAACATCATAATGACATGAAATCCATACCACTTATTGGAGCTTTATAACATATCTCATGGCATTATTTACATCCACATACATGTGTACACATACCAAAACATCATACCAACATATACCAAAACACATGCCAAAACATTCACTCAACGAGCGAATAAGGAAGGATACATAGACCGCATCTGATCCAAAATATCCCTTGTAGCTTCATCGGGACCAAAGTGATTCCAATGCAATTTAACTTGCTATATTTCTTGGTTCCAGAGCATGAGCATATTTATATGCAAAATGAAAAAAGGTTCTAGTTGGAATTATCCTTCTAGATCCACCTGCAATATAGACCAATCAATCACATGATCAACATATTTAACATACTTCGTAAGCAATAAAATATGGAAAACGTCATGGAATTTCACTATCATAGGTAGTCCAATTCAATAGGCTACTGGTCCAATGGTTTCAAGAATATTGAAAGGTCCAAAAAACTGAGGTGCCAACTTGGGATGCGATCCAATCCTTAAGGATATCTTCTTGGGATTGATGCACAAGTACAATTTTTACCGAACATGAAACTCCTTAAACAACCTATTACAATACGCATAGATATTTTACCTATATTGTGTTTCCTTTAGATTATTCTTGATCACCTACATTTCCTGTTCCATCTCTTCCAACATGTCCGATCCAATAAACATTGTTAGCCCCCCACAAATTTTTTGACAAGAAAATAGGGGGCTAAAATGTTTTTGAGCCTTCAAGGAATGCATTTCCCCTGAAAACACATCATCCTTGAAGCCTCCTTCTGCCTTTTGTCCTTTGATAAAATCCCCTCTGTTGATTCCCATTATAAAGCCTCTCTGTTTGTGAAGAAATTCTCAAAAGGCCTCCTTTCCCTCTTATTTCATTCCCTCTAAACCTCTGTTTTCTTCCCTTTAATTCCTCTCCTTCTCCCCCATTAACCCTCTAAATCATACCCAAATCCCCTTTAAATCATACCTACACCCCTGGTTGGGTCAATTTTCTCCTTTTTCCCCTATCGTTACCCTTCCCTACCCTCCAATCGCATTAAAATGGGCAAAAAACCCATTATCCACCTTATAATAGGGCTTAGCCCCTTTTCTGCCAGCCCCCTAAAACCACTTCCCCATGTGCCCCTAGCGCCAAGACCAAGCGCTTAAGTCTTGGGCGCCAATCGCAATCGGAGTTGTCAGGTGGGAAAATCCCTTTGTAACCTTGAAAAACTCCGATGCGATTGAGTTTGGTCCTTCAGGCCTCCACCGTGATCTCCACCGTTGATCCATCGTTTTGATCGGATGGCCCGGCGCTAATCGCAATCCCGCCCCGATCGCAATCGCAACTCCTCCCGTGACACCCTTCCGCTCCTCCCGATTGCGATCTCCTGATCAAATCACAGCCGTCCATCCCCTTCGCCGATCCAATGGCTGGCGCATAATTGCATCACCAGCTCCGATCGCAATCGCATTTTCTAATCACACCCCCCTTCTGTGCCTTGCGATTGTGATCCCCCGATCCAATCTGAGCCATCCATCCCTCCAGATCCAATGGTTCAGATTCATCCCGCTCCCCTTCCGTCACCCCTCTCCATCTCCCTCCGATTAAATGTGGACCATTGATCAGGTCCTAGATCCGATGGTTGGCGTTTAATCACAACACCCCTCCGATCGTAATCGAAACTTTTTAACTTTTTAAATTTGTCACCCCTGCTCCCTCGATTGCGATCCTTCGATTTGATCACGACCGTCTGTTCATCCAAGATCGACGGCCCACATCGCATCGCGTCTCCGTTGTATTTCTCCCATCGGGCTTCCCTATTAACCTCATCGCTTAACCGCCACCGTTGATCTCCTCCTGAGATCCACGGTTCATATCTAATCGCCCTCCGCCCTGGCCGGGTCACACATCCAAGGGCTCCATTCATTTTTTTTCCATATTTTCCTTTGTAATTCGCCCAAAAATTAATCTTTGGGTTTTCACACTATGCGATCATTTCTCTGCCACTTTTCATTGTTTCCACTGTTTCTCCACTGCTCCGCCACCACTCCTCCAGCATCCACAGCAAGTCTTCCACCACCATCCCCAAATTTTATAATTGATTTAATTCATTGTGCAGGGATCACAGAGAGGTTGTTGCAGTAGCAGAAACGGATTTGGGGAATCTGAGCCTGTAATTGAAGATTTAAATGTTATAATCCTTACTCAAAGGAAGAAGGCATAGTCTAAAGACCAAATGCACATGCAAAGGGTGATATCCTCATTTTAATATCAGCAGAACGCACCCCTCCAGGAAGGACATTTATCTACAGCATTCCTCATATCTCCTCGAGCCCTAAAACGGTTAATTACACTGATAGAAGCTTATTTAAGACGATCATACGGTAGTTATGGAGGTATGGAGCAGCCTGCAGACCCTTCCATCCAATTCACCAATTCCAGAAGGCAGCGCAGAGGGCCTTACAGCCAGAAAGGACTACAAAGAACACATCCGAGGTCAATCTCGACCTGACAAAGACTCCCGAACCAGGCTACAGAGTACATACAGCATTGCAGAGCCATTAAGCAGTATGGGCTTGAACGCTTCCGCCATTTTGTCTCAATGGAACAATTAAATGAACACCTACTCTTGTTGTTTCTCTTCTCCTATAAGAATTCCCGAGAACGTATTGTAAAGGTTGTTGTTTGGCTACTGTCATTGTAGTTAGAGGGATTCAGTTTTGACTGTTAGAATAGTCTGGGAGAAAGTAGCTGAGTATTTTGTATTGTAGTAGGCTGGGAGGAGAATTTTGGATTGTAACAGCCATTGAGCTCAGTGTATGTGACTATTTTTGCATCAATTAATCAAAGCACATTTCTTTGGATCCTAGTATATTACTACGGCTGATGTTTCTCTTATCTAATCGTTTAATTACATTTTCATGCTGTTCATTGTTCTTCTGGGCTCGCATTAGAATATTAGCATAGGATTTACCCTTGTTAGGTACCCTATTTTTCTGCTCTCCTTGCCCTCAATGTTTTCTACTAAATGTGGTATCTGAGGGTTGATTTCAGTTAATTTAACCAGTGTAGTGGATGTCATTGCCTACTAGCTGATGTATGAATTAAATGAATCTTTCCTTAGATGTTCTTGTTGGGTTTAAGCTGAAATATTTGGGAACATTAGGGATTAGAGTTAGCCCTGTCCACTAGGATCCTTGTGCGACCAGCTGGCCTTTCTAAGATCTCTCTGATAAAATTATCTCAGTTTTCCCTTGGAGCATGCTAAAGCTGACCTGGAGTTAGATGACCTCTGGTCTGATCTATAAGCTGCCCCTTTGTCCCCCCTTTGAGAGTTACTTATGAGTATGTCCAAGAAGGCCTGGAGTTAAATGACCTATGACCTAATCTATAGACAGAAAATTGGGTTGCTTTCCTTCTCTAATTGTCTTTCCTTAATGTTCCATCCCACCATCTAATCTAAAAAGATCCTTTAGTATTAGATGACTTGCCCTCTGAAAGCTTTGGCTAGTTGTTGCATGTAATCACCTTTCATGACTTCATAGCCCAATGAATGGCACTCTCTTGACCTATCCTCTTTGCTGAAACATCTTGTTGTTTTGTTCCTTTTCTCCCATCACTTTCTCAGTCTATAATCTCATGACCAACCCAGCAACCAGCCAACCAAATCATTTTAAACCCCCCTTTGTGCTTCATACCTAGCCTAACATCTCATTTTGAGCTTCAAAGATATATCATTCTTTGTTTTATTAGAGAGATCCCTCTCTGGACCCAGGAGGGCTAGATCCTAAGGTCTGAAAGTGGTTCTGATGTTGTCTCATCTTTTGGTCTTGCCAATCTGGCCAAAACATGGGAACCCCAACATAATGGTGACTCCGCTGGGGAACTAGAGTGCATTTCTCCTTAAACACTCTTAGGCACTCAAAAGACCCAAAATCTCTGGTTATATTGGCATTCAATTGCTGATGGTGGAAAACACCCTACCTCAAACATTCATGTAAATCCACCTGGCGACTCCACACCCCATAACTCCCAAAAGACCAAATGACTCCACTGGTGGAGGACTCTGAACTGGTTGAGAAGAAGTAGTAGCCTTCTTTGCATAAGCATGAATCCAAACATGGACAGGGATACAAAGTATGATGATTTGGAAGATCAATTATATGAATTAACAGAAACGTTTGGTAAAGTGCTGGAAATGTTCATGGCTAGTCCGAATGAAAATGATGATTATTTAGAACATCCCATGCCTCTTCCAGAACAAGAACAAACTCAAGACCGAGAGGATGAGCAAGAAATGTATGATGCTCAAGAGTCTATAGAAGACGAAGAAGAAAGTGATTAGGAACTGCCTGATTGCTCACCTATGTCTTGTGTTACGCTGACTAGAGAATATCAGGACCTAATAGCAAAGGCTAATAGGGAATGCTGCTTTGAGGAAACAAGAGACCACATAGAAGATGCAGAATCTGATGTGGAAGAAGAGGCTCAAGAAAACATCCAGCCTCCAAATCAGCTAATACAAGAAAAAGAGGATTGTTTCTCTTCTGTCCATGATGAGAGGGAAACCCCTCTTTTGACAGAAGAAGAGATTGACCAGATATTAAATCGGAAACCCACCTTAGACATATTTTATAAGACACACACTCTTGCCCATTCCTCTTATGATTTTGATAATACAGACCCAGAAGACTCCTCTTCGGATCAGGACGAGGAAAGACCTGCTGAAAATCCAGAACGTTTGGGGGGTGACATTACTTACAGTTATGATTTTCCTATTTATGATCTGTTTGATTATGAGTGTTTTCAAAGAGAAGTCGAGCTTGCAGGACCATCATCCTTAGAATCATGGGAGGAAGATCAGATTCAGCAATTTCAGAGAAGTAATGAAACCAGTCAGCCTATCAATGATACTGATGGGGAGAGCTACGATAGTATAATAGCAGATGAATATTCCTTGAATTCTCACTCTGCTTTACCACAGATCATCAGTGAGACTGGTAACCAGCAGTTTTTCCTTTCAGAAGATGAGGAGGAAAGCAAAGAAGAGATTCTCGAGCAAGATGAAAATAACGAGCCTTCTCTTGAAAAAGAGGAAGTAATGGAACAATCCCCTGCTCAAGAATACATAGACCTTTTCACGGAGCTCAGCACATCAGAGCCGAATATATTAGAGCTCCAAGAGGACTCAGCTGCTATATAGGATGAGTCTTCCAGTTCAGAAGATGAAGGAGACACTCTACTCCAAGAGAGTCTTCTTCTCCATCCAGTGGAAGAAGAAGAGATCCTGGTTGAAGCCAGCCTGCCAGATATTCATAGCAAGGTATCTTTTCGTGACCCTTATGAACGTTCCCTGCAAACATTTGAAGAAGGATCAAAGGTATTTTTGAGCAGCATGTTGAAGATAGCAAGAAAATTTTTTGTAGCTACTATTGTGGAACAAAAAGAGTGGGAGTTGCCCTGCCTATCCAGCCTGCTCAAGGAGTTGAGCAAGAGAGACCAATCTTGGGATCATTTGATGGACTGGTTACATTGGAAGACAACGTTTGTAAGCTAGACTTGTGAATATTCTAGTTAGAGTAGGGTAGGTAGGAAAAGCTCAATAAAGCTTAGCCTGTGGGCATGTAGTTAGTTGTTTTAATTTCTGCAAAGTCCAGCAAGTCAGACAGTCTAATCCTGGCTTGACTATTTTCAATTTCTGTCTTAGAATGTAGAGAAGAAATCTGTTAGACAGTCTAATCCTAGCAGATAGTAGTGTAGGTAGAGAAACTATGAGACCAACAGTTTAATCTAGTCTCATGGAGTAATAAGGGTAGAAGTAGAATAGGTTTATTTTCCTGTTTGTAAAAATTGATGATGTAAAGGGTCTGCAAGTCCAAATGCACCTAGAAAAAATGTTAGGACTATAGTGTGGGTAGGTAGTTGTTTGGGAGAATGTTTACTGTTGATATGATGTCTTCATGATTTGTGGCAGCTGATCTAAAGAAAGAAAGGGATGTGCTAAGCAGCAGGCATCTGGCCTACACCAAAGATCATTCTCTGGATTCTTGACTACTTCAAGAAGAAGCCATCCCCATGTGGAGCCACTGTTAGCCCCCCATAAATTTTTTGACAAGAAAACAGGGGACTAAAATGTTTTTGATCCTTCAAGGAATGAATTTCCCCTGAAAACACATCATCCTTGAAGCCTCCTTCTGCCTTTTTTCCTTTGATAAAATCCCCTCTGTTGATTCCCATTATAAAGCTTCTCTGTTTGTGAAGAAATGCCCAAAAGGCCTCCTTTCCCTCTTATTTCATTCCCTCTAAACCTCTATTTTCTTCCCTTTAATTCCTCTCCTTCTCCCCCATTAACCCTCTAAATCATACCCAAATCCCCTTTAAATCATACCTACACCCCTGGTTGGGTCAATTTTCCCCTTTTTCCCCCTATCGTTACCCTTCCCTAGCCTCCAAACGCATTAAAATGGGAAAAAAACCCATTATCCACCTTATAATAGGGCTTAGCCCCTTTTCCACAAGCCCCCTTAAACCACTTCCCCATGTGCCCCTAGCGCCAAGACCAAGCGCTTAATTCTTGGGCGCCAATCTCAATTAGAGTTGTCGAGCGGGAAAATCCCTTTGTAACATTGAAAAACTCCGATACGATTGAGTTTGGTCCTTCAGGCCTCCGCCGTGATCTCCACCGTTGATCCATCATTTTGATCGGACGGCCCGGCGCTAATCGCAATCCCACCCTGATCGCAATCGCAACTCCTCCCGTGACACCCTTCCGCTCCTCCCGATTGCGATCTCTCGATCAAATCACAGCCATCCATCCCCTTCGCCGATCCAACGGCTGGTGCATAATCGCATCCCCAGCTATGATCGCAATCGCATTTTCTAATCGCACCCCCCTTCTGCACCTTGCGATTGCGATCCCCCAATCCAATCTGAGTCGTCCATCCCTCCAGATCCAACGGTTCAGATTCATCACGCTCCCCTTCCGTCGCCCCTCTCCATCTCCCTCCGATTGAATGTGGACCGTTGATCTGGTCCCAGATCCGAAAATTGGCGTTTAATCGCAACACCCCTCCAATCGCAATCGGAAATTTTTAAATTTGTCACCCCTACTCCCCCGATTGCGATCCTCCGATTTGATCACGACCATCCGTTCATCCAAGATCGACGACCCACGTCGCATCGCGTCTCCGCTGTATTTCTCCCATCGGGCTTCCCTATTAACCTCATCTCTTAACCACCACCATTGATCTCCTCTTGAGATCCATGGTTCATATCTAATCACCCTCCACCCTGGCCGGGTCCCACATCCAACGGCTCCATTCATTGTTTTTCCGTATTTTCCTTTGTAATTCGCCCAAACGTTAATCTTTGGGTTTTCACACTATGCGATCATTTCTCCGCCACTTTTCATTGTTTCCACTGTTTCTCCATTGCTCTGCCACCACTCCTCCGACATCCACAGCAAGTCTTCCACCACCATCCCCAAATTTTATAATTGATTTAATTCATTGTGCAGGGATCACAGAGAGGCCGTTGCAGCAACAGAAACGGATTTGGGGAATCTGAGCCCATAATTGAAGATTTAAATGTTATAATCCTTACTCAAAGGAAGAAGGCACAGTCTAAATACCAAATGCACACACAAAGGGTCATATCCGCGTTTTAATATCATCAGAACGCATCCCTCCAGGAAGGAAATTTATCTATAGCATTCCTCATATCTCCTCGAGCCCTGAAATGGTTAATTACACTGACAGAAGCTTATTTAAGACGGACAGATGGTAGTTATGGAGGTATGGAGCGGCCTGCAGACCCTTCCATCCAATTCACCAATTCTAGAAGGCAGCGCAGAGGGCCTTACAGCGAGAAAGGACTACAAAGAACACATCCGAGGTCAATCTCAACCTGACAAAGACTCCCGAACCAAGCTACAAAGTACATACAGCATTGCAAAGCCATTAAGCAGTATGGGCTTGAACGCTTCCGCCATTCTATCTCAATGGAACAATTAAATAAACACCTACTCTTGTTGTTTCTCTTCTCCTATAAGAATTCCCGAGAACGTATTGTAAAGGTTGTTGTTCAGTTGTTGCCATTGTAGTTAGAGGGATTCAGTTTTGACTGTTAGAACAGTCTGGGAGAAAGTAGCTGAGTAGTTTGTATTGTAGTAGGCTGGGAGGAGAAGTTTGGATTGTAACAGCCATTGAGCTCAGTGTATGTGACTGGTTTTGCATCAATTAATCAAAGCACATTTCTTTGGATCCTGGTCTATTACTACGGGTGATTTTTCTCTTATCTAATTGTTTAATTACATTTTCATGTTGTTCATTATTCTTCTGGGCTCGCATTAGAATATTAGCATAGGATTTACCCTTGTTAGGTACCCTATGTTTCTGCTCTCCTTGCCCTCAATGTTTTCTGCTAAATGTGGTATCTGAGGGTTGATTTCAGTTAATTTAACCAGTGTAGTGGATGTCATTGCCTACTAGCTGATGTATGAATTAAATGAATCTGTCCTTAGATGTTCTTGTTGGGTTTAAGCTGGAAGATTTGGGAACACTGGGGATTAGAGTTAGCCCTGTCCACTAGGATCCTTGTGCGACTAGCTGACCTTTCTAAGATCTCTTCTATTAAACTTATCTCTGTTTTTCCCTTGGAGCATGCTAAAGCTAACCTGGAGTTAGATGACCTCTGGTCCGATCTATAAGCTACCCCTTTTTCCCCCCTTTGAGAGTTACCTATGAGTATGTCCAAGCAGGCCTGGAGTTAAATGACCTCTGACCTGATCTATAGACAGAAAATTGGGTTGCTTTCCTTCTCTAATTGTCCTTCCTTAATGTTCCATCTCACCATCTAATCTAAAAAGATCCTTTAGTATTAGATGACTTGCCCTCTGAAAGCTTTGGCTAGTTGTTGCATGTAATCACCTTTCATGACTCCATAGCCCAATGGATGGCACTCTCTTGACCTATCTTCTTTGCTAAAACATCTTGTTGTTTTGTTCCTTTTCTCCCATCACTTTCTCAGTCTATGATCTCATGACCAACCCAGCAACCATCCAACCAAATCATTTTAAACCCCCCTTTGTGCTTCAAACCTAGCCTAACATCTCATTTTGAGCTTCAAAGATATATCATTCTTTGTTTTATTAGAGAGATCCCTCTCTGGACCCAGGAGGGCTAGATCCTAAGGTCTGAAAATGGTTCTGATGTTGTCTCATCTTTTGGTCTTGCCAATCTGGCCAAAACATGAGAACCCCAACAAACACCACGTTAACTAGATCACTCCAATTGATGGGAGTATTACAACTCTGCCCATACAATTCCTCAAACAAACTCATCCTCAAATATTCCTAATACCCATTGTTGTAAGAGAACTTAACCAGTGGAAGGTACTCTTCCCACTTGCATTTTTGATGCATCACATACATCCTCAACATGTCCTTCAGTATCCTATTGACCCTCTCTCTCCATCCATATTTCTGCAGATGATGAGTTGTACTGAAGGCCAACTCTATGGAAAAACCTGCAAACAACTCCTTCCACAACTTGGAAGTGAACTTAGCATCCTTGTCTAAGACAATCTTCTAAAGACACCATTCAATTTTACCACATCCCTGATGAATACCTGTGCTACATTATTCGTTGAGTATGTAGACTTTACTAGAATGAAGTGCGCTACCTTTGTTAACTTTTCCACCACAACCATGATGGAATCATGTTGCCGAGATGTCCTTGGTAAACTTGTGATGAAATCCATGGAAATGACCTTCCATTTCCACTCTGGAATTGTAATCGATCGTAGTAGTCCAATTGAATTCTTACATTGTACTTTGACTTGTTCACAATCGAAGCACCTAGCCACAAACCCTGCTACGTCTCTCTTAAAATTCAGCCAATAGTAAAACTTCTTCACTGCAGTCAATGTATTCTGATATCCTCGGTGACCTAAATATGGTTTCGCATGAAACTCCCTCAAAATCACCTTCTTGAGCTCACTACTATCTTGCACATATATCTTGTCTCTAAATTTTACCAATCCATCTGTTGTTAGACGATAGTACACATCCTGTGCTCCTACACCTATATGTGTACTACCTATACCTATACTTGTACCTATACCTATACCACTACCTGTACCTATACTCTGTTGCAATCTGTGTTTAAACTCCATATACCTGACATCTTTTTGACCTTCCTACAAGATCCTATATTGTATATTTGTCCCATAGGAACTCAAAGCTATGATATGATTCACATGTATCCGCCTACTAATATAATATACAACCCAGTTCTCTTTACCTTTAATATACCTGATCTCAAATTTGAACTCATTGATCATGGCCAACAATCTAGCTTGCCTGAAGTTTAGATTTGGTTGGTCAAATAGATACCGCAATACACTATGATCACTCATCAATATAAATCATCTACACATAAGATAATGCCTCCACATATTCAATGCACGAATGATCATTTCCAACTCAAGATCATGTGTTGGATAGATCTTCTCATGTTCATTTAGTTTTCGTGACTCATAGAATACCACTCATCCTTCTTGCATAAGGACTCCACCAAGCCCTCTCTTGCAAGCATATTTACATAACACAAACTCTTTTTCTATATATGTGATATTTAACACTAGAGCATGTGCCAACAACTGCTTTAAATGTTCAAAACTAGCTACACATTCCTTTTTCCATTCAAACTTTTTACCTTTCCTTTGGAATGATGTGATAAGATAAGAAATTTGTGAGAAGTTCCTGATGAGCCTCTTGTAATAACTGGCTAACCCCATAAATGATCTTACCTCATCCACATTCCTAGTAGTTGGCCAATCCATGATAGCCCTTATCTTTTCTGGATCCATCATTATGCCTTCCTTGGAAACCACATGCCCCAAGTAATGTACCTCTATCTAAAAGAAACTTCATTTGCTAATATTAGCATACAACTAATGCTCTCCTAGAAATATCAACATTTCTTCTAAATGTTTGGAATTCTCTTCATCATTCTTAAAATATACCAATATATCATCAATGAACACAATAACAAACTTGTCCAAATAAGTATGCAACACACTATTCATCAAGCACATAAATGTAGTTGGAAAATTAGTGAAACTGAAAGGAACTATAACAAACTCATAATGCCCATACCTGGTCTGGAAAGTTGTATTGTAGATGTCTTATTCTTTAATGTGTACTTGATGATGTCTAGATCTCATATCAATATTCAAGAACATTGTTGTTCCCTTTAAATGATTTAACAAATCATAAATCCTAGGCAACGTATACCTATTCTTCATGGTCACCTTGTTCAACTACTTGTAATCAATGCATAACCTGAGAGTACCATCCTTCTGCTTCACAAACAATACCAGTGCGCCCCATTGTAATACACTTCTCCTAACGTATCCCTTGTCCATCATTTCCTTCAACTGCAACTTCAAATCTACCAATTTAGGTGTGCTCATCCTGGAAGGTGCCTTAGATACTAGCACTTCCCCTGGTACCAACTCAATAGAATAGTATACTTCCCTGTGAGGTGGCAACTATGAAATATCTGCGGGAAATACATCCTAAAAATGATTTAGAACTGGGTACCTTCTCAAAACATCTGCATCCCCAACTTCCTTACCCTTGTCACTAGAAATTTTCACTGCAAATAACACACCATTTCCTATGACTACGTTTGGCCTGCTTAGCTATAATCATTCTCACCGATGTTTCTTTCTTCTTACCTTGTAAGAATCTTTTATCCCCATTGTCATCCAAGAAATCAATAGCCTTGTCATAACAATATGCCTTGGTCTGGTGAATATACAACCATTCCATACCCAAAAGCATGTGATATGATACCACTGACAATACATTCAAATGTTCTGATGTAGGCATACCATTCAAGTAAAATGCACAAGATATTACCCAATGATGAACTTTCTTCTTGGTACCTATAGCCAACTGCACTAACCAAGATTCTTCATGCACTTATTTATTCAAACCAAACTTATCCACCAGGTGAGGATTAACATAAATATAATTAGTTTGAGGGTCAATCAAAATAGAAACAACTTGATCACAAAGCTTACCATCCATCTCGATAATAGACACCTGGTGATATTCCTGATTTTTATCTAGTGTTGTATAGATCCTAAGAATACTTTTCCAACATCTCCCACTATTTGTGCCTCTTGAGCATTGTAGATCTGATGTCTACCACCCTGATGTTGTGGACAATCTCTCATGTGATTCTCTCCTCCACAATTTCAACACTGTAAAGGCTTCCATTCTTAATCCTTATTCCGCTCCTCAAATAGAATTCCCTGTCCTCTTTCAAATGCATTGAACTTCTTAGATGGAGTTGCATTCTCTTTATTACCTGCACCTTGAGGCCTTGCTCGCTTCTTGTCCCATTTTTTTTTATTCTTATCATTACCATTCCAGTCATGATTAGTCTCAGATATGCACTTTGATTTCTCATAACAATTCTTTAGTCTCCGGATGGCCTCCTCCAATGATCTAGGCTCATCAAAATAAATCATGTTTTTTAATATTATCGACAACCCACTGATGAATCTCTGAATCTTGGCCTTCTCCTCCTTGAGGTAAGTAACATACCTCAACAACTATATAAATATTCTAGTGTACTCCTCATCGGTCATAAATCCCATATTTAGCTCATAGAACTATTTTTATCTGTCATCATATTATCTCTATGATAGATACTTCTTCCTGAATAGTCTGTCCAATTCACTCCATTTCAACTCCTCTTCATGAATTTCTCTAACGTTATTTACATCTTCCCACTAGATATTTTCTTTACCTTTAAGACTGAATGTAGCTATTTTTTCCTTCATGTTCTCTAAGTAATCATGTATCCTGAAGAAATTATTCATTCCAAGAATCCATGCTTCTTAATCCTATGATTTATTCATCTCTCTATAAAATGTAGGTGGCTTTTCTTTCTTAAAATCATCTAAAAAATATCCCCTGTCACTCCTCCTGTAAGGATGATAATGACGATGATCATAGTGCCTGTCAAGAAAAGATATAGAATAGTACCTGTGTCTATCGCCTCTTCTATCTGGAGTGTCCAAGAACCTGCCATCTTTGATCGTGTCCTCTCTATCTAACCTATAACCACCATGATACATACTTCCATATGACCCGTTAGTTCCATCCTCTTGTCCATAACTGATTCGGAGTGGTCCCTGTCGTTGCATCTCTGAAAAAATCCAAAGGTTTATTGCATTCACTTTTTCTTGTGCCTGTATGATTCTACCATTATATTCTTTGCAACTCCTTATTTATTCCTTCAAACTTCTCAAAGTTTCTGCTAAGTCATAAGAGTGACCAAAACCATGTTGATCATATAATTCATAGGGAGAATCTCTTTAGTCTACCATTTTTCTAGTCTTCTTTAATTTCTTCCTGTATGGCATATCATGTCAGCTAAACCAAATCCCAATAAACCAATGTACCTTAGCATAATTCAGGGAGGATATCTTAGCTTAAAGATCAACCAATAAACACAAAACATGTACAAACATAATCATAACAACATATATACTTATAACACATAGGTATATCAACAAATAAGCATCATTCTTCTGGATTCCAACCATCAATGCATGACCATATCAACCATATACCATGACCTCATGAATGACCACAACAACCATACCAATGTACATTTTACAACATGTAAGCACTTGACATGTATAAACAACACATAACTGATCATACACTCATGACGAAAAATTCCACAACAACCCCATCAACATTCACTTGGTGACATCACTACAACCATGACCAACACCATGTGGATGAATCAAGCACATAGACCACAAGTATGAGTAACACATATGCAACCAACATAAATGCATGACTAACACACTTCCCATCCAACCTGAGGGGTGAACCATGCCCTGATACCACTCTATAAAACCCTCCTCCCACATCTACCCAAGTAACCATCCAACTGGGGTAAACATGTGAGTAAGAGTTACTATGATATGATTCAACTTCCTATGTGTCAGTTAAGGAAGTGGAATTGACTAAACACAACAACACATACCTTTTTCACCTACTACAGGACACCCATGAGCCATCTAAACCTTTTAGGAGGCCTTCTAGGAAGTTATCCCCTGAATCAAAGTGACATTTTAGTGCATCAATCCCCCAGTCGATCCCTTGACATAGTCAAGAGTGTGACTAGAAACCTTCGTTCGCTCACACAACATGGGTATGCGTGCGACTAGGGACTTTTACAAATAGTTTTGAACATGCGAGCCTGATTTTTGTGCCACTTTTTCAGGCCTAGAGCTTAGGTCACTGCCCAAAACTCCATGAAAATTTCTAGAATGAAAAATAATAGTGGAATAATGATACAAATACAATCACTTGAACAAGTACTTGACTGTACCCCTACTAGCCATGATAGGAATGTTGTCAAACATATCACAAATATGTATTCTACGAGTTTAAACAACATACCTGAGCATAGGGGTCTCATACTTATCTGGGAATCACTAAGAAGCATTGTTTCCTCATCACATTAACTACATTATCATCTATTAGGTCATATATTCATTATTCATTAATTTACTAATAAAAACATGATGAGAGCCATACATCATCATTGTCATAGAACACATTCATAACTAGCATATAAACAACAGAAATGACAAGCATAGAAAAACCATATAAGACACATAATGACAAGGATATTTACCCAGCAATACAAGAGGAAAAGAACTCTTAATAAATTCGCCCCTAAAATTTTCCATGAGGAAAAGAACTCTTAATACCATAAGCAAGATTAAACCAAGCCTGGGACTTCCACGTACCACCCGACCATAGACATGGCTGAGCCAAATCTCTATTCAGTAAGACACCCCCGTGCCATATTCCAAGAATGAATGTGGGATCTCATAAAAAATAAAAAACCAAACTAGGGCTTCCAGAGGCCAAACTACCTCAACCGTCATCCATTGATTCCACCTCACGGTCATACATCACTAACCATCACTAGATTGGTCTCTACCTAATTTTTCCAGGGTTCTAGAGGTTTGTTCCAACTAGGGCTTCGAGGACTAGTTACTCAACCCACAATTTTCATCAGGCTTCCATAGCTTTTATCCGACCAGGGCTTCCAGGACTAGTAACCCAAACCAACAAGGGCTTCCAAAACATTTTTCCAACCAAGGCTTGCGGGACTATTAACTCAACCCAAGCTATTACAGGGCTTCCAGAGCGTTTTCCCAACCAAGGCTTCCAGGAACTAATAACTCAACACAAATCAGAAGGCACATGAAAGCCAACCAGAAAATAAAAATTAAACCCACAACACCATGGCTATCTAGGAAATGGCAAGGCTAGGAAAAACCATTATCAATCTAGGAAATCCTCTATGCCAATAACAAATCATAAACCAATAATCACATGCATACGCCATGCATGCCAAAATTAGTGAGGAAATCATACATGAAAATTAGTACCTGCAAGAAAAACACATTGTAGCAGTTGATCCTGATGTCCCCTTGTGCTTTTATGTCACTTGGCCTTTCCAAAGTCTTAGCCATTTCCTTTTCCAATTTCCTTAACCATAATAAACCATATGAACACCCACACTAGGATGTTTTTTCCCAACATTCAACTTGGAATACGTGTCCCATGACATTGGTTATTATTTTTCCTTTATTAACTTTTATTACATGGAAATTAACTAGGGTTGTTACATAGGTGAACTCTATGATTAGCAGTTGCTCGCTTGAGAATTGGTGGGAAATTTTCTAGATCCCCAGTCTAGCTAATCACCATTTTGATTCCAAAATGAGATATTATATAATGAAAAATATTCGAGAGGTTGTTGGTGCATTATCTTTTCTAACCAAATATTGATATTAGAGCCATTCCAAGGCTTCCAATACAAATTAGGGTATACCAAAGAGGATGTTGAGACAATAAGCTTCTGAATCACAGAGCAACCTTTGACCACTTTAATTGAATCTAGGCACCTCTCTCTGTCTCCTTGTATATATTTGGACATCAAAATAGATTCCCACCATTATCCTTGCTGAGTTATAATCCTCCACGCTATTTTAGCCCCAATGGCTTAGTTCATGAGCGTTGGATATATAAAATATTATTAACAACATAATAGCCACAATTATTATGTACTTTTTAATATATATATATATATATATAGATTAATATATTATTTACTTAAAAAATTTCAAACACATTGTAATTAACTATGGAAAAAAAATATCGGTGGATGTGTTGATGAGGCAGTCCATCAAGTATACATACCTCTTTAGTGATTTCATTCTGTCTTTATCAGTCAATGCCTCCAATGAAACCATATTTTCCTTTAAAACCATTGTATGTTTTCTTATATCAGTTTTGGGTAAGTGTAACATGCTTGGAAGTCGAAGGTGAATATGCCTTTGGGTGGGATGGGATTGTTTTTGTATTTTCATGTTCCTATTTCATTTTGTTGGTAACTAGGTTTGTTTCTAGCAATTGAGAAAATGAGTGTGAAAATCTAGCACAGACGGAAAGTTTGAGGCATATTAGGGATGGTTGGTTTTGGTGAGAATGGCCATGTCCATTATGGTGTTCCTAACCACCATACCGTAAAACTTATAAATAAATTTTTTGACTGCGTCTGAAGTAATGTATGCTTCAAAGACATTGTAAAAACCATTGAAATAAGAGGACCTTGATAACATTAGTGTGGAAATCAGAGTCAATTGAGATAAGAACAAAAACAATGAACACATTAAATGAAACTGTGGTGGTAGATCGTTCAAATGTAGCTTTGTTTGGTGTAGATGTTGGTGTTTTTGTCTACAATACATCTGTTAATTCTCAGACGTTTTCAGTAAACATCAACAATTAATTTACTAGTGAAAATAGGCTTATTATTAAGATCAATCTGAGTGGTGGGTAAAGCGATCAGATAAATATAGAAGCAACCATCAATTCCTGTATATTTCAAAAGAAGGACCCCCCCTAAATCTCAGCATATGGAAAGGCAAGGAGTGTGAGCAAGTGACAATCTGGTTCAAAACAAAAATCAATGTAGTTGGTGAATGTGTAGTCAAATTTGAAACTCGAAGTTATTATCATTAACGGGACTAAGGGAAAGGTTTGTTTTTTTGGTTTGAAGGAATCGTCCTAAAGGAAAAAGATGATTATTCGACAGATGCAGCCTTTAATGAGAATCCTCGTCGAAGGTATAGTTTTGAACTAATTGATGCCTATAGGGAAAAGAAAGATGGAGTTGTATGTTGAAATTTTGAGTGGAACCTAAAAAGGAAATTAGATGTTGGAGGGAACTAGCCATTTAAAGTAATCAACTAAATCATCTTCATTATTTGGACCAAATCCTCATTAGCTATTTTCATCCAATTGAAATCTTCTGGAATTAGAATGTCAGTTTTACATTCCTCTATTGACTGTGTCATTTGAAGACTCGGTCATGGAGGCCATATTTGTTGTAAGATGGCAAGTCAACCATCCTTAATGGACAATATTTCAGACGTGGACGAACTTATTTATGTCATGGTGGTTGTCGAGAATGATTTGGAATCTAGGGATAGAAGAATTAAAGAAACGCCCACGTCCTCAGATGGAATGGAAATATCTCCACAATCGGGTGACTATGTTGAGGACGATCAGATCCCTCTGGATAAAGAAACTCAGAAAAATCATTAAAGAAGTAAAAATAAAAAACCTATCAAGGGGCGGGGAGATCCAAAATTTGATTTTGGGCATTGATGTATATTGGGAGAATGTGGTGCGTTTGAGGAAAAAGGTTTTGGTGGGACGATGGGAGTATGCGTGGATGGATGGAGTTCAGATGGAAAGCTAGATTAAGAAAATTTGATCTTCCCTCCTCAAATATAGACCAAAATTTAGTGTGTTAGTAAATGGTTGGTTCGGGTTTCATTTTATAAAGGAGGTATACACCACAAAAATCGTTGATGTTCCTTGGGTGAAAGGTAGATCTTTTCTTATTCTACAAAAATGGAATGTAGGTTTTGATCCTGTTATGGAAATACCCAAAAGAAATATCATATGGCCAAATTACCTAGTCTTCCCATTGAATTATGATCCAAGAAAAAAATATTATGGAGATAGTGAGTAAGATTGGAAAATTTTACTACGTAGATGAGGGTTGTAATGGGTTGCTAGATAAAAGAGAAACTCGGTTCCTTGTAGAAGTGGATCTTTCTAGGGGGTTATCATCTTCCATTGACATATAAAAGGCCAATTTCTCTATTTGGCAGCAAGTATATTACTGGAGAATTCCTTTCAAGTGCCTTGGTTTTCACAAAACAGAGCATTTGACTGTAGAATGTCTCCTTCAATATTTTGTGGGTGTTCTCGGAAGGATAGGAAGGTAATGCTTGAAAATTGTTTTCCTATGGGCCACAACAAACTCGAGGGGTCCTTCCAACATCCCTCTTCCTTCGTTGGTCTTCTCTGGAGGAATCCAAGAGTGACAATAATCACTATCAGACGGATCCAATGACGGTCCCAGATAAGAGCCCCAATAATCAATTCAGAAGAGGTCTGGGAAAAGGCCCGGAGATCTCCAACTATTACTGGTCCTCTCCATCACCCATGTACCTTCCAAAAGACAAGGCCTTATCATATCGATGGCCCAGAAGAAGTAATTTATTGTCACCCATTTTGTATCAAACCACTCAATAGGATAATGTATCTCCCCTATCGGTGGATGCTGAATTGGAGAACTTAGCTAACAAATTGTCTCTAAGTCTCAACCATATGACCATAAAGAGTATTTTTTTTCAAGGAAATAAATTTGGAAATTCAAGATCAGAGAAAGCCAAACTATCAGAGGAGGGAAAAGAAGGAAATCAAGTACAAAAAAAAATTCTCTTTGCGGAGGCCTTTAATCTGAACTAAATTCACAGTTCTCATAGACTCTAAAAGAGACGTTATATCCGCCCTTCGATCCAGGACCTTCCAATGAAGCCATTCGAGCAATGAGGGCTTATGAATCCCGGGACCTTAGAGCAAAGAACCCTGGTTCAATATTTTTAAAATGAAGATAACTTCTTTGAACATTAAGGGTTAGGATTTTCCCAAACTAAAATATCTCTTTATAACAACATCCAAACAATAAAGTCGGCTCTTGTTCTTCTATAGGAAACTATGGCTGAGAAGGACTTGGGAAGTTTGTACCTCCAGTGTTAATGGAATATTTTCAGGACTTGTTGCTATGTGGAACCCAATTCACTTCTATTTCAAAGCCTATAGGTCGTGTGCTGGAATAATATTGACTATATTTTGTAGGGGATCATCTCATCATATCCACATTCTGAATGTATATGCCACATATTACAATCGTAAATCATTATGGGAGAAGGTTGACACTATTGTAATTTTGGATATAAATTCATTTATAGTTGCAGGGGATTTGAATTTCACTTTGGATGCAGGGCAGTGTTGGGATAAAAATGCAAGAAGGGATCTGCTAGATGGTTTCTTTAAATATTTTTTTAATCAAAAGCTTCTATGGGACATTGTCCCCTCCCCAGTGTGCCCGACATAGAGAAATGGAAGGACTGAGGCTGCAGGAATTGCGGAAAGGATAGGCAAATTCTTTTTTCACACCCACTTGTATCATAAATTGAAAAAACTTCAGTCCGCAACTTTCTTTTTGGATGTATCAGACCATGATGCCATATTATTGGAATGGAGCGATTAAAAGACCCTAAATCCTATGCCTTTCAAATTAAACCACATATGGTTGAATTAACTTGAACATACTGATTTGTTTAAGGCTTCTTGGATTCCCATATCTGGATGAGTATCAACAAGTCGATGGAGATTGTCAATTTAAAATTGAAAAGACTCAAACTGGAGATTTGATCATGGATTTCCAAGCAAAAAAAAGAGATAAGGAAGGAGGTGCTAGAAATTGAAGAATAAATTACATCTCTCATGGACCCTTCTATCCTTGAATAATTCATGTAACATACCAAAAAGGTTGTATTTGTTCTGGTGGAACAAAAAAGAAAATTTATTAAAACTTCATGAAGAAGAATGGAGGCTTAAGAGCAAGATGGTTTGGATTAAATGCGGAGAAAAAACACCAAGTTTTTACATAGGGTGGTCACAAAAAGAAGAGTTCTCACTCCATTTGAGAAATCATATATGGTTCAAGTAGAATTCTCTCCTTGCTGGAAGACATTATGAAAGAGGTATTTATATTTTTTAGCCAACAGTACAAGGAAACAAAGGAAGACAATTTTGCAGAGAAAATGGAGTTGGCCAATATTTTCCCTCCCATGGTCAATGACAAAGACATTTAGTTGATGGATAAGCCAATCTCGGAGGATGATCTCTTACAAAATCTGAAGGATATGGCAAAGGATAAGAGCACGGGTCCAGACAGTTGGCCATTCGATTTGTTTATTTTCTTCTTTGATCTAATGAACACATATTTGTTGCAAATGGTAGAAGAATCTCGTTTCTCTGGATACATATCAGTTGCCATCAACTCAACTCTCCTTACTATCATTCTAAAAAAGTAAAATTCTCTTAATTTTGTTGATTATAGAGCCATATATTTATGAAACTTTGTTTATAAAATGATTTCAAAAATCCTAGAAAACAGACTTAAGGCAATTCTCTCTCGACACATCTCACTAGATAAATTTGAGTTCCTATCTAACATAAATATTCAAGATGCAGTGGAAATTACTGAAGAGTGTATACACACAATCAAATCCAAAAAGATGAAAGCATGTTTCTTGAAAATTGATCTCATTAGGGCTTATGACTGGGTAGATTGAGACTTTATCACAATGATCCTTCACAAGATTTAATTTCCTTATAGACATGTCAAGTGGATAATGCCTTGTGTATCATTAACATCCTTGGTTTTTTTAATCAATGGATTTAGCTTTTCCATATTTCAAGGGGACTAAGACAAGGATGTGCCCTTTCCCCCCTTATATTAATCTTGGTCATCGACGCTCTTAACAAAGGAACTAAGGCTTAGAAGGAGACTAAAACAATTTCTGGCTATATGGTTTCAAGGAATACTTGTATCACTCAACTCATGTTTGTCAACGACATACTCTAGTCTCGAGAAGGAAACATTTCCAAATGGGAGGCTTTTTTACAATTATTTATAAAGTTTGGCAAGGAATATGGCATCAGCATCAATAAAGAGAATACAAAGGTCATTTCTGATGATGGGAATTCATAGGTAATTCAACAAATCACTTCTTGTTTTGGGGTAAATAATTAAAATTTTGTCGGAAGGTTTTAAGTATTTGGGTTTCTTCTTAAAACCCTCCAAATATGGGATCCAAGATTGGCTTTGGCTCATTAAAAAAATTAAAAAGAAGTTATACCTATAGGATTACAAATGGATATCTCTTGGAGGTAGGGTAACATTGGTGAAGGTTTCGTTGCAAGGAATATCAGTCTTTTGGGTGCATCAGTTCCACCTTCCGTGGACCATTGTTAAAAGAATTGATGGGATCATCAACAATTTTATTTGTTTGGCGTTGGAGATTTCAAAAAGATCCGTCTTGTTCGATTGGAATCAATTACTAGACCAACCCTTACGTGTGGATGGGGTATCTGGGATTCCAAGTGTTTCAATCTACGCTTCTAGCCAAAAACTTGTGGTGGGTATTTAATGAGTTTGACATTTGGTAGAAAATTATCTTTGGAACGTACCTACAACATACAAATATGGAGGATTGGGTTTTGTTGAGGCCCCTTCAAAAAACAAATCATCCCATATCTGGCAAAGCTCAATGATTCTAAAACCCTACCTATGTATAAATTTATGTTGGCAAGTTGGCAATGGAGAAAAGGTTTTTATTAGTCTAGATATTATTAAAAGGAACGCAGGGCAACCATTCCCTTCCAGCTATGCTTATTCAAGTGCTTAACCTACAGGGATTTCGTACTCTTTCCAACCTCAGTGTTGGTAGACTCTCTCCATTCTTATCTAACATTTGGCCACATGCTTGGGAAATTGATCTTGAAGAGGAATTTGTGGTCGATTGGGAATTTTATTGTAAGCTTCTTTGTGAATATGGAATTGCATTGTCTTAAAATCTAGATAGGATGGTGTGAGGTGGACATGTCGCTACAAGTACCATTTTGCCTAGTGAAGTATACTCACATATTTCCATGAATAACCAACCTGGTCCCTTTGTCGATTGGATTGCTCACATGTGGAAGTGCGACGCCCCTCTCAAACTTAAATACTTTGTCTCGCTCACTCTCAACAATCAAATTCTAGCTTGGGAAAACCTGTTGAAGAGGGTTTTTCAAGGTCCCGGCAGATGTCCTCTTTGTAATTCGGTCTTCGAAGACTGCGTTAACCTGTTTCTAACTTGTCCTTTTGTGGTCGCTACTCAGGAATAGTTTTCTAGGCCATTAAACATAAATCCCTTGTTGTATCGCTCTTCTATTCTCTCTTGCATTGTTTCTTCAGCTTCCATATTGACCGCTTATAGCTTTGTTCCGTTATACATACGATGGGGTATCTAGCAAACGTGAAATAGAAACATCTTCGAGAATAAACCTTCGAAATTGATGATATCCAGTCTCAACATTGTTGAATATTTCAAGAGATAGGTCATTTGCATCCTCAGGCTCATTGACGATCTGTTTACTTTGTTTATCTAAGCCAACCTTTCCTTATTGGATGTTTCAATGGGGCTTCGGTCGCACAATAGTGTGGATGTGGGGTTATAATCAAGTTAATCCTTGTCCAATCCTTACAATTCTTTTGGTACGGAGGCCATGGATCCAATAGTAGGGCTGAAATGGTGGCTCTTTGGCAGGTGATCCAATGCGTTGTGTGGCTTGGTTTAGATAAAATTTTGGTTGTTGGTGACTCGAAATCTACCATACAATGGATTTAGGGGACAAGTGCTCTTGAGATCCTTGCTTTATTCAACTGGATGGAGGCTATTAATACCTTGGTCTCCTTTTTTTTAATTATAAGAAAGGTTATAATTAAAATTATAAAAAAACAAATAACTATAAAAATTTACTTAAAAAACCAAAATTTCAAAATATATATATATAAACTCAAGAGATGGTCCATCCTTATTTCGTAATTGTCGTATGCGACACATACCCACAAAAATGTTAACATAAATAGAATCTCCAACTTCAAAATATACCTCTCAACAACAACAACCAACTAGAAGTCAAATACGATAAGACGAGGAAAATTAAATAAAAAGAAACCCACGTAAAAGAACAAAACTGGAACAGAAATACCTCTCAGCAATCAACGAGAAGTCAAATACTATAAGACCAGGAAAACAAAATAAAGAGAAACCCACAAGAACAAAACTGCACCAGAAATAAAAACATAAAATAAGAAGGAAAAACAAGTAAAAGAACAGAAATAGAACCTAAAATAAAAAAGAAAATGGCGTAAAAGACTAGGAATATTTGAATACAGACGCGGCCAAAAATATTAGTTTGATTAGATATATTGAGATGTCAAATGATTTCCAATGTATACAGCTGTAAACAATGGCCACTCCATCCATTGGAATCAAAACATTCGGACATGATTCCGCTTTTTTGTTTTAAATCATTTCTCACAAATCTCACCAACCTGTTCGAAATCGAATTCAAGCGTTGAAACCCTCTATCAATTATCGACTCCAGCTGAAAAATCTTGAAATTTCACTTTTAGTTGTGCCTGACTTGGAATTGAATACAATAATTCATTATCAAGGACACGTCCACCAAATCCAGGTATAACGGCTAGAAACTTTAAAAAATTAAAAATCTAGTACTATTAAAATTAGTATAGATTTATCTAAAGTACAGATTTAATATGAATTGAAAGGGATCAAATTTATTTTGTTACAAATTTATTGTAAACTGCAAAAAACAATGTGTAATTTTTTAGTGCTTAAATTACAATTTTGAATGTTGTAAAAATTATATAAGATGTGCATTGAGTCATTTTATATTAACTCATGTTAAAATATTTTATTCATAATGCACATTGGATGTTTTATCTTTGAGAGTGCAAAAAACAATGTATAATTTTTTAGTGTTTAAGTTACATTTTTGAATGTTATAAAGATTACATAACATGGGTATTGAGTCATTTTATATTAACTCATATTAAAATATTTTATTCATAATTCACATTGGATGTTTTATCTCTGTAAAATTATATTATTCAAGATAGACATCAAAATATTGTATTTGTTACCTCAAGAATAAAAGTGAAATATCAACAACTGAGCTAATTGTTTTGTTAATATATTTTTAATTATTTATTTATATGGTTATTTAATTTTTGTTTTTTTGTTTGATAGACATAATTGAAAACTATTTTTTTTGATGACGTGACATACTTACACATGTCTCTCATATTGGATTGTAGAATGACCACAAATCTAACATGAACTAGAGGGATCAAATTTCTTTTGTTGCAAACTTATTTTAGAGTGCAAAAAAGTATGTGTAATATTTTAGTGTTTAAATTACATTTTTGAATGTTATAAAGATATTCATTCTATATTAAGTCATGTTAAAATATTTTATTCATATTCTACATTGGATGTTTTATCTTTTAGAGTGCAAAAAACAATGTCAAATTTTTTAGTGTTTAAATTAGATTTTTGAATATTATAAAGATTACATAACCTGGGTATTGAGTCATTTATATTAACTCATGTTAAAATACTTTATTCATAATTCACATTGGATGTTTTATCTCTATAAAATACTTTATTCATAATTCACATTGGATGTTTTATCTCTATAAAATTATATTATTTAAGATAAACATCAAAATATTGTATTTATTACCTCAAGAGTAAAAGTGAAATATCAACAATTGAGCTAATTGTTTTGTTAATATATATTTAATTATTTATTTATATGGTTATTTAATATTTATTTTTTTGTTTGGCCGACATGAGTGAAAATTATTTTATTATTCTTTTGAGTACGTCACATACTTACATATGTTTCTCATACTGGATTGTAGAATAAGCTTTTTCGCTCAATGACAAATTTAACAACCTAAAAACCCTAATATATTTTATTTCTATAAAAAAAAATTAAAAAAGACCTATTTTCAATAAATGATGAGAAAATAGAACAATAATTAAATCCTTGATCATGATAAAAAATTATTTAGATATCTTATCAAATTTATCAATTACTATGAAGATTTATTTATGACCATTTTAAATTGGCTTATTCTCAAGTCATGATGGAGATAGAATAAATGGTACTCATGATTTAGAACCTATTGATTAGTTATAAGTGATACAGATGCAGTTATAAGTCATATCTTATCAAATTTATCAATTATTGTAAAGATTTATTTATGACGATTTTAAGTTTCTTATTCTTAAGTCATGATATGGATAGAATAAATGGTACTCATGATTTAGAACTTAATTGATTAGTTATTGATTAATTATAAGTGATGTAAATGTAAATAAATTTATTTTAATTATAAATCTTTACAGAATAATGTAAATATAAATATAAATTAAATCTATATTAATCATAAATTTTTTAATTAATTTTAAAATTGAAAATTTATGGTTAAAATTAATTTATATTACAATATTTAAAAGACACATTAATGTAGAAAGATTAAACATATAATTTTATTCACAATACCTAAATTCAAAATTTATAAAAATATTTATAAAAAAATTCCCAAAAAATATACACACCCATACAAATGTTAACACATATAGTGAAACAAAGAAACAAAACTAAAAATAATATTTGTATATTAGAAAAAAAATTAATACAAAATTATTCATAGACTTATATAAATATTTACATTTTAGAAGAAAAAAAATTGAAATAATCATATATTTAAGATTATTTAAAACACATCTATATACATAATCTAGAAAAATATAAATACATAATTAATATAGCTAATTTATTATATATTAAAATTTACATCAATGCGTGGGTGGCATAAGGATGCCCAATCTTGGTTCAACCATTGGGGAATTAAGGAGGAGCTCAGTATGGGAAGCAAAGATAATATCAAAAATACTATTACCTTGAAGTTTAAGGAAAGCTGCGGGAGGATCATTAGCTCGAGGGTAAAAGGAAGCTAAGATACTATAAGGAAGTGATCAACCCCACTCTTGATAATCAGAATTATCTATTTGTGTTGTCCAACAATAAGAAAAAACTGAACATCACTAAGATAAGAACTAATTCCCATGAGCTCCGAAGTGAGACCGAACGACGGTATATTCCTAAGACCCCTTGGAACGATTGAATCTGTCAGATCCGCGATTCTAAGTAGGTGGAAGATGAAAAGCACTTCCTTTTAGACTTCCTAACTCTTACTCACATTCACTCTCAATTCCATACCATCTGCCACACTTCCAATCTTTTTGACCTATTAAGCCAACCCACCTATAATGATCTTGGAACACTTATTTCCCTTTTCTTTGACCCGAGAAACAAGATTTTGAAGAATCAAACTTAGATTCTTCCACCTCTCTTAAGGTCCGATAGACATCTTTGGTCTTAATGGACAATAGCCATCATCATCATCATAATTTCAAAGATATTAATTTTGAATATATGAAATCATTATGTATTAAAAAATTATTATTTTTAAAGTAAAATAATTATATCACTACAAGGAAAAGACCCTCTAGCGGATGTTTTTGAGGAACCCCTTATAAAAATATCCCAGATATTCGTTTCCAGCGGAGGTTTCTAGAGGAGGTTGGCAGGTGGAGGTTTTTCCAGATGTTTTTGTTCAGTGCGTTTCTCATCCTACACCGCACCGGTGCGTTCAACTAGAAAAGCATTGGTGCATAATACATATTGGCACATTGAAACACCATGCTATCCGTAAAAACCGTCACGGTGCGTCATAAAAACCCGCGCTAAACTGAAACAACCCCGATGCACTTGGATGAAACCACCCGGTGCGCCTCAAAAACCCGCGCACCAGAACAGGGTTAAATAAAAAAATATTATGCAAAAAAATCTACATTTTCACTTCTTCAGAGCTCCAGATCTCTTAGGCACCAGTGTGAATTTCCCTTGTGTGAGGCACCCTTCCATCAATGCTCCCATTGCATGCACTTTTGTCGTCCATCGCCCACAATCTCTATTTAAAATTTTGGAAAACGGTGGAAAATTTAGTTTTGTAAATTATTTAGCAAATATGCCTCCTTGACACCCAAATGTATAGGTATTTTACTTGTTTCTCCATAAATAAACTTTCTAGCGGATTATATTTCTAAAAAAATGTAAAATTTACCCTTAAAAAAAAAAAATCCCGCATGGTGTGCTTGAGCCATTCAACTCACACCGGTTTGCGGTGCCTCTTGTAAATTTACAAGTCGCGTTGGTTCTGGTGCAGTACCGAAAAGGCACACCGTGTTTTTTTTTAAATACATAAATGGCAGTGCGGTTGGTTAACCAGCCGCACCATTGACTATGTCCAAGTTCGGAAGGGCGGTGCGCTGATAAAACTATGCACCCCAAGGCAGATAGTTTAGTCAACGCACCTCCCTCTGGACACCAATACATGGTCAACGATGCGGTACATAGTCAACGGTGGGGTCACTTAAATGACCAAATTGTTGACCATATACTGATGTCAAGAGGGTGGTGCACTGACTAAACTATGCACCCCAGGTCACATAGTTTGGTGAAAATGCACACCTTCCATAATATTTATACACAAAGGCGGCCGTTTGCCACCTTCTGTGAAGTACATAGTCAATGGTGCAGTCGGTTAAACCACCACACCGTTGACTGTGTAATGATGCCAGGAGGGCGATGCACTAATGAAACTATCCGCCTCGAGGCGAGTAGTTTCATCAGTGCACCGCCCTCCCAAACTTGTACATAGTCAACAGTGTGATCGGTTAAATGATAGCACCATTGACTATTAAGTAATGCTTGGTGGCGTGTTGACGTAATTATCCGCCCTAGGATGGATATTTTCGTCAACGCACCGTAGGAGAAAGTACATTTCATGTTGCGCGGTGTGCTGAAAATTCCAAGGCGCACCACGGACAGTGCGCAATAAAGAAAAACGCACCAGTATCAGTGCATGACTGTTTTTTTTGGCGCACCGACTGTTTTTTTCTTTTTCATTATAAAAAAAAAAAAATATATATATATATATATATATATATATATATATATATTTGTAAATACATGCCTCATTTAATAAAAAAAAAATTATTTAATATGTGAATCATTCAGCAACGTCAAAGGAGAGAAGAGAGGGAACAATAGTAACACACGGCATACCAGTATAGCATAGTTTGCCTGTGGGAGGCAAGAAAGAGGGAGAAACTTATGTACCATCACCCTATTATGGCAACCATGTAGTTGCTCCTAAGGGAGGTAGGTCTCCTCAAGTTCTATGCAGAGGCTACATCCCTGAAGGGCCATAATGGGTTATTACGACAGCTTATCTTCAAGTGGAATTCCCACCGACAGGATTTCTGGGTTGGTCCTAACCAGTGGTACGCGTCCACTGAGGAGGAAATTTACTTTATTACTCACATATCTAGGAGAGGGCAAGATTTTCTCTTGTTCCTAGACATCCCTGTCGGCTATGCAGCAGGGAGTCAGGTGGTGAACTCCGAGAGATACATTAGCACCAATATACTCTCTCTTGCATATTTTCAGCTCTCCAGTGGTCAATTACATATTGCTTCGTTTGGTTCATAGGAGGTGAGGTGCCTTTCACTACTACTGTGGACCATTTCACACCATACCAATGACGGGAAACACATTAGTTGTCCACTTTTATTTTATGTTGATTCTTTATACAGGTGCCACGACTTGTGAGGTGATCTGAGATTTTTTTGCGACAGTTCTGTACAAATTTAGATAGATGTCGTTCTCAGACACAAGGGAGGGTGAACTTCTCTTTTGCTTTAGATCTATTTTGTTTATTTTTTGAGAGGTTTCCAGAGACGAGGCCTACTTTTGTTTGGCAGCCTCATAGGCCGATGTTGCACATACGAATGGAGATGTGGGGCTAGACGATGCCCAAGAGGAGTGAGTCTGACTTTTCCACGAGGATATCTCATGATGCACTGGAGTTACTATTGAGCGTTGATGATCATGCTTTCATTCTAGTGCCATGTATATATGTTGGTTTGGACTGGTGAGGGTGTGCCAACTTCCTCTTCATAGTTGATGAGCCATCGCATGAGAGAGGTAATATTAGTTTTTTCTTTAAATTTATTCTAACACGTTCTTTAACTCAATTCTTTTATTAAATTTTCTAATTATTGATGGTACTTATATATATTTTATAGATTTTAGGTGATATGTTGGCAATGAGATGCCACCGCCACTAAATGAACTGTGTAGATCCTGTTGAATATCAGGAGATGGTAGATGCAGAGGATTAGACCGGTGACAGACCAGGTCCTCATGATCATGCACAGGTACCGGCCGACGTGAGGCGTAAACCTGACACTAGATTTAGGATGGAGTTGGGCGACCAACTCTGTTAACTCCCTGGGGAGGAGGGATTCAGGCCGATCACTATCAGAGAGATACAGGCTGATGATAGGCTGACAACGATATGGAGAGGCATGCCACATGATATGTTGACCCTGATGCGTCATGTTATTAGAGCTACCAGATTAGTGTAGCGGTTGAGGAGGGTCGGTGGATGTAGGCGTGGTGGAGATGTAGTATGTCAACAGTCGAGCAATGCATCATCTGATGATCATGATTAGGGGAGTGATCATTGTTCAGCTAGTACTCCACCTCGCGCTCGAGATGAGTAGCTTGTAGCATCCAACAGTCATGATCATGAGGATTCACGTGATCCTGAGGAGGGGCACGTCCATCTTTCGAGGTAGGTCCATTGACTGAGCAGGCCGCCACACCATCCATAGATCATTAGGTTGGACCATCCACGTCGATTCATCATGAGCAGGCAATTGATCCTAATCAGCATGAGGCACCTCTAGATCATCATACACGTGATGATCAACATCTATCTGAGCATGTCGAGGTTGCACCATCGACTGAGCATGCCTCAACTAGTACTACTATTAATGTACCACCAGCTGATATTTGTCATTTATATGCAGTTAGATTACATTTATATATTTTGACATTATATATACATACATACATACATACATACATACATACATACATACATACATACATACATACATACATATATATATATATATTGATATATTGTCCATGTATTTTATGTTCATGTTGCAGTTATACTTAATTTATATGTTGGTGTTCATCATGATGTTTATATTGTTAGTCATGTTAGATAAGTTCATTTAATGTGTAGCTTGCAGATAGATATGTATGTGATAGCAGTCATTTGACATGAGATGTATATTTGATGTTTGTGTTGTGATTATGTTAGCGAATTTGAATGTGCTTTTTAGTTGAATATGATGTTTGCACAATAGTTATCATGATCGCAATGTTTTTTTTAATATTAAATCATGATATTTATTAATTTATTTTTTTTAGTTTAGACTAATCCTAAACCCACAGGATTCAAACTGGTGACCTTGCATACGGAGTGCCTTAACAATGCACCCCATCACCGACTGCTCTACACCATGTGGGCTTATATTAATTAAATATTATGTCGTGATTGTAATTGAAATTTTAATTTTAATTGTATGTAAAATTGTAATTGTATTTCTAATTGTAATTTTAATTGTAATTGCATGTAAAATATTTGTAAAATTTTAATTGCAATTGTAATAATTAATTTATTGTGAAATGATTGTAATTGTAATTATATATATGTAAAATTGTAAAATTGTAATTGTATGTGAAATTGTAAAATAGTAATTCTAATTCTAATTCTAATTCTAATTGTATGCAAAATATTTATAAAATTTTAATTGTATTAATGTTAAATGATTGTAATTGTAATTGTAATTTTAATTTTAATTTTAATTGTAATTGTAATTGTATGTAAAATTTTAAAATTATAATTGTAAATATTGTAATTGTAATTTTAATTGTAATTGTATGTGAAAATGTGAAATTCTAATTCTAATTCTAATTCTTATTGTAATTCTAATTGTATGCAAAATATTTGTAAAATTGGTTTATGTAGACCTGACACATAAACTTTTGCAGGAATGAATGTATAATATATGATATTCTCACATGAATGTAAGTGAAAAATATAAATATTATTGAGCTGGTACATTATATATACCAGAAGTATTTTTCACCTGTAAAAAAAATAAAAAAAATAAATCAATGTGAAATGATTTTAATTGTAATTGTATATATGTAAAATTGTAAAATAGTAATTGTAATTGTAATTTTATGTAAAATTCTAAAATTGTAATTGTAATTGTAATTTTAATTTTAATTTTAATTGTATGTGGAATTGTAAATTTGTAATTTTAATTGTAATGGTATGTAAAATATTTATAAAATTTTAATTGTATTAATGTGAAATGATTTTAATGGTATATATGTAAAATTGTAAAATTGTAATTGTAATTGTAATTTTAATTTTAATTGTAATTTTATGTGATTGTAAAATTCTAATTCTAATTTATGTAAAATATTTATAAAATTTTAATTGTATTAATGTGAAATGATTGTAATTGTAATTTTAATTGTAATTGTATGTAAAATTCTAAAATTGTAATTGTATTGTGAAATTGTAAAATTCTAATTGTAATTGTATGTATTGCCATCATTCAATTTAATTAATTTTTTTTAATTGGTAAATTTGTAAATTAATTGTCAATTTTGAACTATAACTAACGTAAGTAAAATGTATACCGTAAATATTGTTAAATTACCATAATTGTAAAATTGTAAATTTGTATGAATATAAATAATTGTAAAATAATAAATCTAGAATAATATGAATTTTTGTAACATAAAAAAGTTTAGAAAATAATGCAAATAAATTCATGTGCTTTAGAAATATCATTATTTTATTATGACCTTACATACCAAAAAAAAAAAAAAAAACTTTATACAGTACACCATTGTTTTCGAGATCAACATAATTGCAAATTATCAAGTGAAATAATTTTAACATTAACACAATGCAAATTACCAATTAATTCAAAATACATATTCTGATGTTTTGAAAAAAGGATTCTTAGTTATAAGGTAGTTAAGTCATATTCTTTATAAAAACCCATCTTAAAAAGTATAAATGATGAAATAACACACGTACCATATCACTCTCGGTTCTCATGATCACCCTCATTATCTTCCAACTCGCTTGGCATGATAACACTATTGTTATCAAAAATATGTTTTAATCTAGGGTCATGTCTCAATATGAACCACCGATCCCTTTCCAACACATCTGGATAAAAAAACCTAGTTGCAGTGTTTGGAGAAAACATAGGGCTCATTAGCTTCATCCCACATCTTTCTAGAGTTGATACATATCAGCCTACTATCATGATATTCCTTTACATTATTCCGATCAAAGGTGTTCCACCACTTGCACCTAAAAATAACACATTGGAAAGAAGAGAAATCCACTTCAATGATCTCTTGTATCTTTCCAACATAACCTAACGTTCCTCGTACTAGGTTTTGATCACGGTGGCTAGATCAAATAGATTGATCGAACTCGACTTCCACTCCACAGTCTTGTGTCATGTGTCCATCATCGACATTTTTTGTGCGAAAATGGTGTCCATATGCCCACATAGATGGGAACAAATGCACCTATAAAAGGGTTAAAAAATCATAGTGTCATGTGTCTTATAATAACCCAACAGTTAAAATATGAAATATAGATGTAATTAAATTTCAAATGTGCATTATTAAGTTTAAAATGTACATAAATATATTATTACCGAGTGGGTGCACCCAATCCCTACGTTTAGCGCATCCTCTTTAGCACGCGGGTAATAACTGGTTGCACCGTATTTCTCTCTGACTTGGTCAACAACCCAACTGTTGGGGCATATTTTTGGCATATTTCTTTTAAATGATCGAGATAAGGCACACTTCTACCATTCAACCGTATGAATTATTTCATGTCACTATCCCATTTCATCCTCTTTTGTTCGTACAATTTGACCCATGGTTATGTCGCTTCGGAATTGTAAAGAATGAATTTATTGATTACTTCAATTTCTGTATTTGCTAGTGAAATTAAACCAACATATAGAACATACGTGATCAAAATATACATTATATCAGAGTTCAACATGAATATTAAGTTTGTGTAAATTTGAAAAATTATAATTCTCTTATTGTTTATCAAGCGCCTTTTTCCATTTGTTTGGAGTAGCGCCCCTTCTCTTTTGTCTCCATCACTGGGTAAACCCATGAAGGTGGGTTACACTTTTGTGAGAATCGGGGATGGAAAACTCATTGTCCCAACAGTTCGGCCGAAATTTTATAAAAGTTCGGCCGAATTGCTATCGAGTTCGACCAAACTTTCGAAATTAGTTCAGCCGAACTCATTCTTTCGTTTACATTAACGGCGTACTGACAGCGTGGGCAAACTGATTTTTGGCCGGAGATGGGAAAACCAGAAACATAATTTTGACTGAACTATTAGTTCGACCGAACTCTTAAAATAATCCGACCGAACTTTATTTTATAAACACACCAGCCCGGACACATGAATGGGTTTCGTTATTATTAGTGTCTGTTGCGTCTGTTGTGTTTGTATTTCAGGCTTATTAGCATCTGTTGTGTTTGTGTTTCAGGCTTATTAGCGTCTGATGCATTTGTGTTTCAGACTTATTACGGTCTGTTGCATCTAATGCGTTTGTATTTGCTGTATGAGGAGGTAATTTTCTGTTGTTTTTTTTCTATGTGAATTAATTTTATTGCTCTTTTAATTTTATTATTGTTTTAATTTTTTTCTTCTGTTTTAATTTTATTGCTATTTTTTTGTTTGCTGGTAATTTTCCTCCACGACTTCCTCATTGATCTTCGAATTGTGGCCTCGTCTTCTCATTGCGGCTTCGTCTCTGAATTTCTAGGCTGGTACAACACCCTGCTATAAAGTTCGAATAATATGCAGCGAACTATAATTTGTCAATAATCTACTCTTTTATCACCTGCTTGCTTATGAAACCTTTTGGCTTCGTTTTAATTTAATGGGAAATAAGAAATCGAGAGAAATGTAGCCATTTATGTCTCTATTTTTATTTTTGATGGGTTGTAGCCTAGAGTGTCTATGAAGTCATTTATATCTTGTATTGCACCTACCTCGCTTATGGTATCCATTAAATCCTTTCCTGATCCATGTGCTTTTAATATTAATTCTCTATGTTTTGAATAGATTATGACTATGAGGATTGAACTTGATTCTTAAAATAAATTCCCTCTTCCATATATTTCAAGTATGATTGTTGATTTTCTTTAGAATTGTGTAATATTGAGTCACTATTATTTTGAAATTGTTGTCTTTTTATTTGAACTAGTATTAAGTCAGAGCAAAATCCTAAAAGGAAGACATTGAAAGAATAAAATTATATTTTCCAAAGGGAAAAACAAATTTTAAATTTTAAATTTTATTTTTAACTTCTTGTCATGGTATAAAATCTAACTAGAATGCCCCACATTTAGATGGTTTTTTCTGTGGGACTTTTTTTCCATCATTTTTTCTTCTATTGGAATTCAACCCTGCAATTTAAGCACGACAATATTGCAATTTATTCCATTCCAAGGTATGACTATAAGAATTTTCAGGCCTGCAAGTTAACCAAGAATATCAAAATTGCAATCTTTCAAATTGCATGTATTTATTGGACAGATTCTGAGGATGGAATCAGATCCTCCTTTCGTCAGGGTGTCAATGGAGCATCCCTTAAAAAGAAGAAATCAAAGAATCTGAGTTGACTTTGGCTTTCCTTCCATCTTTCCTAATGCCCTTCCCTTCTCTATATTTTTACTTGTCTCAATTTTTAGGTTATCAAACTGGAAAAGATATTGGGTTTAGATGCCAATGGGGAAGCCACTACCGGATATGGAGAAATATGAGTTTATGATAGCTCTCAAAATGAAACAGATCCCAGGTGAGTTACTACTTACCCCATTACTTTCTTTGATGTTCCTGGCTTTCTTTGCTGAGTTTTATTTGGTGAGTGGTATCTATGAAGAGGCAACAACATCATTATCGGATTTGATTCATAAATTGCTTAAAACAAGGCCCGATGAAGTTTATGTTGTACATGTTGAACCCACATAAGAGATTTACATCAATGAGTTGGATAACATCATGGAGGCTGCAGGCATAGTGTTTATCCAAGCTAACAAATATATACACTCTTCCATGTGATATATTCCATGACCTAAAGACACTCTTTGGTTTCGTTTCCTTCATGCCATGTTATGTTCTTTTCACTTGGTATGTGTGGAGCTATATGAAGGAGAGTATCAAATTACTCAAGAAGCCTTTGAAGGGTTCTTTAAAGGATGGGTTTTTTTCCAAGACGTATCTTGGTATATTCCTTCATAGGTAGATTGACAAAAGGCCTTTTGAGAATAGTTCAAAATTCCCATTTATGTATGAAAAAAATACTTGTAGATCATTGGAACTCTATGTTTTTAATATTGGACAGATTTTGGCAAGGATAAGGCGTTTTATCTAGCATGTAGATGACACCCCTTTAGAGACTAGTTTCATTTTTCCAATATTTTGGACCCTTGGGTACCTATTTCTTGTGGTTTCCAATGATAGATTTCTAATAAAGGGATAGACTGTAATGATAAAAGCATTCATATAAAGCCAATAAATACCTCATAATCTGTGATAAGAAGATGTTTAGATGCTTTGCTAGCTCAGAATAAAATAAAATTAGGATAATCTCAGCTTAGAAGTTTGATCCACAATTTATAGAAAATATTATGTATAGGCTTAAATTGACAGATAACTAATTCAAATTTTCCACATGGATATCCATGTAATTGAATAAACAAACCTTGACTGCACAACCTCCAACCAAACCCAACTTGTGTGATCAAAAAAAAAATGATAAACACGTATAGGTCAAATGAGTAGGACTCAATAGCTGTAAGTGAATCCATAACTCAATGGCCTAATGTTGGATGTGTCCCATGGCCATACTAAGTCTCATTAACAGACTGCCTTACTATTTTCATTTTCAGCCTTCCTCGCTTAAGTTTTCTTTGCTTCAAAATGACATGATTGACTTCAAATAAAAAAACCTTTAGAATTGATTCGAAATGTCTAGCCCTTCGAGAATACCAATTAAAACCAACAAACAACTCCACATCTTGAAAACCATGCCATTCAGAAAATTCATTCTTTTAGTACAGTGAAATATACAGGGAAAGGAAGATAATAGCATTTCAGGCATGAAAGATAAACATGTCATAACAGAACTCTGATATATAAGAACAATCTTCAATTCCATTGTTTTGTAGGTAAAGTATTATCTTCACATTAAAGCATTGTATAAGATTACTCTACAGAACATCATCTACTTTTTATTGAAGCATATTTTTTTAAAGACAAATAAAAAATAGAGGCTAATATTTGAATCACATAAGAAATTCAAAGAGCCTCAAAAACAGAGATTGAAACACTTATTTATTCCTTCAAAACCAGGTACATTTCATAAACAAATTATATAATCTGTTTATTTTCTTTCCTCTATATTTTTTTTCCATCATCTACTTTTTACTGAAGCATATTTTTTAAAAGACAAATAACAAATAGAGGATAATATTTGAATCGCATAGGCAATTCAAAGAACCTCAAAAACAGAGATTGAAACACTTATTTATTCCTTCACAACCAGGTACATTTCATAAACAAATTATATAATCTGTTGATTTTCTTTCCTCTATAGTGTTTTTCCAGGTTGATTTTCTTTCCTCTATATTGTTTTTCCAGGTTATCGAGTTCGTTAGAAATCAAAAGTGGGTTGCAGAAGTAGATAACAGATCCAAACAAAGAGAGTTAGAGTTTAGAAACACCCTTGTACATGTAATTTCTCCCACAAACTCATAAAGGTGTGACTTTTGACATAACTTCATCAACCACTACCACTAATTGTTTTAGTAAGTGCATAAAATAATTTTGCAAACCATGTACATGTCATTTCTCCCAAAAACTCATCAAGGTGTGACTTTTGAGATAACCTCATCAAAAACTACCACTAGTTTTGTTTTAGTAAGTATATAAAATAATTTTGCAAACCATGCACATGTCATTTCTCCCACAAACTCATCAAGGTGTGACTTTTGAAATAACTTAATAAGCCACTACCAACTTTTAACATAACTTCATTAACAACTACCACTAGTTTTGTTTTAGTAAGTGAATAAAATAATGTTGCAAACCGTGCACATGTCATTTCTCCCACAAACTCATCAAGGTGTGACTTTTGACATAACTTAATCAACCACTAACAACTTTTGACATAACTTCATCAACACCTACCACTAGTTGTTTTAGTAAGTGCATAAATAATTTTTCAAACCATGTACATGACATTTTTTCCACAAACTCATCAAGGTGTGACTTTTGACATAACTTAATAAACCACTACCACTAGTTGTTTAAGTAAGTGCAAACCACTGTCACTTTAAGGTAAACATGTACATGTGTCATTTCTCCCATAAAGGTTTAGGAAAACTTTAAGGCATGTGTCATTTTTATGTCATTTATCTATCATTTCTATTTCATTTCTCCCATAAAGTATAATGAAATGTCATTTCTACCATATAATACTATAAGGCAAACCACGTACATATTATTTCTCTCCTAAACTCTAGGCAAGGCAAACTTTAAGGTGCATGTCATTTCAAGATGTGATTTCTCCCATAAAATTTAAGGAAAAATTGAAGGCAAACCATACACATGCCATTTCTCCCAAAAACTAAAGGCTTTCTCCCATTAATTAAAGGAAAACTTTAAGGCCTAGAAAATGAACCTAAAGTGGTTGAACTTCCATAGGATTTTAGTCTGTCTGTTGAGTGTTAACTTCTACAAGCTCTAAAGGAAGAGTCTGTAAAGGGCTAGGTAGCCTCTGGATCTCATCTTTTATGAAAGGTGACATATCCAGTAAATGCCCCTACAGTGAATCTCTGGAATAGATCTAAATAGAAGTTCTTCATTTTAATATCCATAAACCACAACCACTTCAAGCCAATTCGTGTACATGTGTCATTTCTCCCATACATGTGTCAATTATCCCATAAAATCTTAAGGTAAACTTTAAAGCATGTGTCATTGTCTTTTTCCCATTAACTTTAAAGCGTGTGTCATTTCTCAAGGCTTTCTTCCATTAATTCAAGGCAAACTTTAAGGCTTAAAATTTGAAAGTAGTTGAACTTCCATAGGATAGGATCCCCTAAACTCAAGTGGAGTAAAATGTTAAATGTTAAAAGTGGAGTGTTTTATGATGTAATGGATCTTAATAATCTAGATTGACATGGTTGTATTAAATTGTTAATGTACCTAAATTTACACCTTCCATGTTGCTTTACTCTTGTAAAATGTTAAAATTGGAGTGTTTTATGATGTAATGGATATAAATAATGTAGATTATGTTTTATGATGTAACGGATCTTAATAATCTATATTGACATGGTTGTATTTTATTAATGTAGCTAAATTTACACCTTCCATGTTGCTTTATTCTTGTAAAATGTTAAAAGTGGAGTGTTTTATGATGTAATGGATATAAATAATCTAGATTGACACGGCCTAAAAAATAAACCTAAAGTGGTTGAAATTCCATAGTATTTTAGTATGTCTGTTGAGTGTTAAATTCTAAAAGTTCGAAAGGCAAAGTCTGTAAAGGTTCAGGTAGCCTCTGGATCTCATATTTTATGAAAGGTGACATATCCAGTAAATTACCCTATAGTCAATCTCTGGAACATATCTAAATAGAAGTTCTTCACTTTAATATCCATAAACCACAACCACTTTAAGGAAAATTGTGTACATGTGTCATTTCTCCCATACATGTGTCATTTCTCCCATAAACTCTTAAGGCAAACTTTAAAGCTCGTGTCATTTCTCAAGGCTTTCTCCCATTAATTCAAGGCAAACTTTAAGGCCTAAAACTAAAAGTAGCTGAACTTCCATAGGATAGGACCCCCCAAACTCAAGTGGAGTCAAATTTAAAATGTTATTAATAATCTAGATTTACATGGCAGTATTAAATTATTAATGTACCTAGATTTACACATTCCATGTTGCTTTATTCTTGTAAATTGTTAAAAGTGGAGTGTTTTATGATGTAATGGATATAAATAATCTAGATTGTGTTTTATGATGTAATGGATATTAATAATTTAGATCGACATGGCTGAATTTTATTAATGTACCTAAATTTACACCTTCCATGTTGCTTTATTCTTGTAAAATGTTAAAAGTGGAGTGTTTTTTGATGTAATGGATATAAATAATCTAGATTGACACGGCTACAGTGATATGATGATAGTGTAGGTTGATGTTGAAGTTGTAAAATTCTTGTACATATCAAGGATGAATGATATTAGAAGCCAAAAATGACATTATTAAAAATTATTAAACAATTTGATAAGTGTTAAATCATACTTCTTATTAAGGACATAACTAATTTGTAAGTTGAATTTTTTTTCTTAATGTTCTTAGCCTATTTATAGATGTAAAAATAAAGGTTTCTAGAGGTGATATCTCCCAGAAATTCTAAGGCAAACACTGTACATGTCATTTCTCCCACAAACTTATAAAGGTGTGACTTTTGACATATGTCATTTCTATCTCATTTCTCCCAAAAACTATAAGACAATGTCATTTCTCCCATATACTATAATGCAAACTTTAAGGAAACTTTAAGGCATGTCATTTATAGATCTTATTTATCCCATAAACTTAAGGCAAACCATGGACATACCATTTTTCCCACAAGCTAAAGGCTTTTTCCCATAAATTCAAGGCAAAATTTAAGTCCTAAAAACTTGAAGTGGCTGAACTTCCATAGGATTTTGAACTTCCATAGGATTTTAGTCTGTCTGTTGAGTGTTAACTTCTACAAGTTCTAAAGGCAGAGTCTGTAAAGGGCCAGGTAGCCTCTAGATCTCATATTTTCTGAAAGCTAACATATCCAATAAATGCCCCTACAGTCAATCTCTGGAACAGATCTAAATAGAATTTCTTCATTTTAATATCCATAAACCACAACCACTTTAAGGAAAATTGTGTACATGTGTCATTTCTCCCATACATGTCACATTTCTCCCATAAATTCTTAGGCAAAGTTTTTAAAGCATGTGTCATTGTCTTTCTCCCATTAACCTTAAATCATGTGTCATTTCTCAAGGCTTTCTCCCATTAATTCAAGGCAAAATTTAAGGCCTAAAAATTGAACCTAAAGTAGTTGAACTTCCATAGCATAGGATCCCCCAAACTCAAGGCTTCCTCCCTTTAATTCAAGGAAAATTTTAAGGCCTAAAAACTGAACTTAAAGTAGCTAAACTTCCATAAGATAGAATCCCCCAAACTCAAGGCTTTCCCCCATTACTTCAAGGCAAACTTTAATGCCTAAAAATTGAACCTAAAGTGGCTAAACTTGCATAGGATTTTAGTTTGTTTTTTGAGTCTTGACTTCTACAAGTTCTAAAGGAGTCTGTAAAGGGCCAGGTAGCCTCTAGAGCTCATCCTTTCTTAAGGCATGTAAAGGGACAGGTAGCCTCTGGATCTCATTCTTTCTTAAGGCATGTCATTTCATGTAAAGGGCCAAGTAGCCTCTAGATCTCATCCTTTCTTAAGGCATGTCATTTCTAGATGTGATTTCTGCCATAAATTTTAAGGCAAACCATGCATGAACCATGTATATGTGTCATAAATCTCCCTTAAACTCTAGGAAATGCAATCTTTAACGCATCTCATTTATCGCACATGTGTCATTTCTCCCATGCATTTGCAATAAATGTTAATTTAATATATTTTACTGAATTTGTTTTTTTAGGGATAAAAAAAACCCACTAAATATGGTTGAAAAATGGACATTATGCATAGATGTTTCTTGTTATCCCAATCCAAGGAAAGTAGTGATTACATATGTGCCTTCCAATATTACGACTGGCAAGGTTGTCCAAAGGAAAATGAATATAATGGGAAGAACAACATACAACGAGGCATATTATATTGCATTCATAGAAGGCTTGGGAACAGCTAAGGAGTATGGATCAAATGGAATTGTATTTTTCACCAATTCTGAACTTGTGTGCAACCAGCTGAAAGGCATGTACCAAGTTAAGAAGGAGAGGCTAAAACAACTGCATGGAAAAGCAAACAATATTGTTAGCCAATTTCAATTTTTTAGTATAATACATTGTACAAATGTTAATAATATGTATGTTGATCTATTGTGTGGGGCATTGCCAATTTAGGATTCATCTATCAAATATGAATTAATAGATGAATTAGAATTATACGGGGCAATGCCAATGCAAGATTCATCTCTCAAATATGACTTATTTTTGAGACGCTCTTCTTCAACAATTCAAGATTCATCTCTCAAAGATGAATTAGTGTTGAGACGCTCTCCTTCAAAATTTAATGATGGACATTGTAACATATCTTGGATATGTGCGTGTTTTGTACTTATAAAAGTGTCTTTTTTAATGACCGTGTGTTTTTTTCAATTATATACCAAGTGTGCTCCCAACACACCATGTAAAGCACAACTTGGTGAACTTCACATTTGCAACAAGTGGTGAACTTCACATTTTTATAAAATTAAATTGTGAGGACTTCAACAAATTTTTGTTTAGATGGAGTTTCACGCTTCTTTTTTAATGACCATGTGTTTTTTTCAATTTTATACCAAGTGTGCTCCCACCATGTTTTCAATTATATACCAAGGGTGCTCCCACCATGTAAAGCACAATTTGGTGAACTTAACATTTTTGTAAATTTTTTTCTTAAATTGAGTTTCATACATCAATTAGTGCTTTGAAAGTTGTGTTTTACATAATTTGTGCACACTAAATTACATTAATTTTCTGAGATTTATTTTGAATTCACTTTAAGTATTAATTTAAAAAAATAATTGTAAATGTCCATTGTATATATATATATATCATGGAGGATGAACGACGAAGATCAACAGAATCCCATATCTCTACGAGAAAGGGGGATCAGGGATCGAGGGATGTTCATGGTATTTAAATATAATCTTAAATCTCCATACATATACATACATGTGTGTACATATGGAATTGATTTTTTATCAATTTTGTGTGTTAAATTAGTTGCTAATAAGTTTCATTTTTTTATTTTTTAGGAGCTAAGAGAATAAGGGTGTCTACTCCATCAATGGAGCATACCCATGGTTCACGCAATTGTGGTATGGTTCACGCAATTTAATCAATGAATATGTACATGTATTTATATGTAAGAATGTATTTTTGAATTGATTATAAATTCATATTTTTTTATGAAGCTTCTCTTTCGTCTCATGAGGTTGGTGGTGGTTCACATTTCCTTGGAGGGCCATCAATAAGTGCTGGTAGATTGCATGAAGGTGGTGATATGTATTCCCCCATAGGGCAATTAACAGATGGTCATGTTGGTTCTCAACCAATTGGTGGTCGTTCTGGTTCTCAGTAGGGTCATTCTGGTTCTCAACAGTCTTAGGATGGGCAAGATGCTAGCCAACCATATCAAGGTGGCCATCAATTTGAATATTATTTTCATTCAATTTGTACAAATTTTTTTACATGTGTTTTTTTAATATACAAAATTTTATATATTGATGCAGAGGCTGAAAATGTTGCTCCAAATGTTGCTCAAAAAAGACGTAGGGCAGAACGCATCATTCAAGAAGAAGGTTGTACACCAACCACGACTTATCCATCCGACATTTCCGATATACCTTTGGAAACAAACATACAGCAATTCACCTTACAAAGGTGTCAACATCTTCATGCAAAATTGAAGAGAGATCTCGTGGCTTTGACTCTACCTGCTGAGAGTTGACAAAGTTTGGAAATTGTTACACACTTTTTAAGTGAACTAGTAGATGCGTACTTGAAGCTTGGGCCAACCACTGATACTTTTGTAGAAGAGATGAGAAAAATAAAGGAAACAATGATGGGTCCTGATACATGGGAGGTTGTTAAACAAAGAGTTACAACAAAAATGGCCAATTCTATGTTTAATTTCAAAGAAGGGACGAAAAGAAAGATGTTGAAGGTGCAATATTTCAAGCACCCTCATATAGCTCGCTATTTGTATGATAGACACCTTGAAGCCTATGGAAGACTCCCATGGAACAACGAGGTTCCACTTTATTTTTCAAAATTATTTTTTCAAATGAAACTCAATAACAATGACCTTCCCTCTGAATTTTTTGGTTCTGGGAAAGGTCGATTGTGTGACCGTAGGGGCGCTAGGCGTGATGTTGAGTTTCCTCGCCCTCAGCCATCATTGGTTAGTCGACCTCTTCATGTCGAAACTTTGCAGTCAGAGATGGATGCCACTTCTCAAATTAGTGGAGAAGCAAGGTATTCCATCATTGACAATGTTCACAGTGGATTGGGTGGAGTCAATATTTGTCTGAATCGACATAGAGCACGTTGGAAAGATCTCAAAACATATGTAAATAATTATCGCAATGGTTGGCGGGACCTAACCGTTCATGAGAAATAGGGCATGGGAACGGTATGTGTTAATGGTTCGGGTTCAATTATTTTAACACATGTATAATTTGTAATAAATACATATATACATACATTTATTTGTATACATTAATCTAACAAAAATGTATCATTATATGTTAACACAATTTTCAGTTGCCAAGCTTAATGAATGAAGAAAATGTTAATATCATGGTCAAAGCCTCCGGTTCAAACAATCAAGATGGGTCTCACCATCAATCATGCAATCAAGATGGTTCTCACCATCAAGATATGTTGGAAAATGTTAGTGTTTTTTAAGTGAACACATGATGATGTACAACAATTTTTTATCTATTATTATATATATCGAAACATGATGACATATTTTTAAAATATATAATTGTGCACACATGTACATGCATATATATAATAAAATGTTTTAGCAGATTCAGATTCCGTCCAATGTTTTTGGGATGGCGATACCTTCTTCTTCCTTGGGAGATGTGCCACATCCACCATCATAAGTATGAACAAATTTTCACTTTTAAATATTTTTTTAAGTTATATATTCCACCTCAAAAAGTTTCATTAAAAAATGAGATATATCTAGACCTTGATTTATTTTAAATTTTTTTAATTTTAGGTTTTTGGAGATTTTCTTTCCAAGCCACTCTTAGGAGATGTGTCAAATCCACCAGCACAGGTATTCAATTTTTCACTTATATATATATGTGTGTGTGTGTGTGTGTGTGTGTGTGTTTTTAAGTTATAAGTTATAAATTGAAGTTTAAAATTTTTATTATAAATTGAGATCTAGAGATCTTGAGTTATTTTAAATTTTTTGAATTTTAGGTTTTTGGAGATTTTCTTTTGAAGCCTCCCTTAGGAGATGTGCCAAATCCATAAGCACAAGTATTCAATTTTTCACTAAAATATATATGTTTTTAAGTTATAAGTTATAAATTGAAGTTCAAAAGTTTTATTATAAATTAAGATCTAGATCTTGAGTTATTTTATACTTTTAATTTTTTTGAATTTTAGGTTCCTATAGAGGATTTATTTTCTCCACGGACTCTAGCGATGGAGTGCATGATGGAGATAGGAAGATCCATGCCATTTCAACCATTTGAACAAGTTGTCTAACTTTTTTTTTAATATTATTTAAAATAAGTTTATATATGCATTTTCATTTGAAATTTTTTAATATATATATATATATATATATATATATAACTGTACATGTATATTGTATAGTTTACTGCTGAAGATGTTCCAGTTGGGGAAGTTTTAGTAGACGAGCAACAAATGGAGAGGGAACCTCATGAGGTATTGCATGTTTTTTTTTTACATGAAGTTCTATATATTCTCACTCAATTTTAAAACATTAAATTTTAATGTTTGTACACATTGTGTACAGGTTCCCCATGCTTCGTAGGATAGCTAGAAGATCGTGACTTTGTTGGGAGAGACACTACATCCATTTGTATTTGATGGATGATGCACATGCACACGCAACCTTATATTTTCAATATATTTAGTCTTAAATTTACTTTTATATATATAGCCTTATCTAGATGCAGTCATATATAACTTGATATTTGATACTTGATACTTGTGAGATCTACAAATTTTGGACATATTTTATGGGAACTACATTTAGTACATGTGAATGTGATATAATGTTTTGTTTTTATTGGAATATAGTTGAACTACATTTGGCACGTGAAGTAATGTTGTGATCTATAATGTTTTTATTTTTAACTCAAGTTTTGGATGGTTGAACTACATTTGGCATGTGAAGTAATGTTGTGTTATAATTTGTTTTGTTTTTAAAGCTTAAGTTTTGGATGGTTGAACTACATTTGGCATGTGAAGTAATGTTGTGTTATAATTTTTTATGTTTTTAAAACTCAACTTTTGGATGGTTGAACTACATTTGGAATGTGATTACACGATATAATGTTTTGTTTTTATTGGATAGTTGAACTACATTTGGCATGATATAATGATTTGTTTTTATTGGATAGTTGAACTACATTTGGAATGTGAAGTAATGTTGTGATATAATTTGTTTTGTTTTTAAAACTCAGGTTTTGGACGGTTGAACTACATTTGGCATGTGATTGTCATATTTAATGCTTTATTTTTATTGGATAGTTGAACTATATTTGGCGTGTTTAGTAATGTTGTGATATAATGTTTTGTTTTTAAAAATCAAGTTTTGGATGGTTGAACTACATTTTTCATGTGAAGTAATGTTGTGATATAACGTTTTGTTTTTAAAACTAAAGTTTTGGATGTTTGAACTACATTTGGCATGTGATTTCATGATATAATGTTTTGTTTTTATTGAATAGTTGAACTACAATTGGCATGTGAAGTAATGTTGTGATATAATTTTTTTTTAACTCAGGTTTTGAATGGTTGAACTACATTTTGCATGTGATTATGATATAATGTTTTGTTTTTAAAATTCAAGTTGTCGTTTTCCAAACAAAAAAAAGTTCACATGAATATATATGTACATGTAGAAATGATTTAAGTACATGTTTGAATATATATGTTAAAATGATTGAATTATAATAAATACATACATACATACATACATATATATATATATATAAACAATCATAAGATTCTAGGTCTTGTTCGATGTGTCAAACAATCATAAAATTTTAAAAATGCATTCTATAATGTATATATATCCAGTACATGAAACATTTTTTATCAATCCATGTATAGAAAAGCTACTTTCAGTTAGTTTCATTCTAGAACATATATATCCAGTGTGTGCAACATTTTTCATCAATGCACATAGAAAAGCTACTTTCAGTTAATTGCATTCTAGAACATATATATCCAATACGTGCAACATTTTTCATCTATGCACATAGAAAAGCTACTTTCAGTTAATTGCATTGTAGAACATATATATTATCCAGTACTTGCAACATTTTTCATCAATGCAAATAGAAAAGATACTTTCAGTTAATTTCATTGTAGAACATATATATTATCTAGTACTTGCAACATTTTTCATCAATGCAAATAGAAAAGCTACTTTCAGTTAATTGAATTCTAGAACATATATATCTAGTACGTGAAATATTTTTCATAAATGCACATAGTAAAGCTACTTTCAGTTAATTTCATTCTAGAACATATATATATCCAATACGTGCAACATTTTTCATCAATGCACATATAAAATCTACTTTCAGTTAATTTCCTAGAACATATATATATCCAATACGTGCAACATTTTTCATCTATGCACATAGAAAAGCTACTTTCAGTTAATTTCATTCTAGAACATATATATCTAGTACTTGCAACATTTTTCATCAATGCACATAGAAAATATACTTTCAATTAATTACATTCTAGAACATATATATATCCAATACGTGAAACATTTTTCATCAATGCACATAGAAAAGCTACTTTCAGTTGATACTAGTGTGCATGTACCAAAACAATGTACATGTGCAAACACTTGCACAGATAACATAACAAGGTAGTTCAGTTTTTAGTTGAGTTCTGGAAGTTCTAAAACATGAATCCAAAGAGAAGAAATTGTTGGGCAGTTCAATCAAAAAAATTCCAATGGAATGTCATCTTCAATGATCCGTTCATGATCGGATTTTGACATTTTCCATTTCTTAATTTTCATTTTTTTCTTTGAATGAACCTCTATCAACTTTATGCATGCTGCACACACCAAGTGACTATATTAACAACCTATGACATCAGGTTCATAGTCTTCAAAGTAAACAAAATCGCCACTTTGATTAGTTTGTCTGAAAAAATAACCTTTCAGTATAATAGATCCTCTGTCATATGGAAACCCGTGATCATTATATTTTTCTAATAATTTCATCTTTCATTCAGTGCAACACGTCAAATAATACTTCACATTTTCATCATTGTCAATAGGTGAAATCACAGCAAAAACAACTCCTGCACAATAAAACAAACTTATGTATTTAAATTTAGATCATAATTAACATGAATAAATAACTTTAAAATAATTTTAGTATCTATTTCTAGATCTCTATCATTTGAAAGAAATTAAAATGTTACCTTCTCTAACAAGATCAAAAACTCAATCACCATCAAATGATATTGTAGTCTCCTCTGATTACATTTCTTCAAACATTGCAACAGACATTTTCCCCTTTGTATTTAGCTCTGTATGTTTCCAATCTTTTACATACATTTTGTTTTCACAAACATCATTAGATTCTGTGTTTTCTATGCAAACATGACAAAAACAAGAATATTTTCTTTCATCCAATGCAAACACATTTATGGACAACTTTGTTTTAATTGAATGCAATTTTCGAGTCCATTTTATTGTTTCAATCTCATTTCCAATCGATCTATCCACATCTTCGACCCCAATATTCCAAAAGAACCTATATTTGGAAATTTCAAAGATGAATGTAAATATGGTATCAAAATACCATCAAATATAATCATTGTGATAAATGTACATTGTTTAAAATTGGATATCAAATGAAAATTAAAATTGAATGTACCATCGTACTTCCCTTGATCGGTTAGTCTCATGGCTTAGTGTAGCGATGCACCATTGAACAACTTCTTTAGCGTCCACAAGTCGGTTTGCAGAGGGGTTCATTTGATATGTTCGAAGTGCTCATTTTATGCATGCCCCTACACCGTCATGTTCTCCTTTTCTGTGGCCAGCCTCAAAGAAATTCCAACAATGTTTAATGCAAGTTTTCTTATGAAGACAACACAACCAAAATAATGATCGTGAAGATTTGAATTGACTTGGGCATCCATCTGACCATATCCAATGTTCATTGAATTTTATTCCATTACTTTTCAAGGAGTCATAAATATTTCGAAATAGTGTTGTACAAAATATGTATCATGTGTACGATCGTCACTGATATAAAAATGATATTCTTTAATAACATGTCGATTTTCACTGGTGCTTTCTATATGATCAACTTTTTGTTTAGCATGTCTATATAGAATATGGATGAGCATGGAGACTTGTTCAGAATGATAGTATTCACTCTGAATTTCTTTTTGTGGAACAAATGTGTAGTTTTTTGCAAAATCAATTACTGACAAAATGGTCCCTGGTGGAAAAACTTCACGGGATTTTTTGAATTACAAGTCCAGCCATCGAGCTCTATGGGAATGCTTGGTGTATTTATAAATTTCTGTCTCAAACTTTCTCAAAAAATCTATCACAAAAATTTCTTCTTCTTGTAATTCAATTCTTTTAGCACTATTTGAACCTTGAATCGATATATGGATATATTCATATCTCTTCCAGTCCACTTTCATGTTGGACAATGATTGATCATTTATATCAGTACAATATTTGTTTTGAAATTTAGTCAAATTTCCACAATCATCGCATTTTTTACCACCAACACATTTCTTTTGGTAAAATAATTCACGGTTTTCTCTTCGACATAGAATTTGAGATACGAAATCATGGATAGTGGAAGGATGAGGTGAATCTTTCCAAAATGTTCTACCAAAATTAAGGAATGTGTCATAATATAACTGAAATACCACATGATAATGACAACATCAAGTGTCGCATACGGTGATAGGTTTTACATACCATGGTTTTTGTTTCACAAAAGCACTGATTGAGACATCAATTTCACGATTCTCTTCTTTGAACTTGTTGAACAACTCTATCTGAGTGGTGTCCAAGAAATGTTTCTCATGTGTTTCGTACTCATTATGTGTTATTCTTCTTCGCATCACATCCCTTGTATTTGGCGAAACACGTGATTTTTCCTACCAATATTTATATTTTGTTTTTTTAACATTTTATCCAAGTCTATCTTTGTATGGTTGCCTAAAAATAGCTCTCCAACAAGCGAGTTCATCATTTACATCTATTTGCAACCGAAATTTCTGATCATTAGGGGAATTTTGAGGTCTAAAATGGGCCTCCTAAGGAAATTATAAAATAATAGTGGAAAAAATCAAATAAGATTTGATGACATCATCAAATTTTACACAGAACTTATCTCTCCTACTGTACCAAGCTCTAAGTTGATGAGAAATCCAATCCAAGGAAAACTTAACCTGGCATTTTCATAGTCCTATGAATTAATTTAAAAAATGAGAAATACATTAAAAAAACGTGATTACAATCACGTTTTTTATGTATTTCTCATTTTTCGTGTAGTAGATTTCATCGAAAGTATGCAACATGGGTACTCTTTGGATGAAGAATTAAATTTCTCATCCAACGAGTACTCCCGCTCGAAATTTGAGTAAAAATTTTGGGAGATAAGTTGAAAATACGAGTTGAAAAAGTAGTTTTATTATTTTATTATTTTTTAATATTTTTACCCTTTTATTTAAAAAATGGTGAATCATCCCCCATGGTTGACATCATCATCTTCAATCCTATTGGTTGTTATAAAGTTTATTTTTGTTGTACATTTTTCTTATGAGGCCCATTTTAGACCTCAAAATTCCCCTAATGATCTATTTGCAACCGAAATTTCTGATTTTTGTGCAAATTTTTTCGTGAGGTCCCTAATGCTCGTGCCATAGATTTTACCCAGTGATTATGTTTAGTACTTGATGAAACCACTGCTATATGTGTTTCTCTATGTACAACTGAAGCATTTTGTTGTCTATATCTTCTAATTGAATTTATAGCACTATTTATATTTTGTATCACATTTTCCTTCATTTTTTTATCTTTTTTTGATTTTCGAATACCCAATAAAGTCATAGCTTCTTTTAATTTCCTTAATGATAGGATACCTTTTGACAATTGGGCTTGAACTGCCACATTTTCCTTTATGAAGTATGTATCAAAAATGTGTTTAACACAATATCGTGTAACATGGTCAGCTCTTTTATCTCCATATTTGTGAGTGTCAACATTTTCTAACATCTCATCACCGACATTGATTTCATCTGTACATATTCAAATTAATAGTACATAATAAGTCTACCTATTCAATAAATAACTAAATTAATAAATATGTATAATTTCAATAATACATGCATGTGTGTGTGTGTGTGTGTGTATATATATATACACCTTGTGATTCAATTTCTTCACTTAAATTACTTTCAACATTTTCACCATCTTTAATCATTGGTTCAATATCTCTTTCACTTTCTCTTTCAAAATTTTGTATCTCATTATCAATTTTTTCAGGAATATCTCTCTCTGTTTACATTGCAAAATATTTTTAAAATTAGTTCATCAAATAGAAATTAAGCTTCACATTTTACACTAGGAAAATTTTAAATATCAAATTCATAATATTTACATTTACATACCTGCTTCGACTTCTAGTTGAGTTTGATTTTACCTTTGAATATTTAAGAGTGCTTCTCTCTTTCTTTTTCGATATTCTCTCTCCTCTTCTCTATGTTCCTCAGGGTCTCTTGTTCGATCATATTTTCTTATGCAATTGCTTCGATTTCCCATGATAATAGAGTATGAAGTTCAAAAATTTTCCTTCAAAAATTTAGACAAAAATTCAATTAAAAAAACATCACAAAAGATTTAACTTAAAAAAAACTCATTTTAAAAATTTTGCAAAAAATACATACTTTAATCCAAAACACTTACTTTAAAAAATATGAGAAAGAAATGTCTTATAAAATTGAAATGAAGCTCAAAATATTTCCTTCCAAGTCCTGCAAAAGAATTGCATTTAAAAAGTTAGACAAAAACTCATTTTAAAAAATCATTATAAAAGATTTACTTCAACCCAAAACACGTACTCTAAAAAAATTTCACTTCAAAAAATACCTCTAAAAAATGTTCATTGAAATTCAAGCCTAACTTCTTAAAAAATGCCACTTTAAAAAATTCTTCCAAAAAGCCTCTAAAAAATATCACTTTAAAAAATACCTCCAAAAAATGTCCTTTGAATATTAAGCCTAAAAAGAGTCCTTTCAAGATTAAGTCCAAAAAATGTCTTTTGGAAATTAAGCCCAAAAACCTCTAAAGAAAATATATAACCAAAAAAATGTCCTTTGAAAATTAAGCCCAAAACCTCTAAAAAAAATATATATCCAAAAAAATTTCCTTTGAAAATTAAGCCCAAAACCTCTAAAAACAATGAAAATTAAGCCCAAAACTTCTAAAAGAAAAATACCTTAAAAACAAAACAATGAAAATTAAGCCCAAAAATTCTAAAAACAAAATACCTTAAAAAAACAATGAAAATTAAGCCCAAAACCTCTAAAAACAAAATACCTTAAAAAAAATGAAGCCCAAAAAACATCCAAAAAAATTATCCCAAAAAATATCCAAAAAATGTATGACATACCTCCAAGAAATGTCCTTTGAATGTCATGCCAAAAATTCCTTATACCTCCAAGAAATGTCCTTTGAATGTTATGCCAAAAAGTCCTTAAACCCAAAAAAATCCTTTGCAAAATCAGACCAAATGAAGAAATGTGCGAAATTATGCGAAAATAATGAATGCATTTACATCAATTTATATTGCCACAAAATGTTTTTTTGGAGGGGCTTTGTTGTATTTTCCAGCCAACCGAAAGTCAAGTAAAATTTTGGCTGAAATTTTGTAAGAAATTCGACTGAACTTTTGTGTCTTTAGACTTGACGGGCCGTCGGCGCAAAAAATAATTCGGCCGAATGTTTTTTACAAGTTCGACTGAACTAACACGTCTGCAATTATGTAGAGCCGAGCTCTGAATACATTTCTTCAACTTTGGACTGATTAAACTCCATGAAAAATTATGAATTAATTGTCGGAACCAAGACAAGCATTTGCAAAATTCAATCTACTTTCAGGAAATATACCTTTTATGGAATTTCATAAATACTATTAATTTTAATTAGTTTTGTAATAAAAGGGTGCAAACAATTTCTGAAGGTCGTTATGATTCAGTGAAATCAATATTCTGTATCTTCCAAAATACACTGTAAAAAAATTGAAAAATTTATCGTGCATTACATTGGTCTGTCATCTGTAATGGGTAGTTTTTAGATTTTTAGTTTATAACTTATATGTTGAGAAATTTCATGTGTCGCGAAACATATTCAAAATATGCAGATTTTTCATATTGGTTTAGTTCAAAAAATTCTAGTAATTATGATATGCATCAGTTGGTTTTATAAATATAACGAAACAGAAGTAGACTCTGTCTAGATTGTTGTAACACATTTTATTTCTCAAAACCACAAAGTTTTCAAAGAATACACCAGCGCATATTAACATGAATTTTTATGAAAATTCTGATGGTTAAAAAACAAACACTCAAAGAAACGCTAAGTTCACATATCAAATGTGTATAAACAAAATCCAAAAAATAAGTAATAAAAAGCTAATAAAATTTCTGACAACTTTTATTTTTATTGCAAAATGAAATTCTAAACAGAAAAAATTGTTTTTTCTTGCAGAAAGTTGAAGAACAGAGAAAAAATTAAATTAAATTAAATAAATAAATAAATAATAAAAAAATGAATTTTTTTCTCAAAAAAGGGCAAAAAGTTTAACCCAACTTCACATTTTCACATAATATGTTTCATAAGATGTTCATTATTCACTTAAAACCATGGGGGGGTGTTGTTATTGATCACTACTACAGGCCAAATAGAATAGTTGGTGTTCTGGATGGAATATGGGTTGATACCATCCATGGCTATGTTGAGTCGTAGACTTTGTACTTCATCCTTGAATTTTTCGGGCCATGTATCCTCTATATGCTTCATGGCAATTGAATCTGTTGGGATTCGAATAATTTCCAACTCGCTTCTGTGTGAGGCATGCCATCCCTGCAACATAGCTAATTCTTTGCAACGAAAGAGCCATTGAATCCTTGGGATTATAGGTGTTGTAGAGGTAAATCCCCTCTGCGGACAGAGGCGATCCCTACTAGCCCAGATCGGTTCTAGCAACAATCGTATTACACTAAGGCGCAAGTCCCTAATTGCAATAGACCAAATTGCGAAGAAGGCCTACCTTGAGTCCAACGTTGTTGTTCGTAGAGAATATAACGCTCTTGTTTCCTTGCTCCAGCAGATCACAATCCTCTCGCTTGCCGCAATCGAACACCTGCACACACAAGAAACACGAAAAACACAAGCGTAAAACCAAATATATGCAATCAGTCAGAGAAGACACAACTCATGATCATAATGAACAATACGAGCGGAACCATAACCAAAGTCACTTATCATTAATTCATACAAAGGAAAATACAACCTGGCTCTGACGCTGAATCTTCCTTTGGCGGGTCATCAGCGGAATACGTCTCAGTAAAGCTCGTCGGGGATGGGACAAGCCTCTCTCTTCAATATTCAATCTTGTTGCTACTAATTTGGCTCTATGAGGACTATCAAGGCTCTTGCAGCATTCTTTAGGCTATGAAAGCTCTTGGAGACTCAACCATTCAGCCTGTTCATCAATGGATGAAGGCTATATTTATAGAGGAGAGGAGGAGGTTGGGATCCCTACAATAGTGGAAGGGAGGCCTTATCCCTTGGGAGGTTCCTCATAAGGTGGAAACAAGAGGCCAAAGGAGGAAGGCCGTGGTTATTCAGTCGAAACCACTCCTCATGACTCATCTACGAAGTTGCTGTAATCGAAACTTCGCCTCTTTTTTTAAAAAACTTTCCATAAGAAGATTGGCGTGGGTGCTTAACTGGGACAGAGCACCAACTGGCGCGGGCTCAGTGTTAATTTTTCCCCATTGGCACGAGGACATAACGGGCTACCAGCGCCAAGGCAAAAACAGGTGTTTTTTGGGGTCTGCTCAGGAAATGATCAACAGAGGGAATGTTGTCCTCATGGAAAGGGATGCAATGATGGTACTTGCAAGGCATGACACTACTTATTGGTCACAGAAACAACCCTCCAATGGGTGAGATGGGGATTACAGGGACGGTGAAAAATTACTGTGTAACATATGCCCCCTAAAGCATGAGGCCCGAAAGAGAGAGAGGGGTGAAATGCTTTACGAGAACGCATCCAATTGAAAACACTGTCGTCGAAAAACATGCATAGAGAAGTACAACTGATATCTCAAATACATGATAGATGTGGTATGGGCACAGCCATCCATAACAGAGTATATAATAATCTAGATCCAAGGTATGGACGCAGCCATACAGTAAGGATCGATAAAGAGACTCAGGTATGGTCGCAGTCATCCAATCAGTGAGTCATGTAACCAATCATAATAATCCACAAAATCGCAGCCTAGATTCTAACAGACGAAATCGAGGTTCTTGCACTCCATCTCGGCCCGAACAGAGTACAAGTTCAAGCATGCGAATAAGTGATCTAAAGTCGAACATGCAAGAACATCATCTGATTACCAGCCAATGATGAAAGTTGTTAACAGACGCGAGAGGTACCACCAATAGTGACAATGGTCCTCAAGGTACTACCAGTACAATCTACGGCATGTGAATCAATGAGCTGGTGTTGAACACCCGTAGAATCACTCAATCGGAGGCCAATGATGAAAACCTCACGTCGAATGTGAAGAACCTGCCATTGAGGCATGCAGGCTCCAAGGTACCAGAAGGGAGTCTCTAGATCAGCTTCCCGGATAATGAGTTGAAGTCGACAGGAAGTGACCTTGATCGAAGGTGAGCCATAGTGTTTCCCACATCATCGACGCGAGATAGAGGAAAATAATGTTCTGTGAATCAGGATCAGATGAGAATCAGAGGAGGGTTGAAACTTGCAGAGGTCAACTTCTCTTGAACATATCGGCGGCACGATAGTGGATTTGGAAGTATTTGACATCAAAATATCAGAGGTCATGATGACGAGGCAAAGAGCAGATGAGAGGTCAAAAGGTATTACCCAAACCCACGGAGGCAAACAGATAATGAGGTGATATGTCCCCAACCCGACACAAATGCAGACAATGCCATGTTCAAGAGCGACATACTGTCGACACGACGATGATACTGGTTCCATTTTCCCCACCATTTCTGGCGAGTACCTCTTTATTTTTACACAAGCTTGAAGAGGATACCATATTCTTGTCATATAAGTTCGTCCTTCGGACAAATCCAACCTAGTACATTTAATGAGCCCTAGGAAGGAGAAACTCGAATATCGTCATTACGACTGAATCCGATGTCATCAGGGTTTAACGAGTCTGAAAAAGGAAGAACTTGGTGTCTTTTCATGTTTAGAGAGTTTGAAAAGACAGCAGAAAAGTAAAATCCAATAGTCCCTTTTCGTAAATATTTCCTTAGATCCAAAAAGGTAGAAAACAATATCTGAGAAAACCTCCTATTCGTAATAGGTTAGGGTATTCATTTTTCGTAAATAATCTATCCCAGCCCGAAAAAGGGGTAAACGTATACTGGGTAGATGTCAATTCGCAGCCACTTTAACGAGATTGAAATGATAAGGGGCTCGGCAATTTTTTCATATTTAGAGAGTCAGAAAAGAGCTGAAAGATGACTCCTCCTGAAGGAATGAGTGGTATTAAGGGTAGCAACTGGTTTCGGTAATGGTGGAACCGCTCAAAAAAAGTAAATGTTAAGAGGCTGGCTAACAAGACCACTCATCGCAGCGGTTCCCCAGGAATGGGTAAAACAACCAAGTGAAGGCATATGATCGGCCAAGCAAATGGGGACGATGGAATGAGAAAACCAAGGCTCATCTGGCAACAACAGGCTGATAAGATGGCAATCACCAAAGGTGAAATGGGAAAGGTTTCATTTTTACACAAGCTTGAAATCAAAAAACTCTGCTTGAAGTTGGTTTCATTTTTACACAAGCTTGAAACAAAGATAAACTATGCTTGAAACTGGTTTCATTTTTACACAAGCTTGAAATGGAAACAAACTATGCTTGAAAAAAATAAGCATGCCCCCAGCATGGTGACTCGATTCGAGGTACATGCCCACCAAGCTTCAGTCCATGCACCTGAGTAAACAGATGGAGGGAGTGAAGGTTCAAGTTACGAGATCTAAGAAAGACTCGACTGGGATTTTACGATATCTGATCAAAGACTCGAATTGAAAAATAATGTGTTTCATTATTTTAACGAGGTTGACACACTTAAAAGAACTATCCTTAGGACACCTTTTTTCATGGTTTAAGGAACTTGGCACAAGACAAGGAACTATGCTCCGACAACCTTGTTTCATTTTTTAAGGAGCTTGACACAAGACAAGGAACTCTGCTCTGACAGACCTCATCATAATGAACAAGAAGTCATCGCTTCCAAGAGTTCCACTCCTGATGGAAGGAAAACATCCTGGAAGTACGGACCCAATGCCCCCAGCACCTGATGCACGACGGCATCATCACTGAGCACAGGCACGAGGTAGGTAGCCACATAGTTGACCTGCGGTGGGGCAGATACAACGGGTGGATAAAAACTAGGAAGGGATGGCGGCGAGCCAGCTACCATATCAAGACCAAAGAACACAATTTGATCAATGGTCACGATCTGTCCTTCATGTGGAAAACAGACCACATGAAAAAGGGAGGAGACAAGCGCTCCCATGGCATAGGTGTAATCGCGCCCCAAAAGCAGATTGAAATCCAAGGGGCTTGGAACAACCATCACGTCCATATGGATGGTTTTACCTCGCAAAGTAACAGGTAACCTTGGAAGGATCCCCAACGGTTGACTAGTTCTTTTGTTGAATGTCAACAGATTCTGTGTAACAGGTGCAAGCGGTGACGAACCAAAATATTGCCAGGTAGTAAAGGATAGAACACTAACAGGTTCACCTTCGTCTATAATGGTGTTGGGTACAACCAGACCAAAAGCCTGTACTGTGATCTCGAAAGGCACATAAGACGGAAGGCAGTATCCTGAAAATCGATTCCAATCAAAGGAAGCGACCAAACTACTCGGAGGGGCTACCATTGAACTAAGATGGTCTTCCCTTGGTGTTATGGAAGAAGAAGGAGCATCCTCCACGACCTCCATCTCGAAGGTGGGAGGGGAATCAGACTCCACCGAGGTGCCAGGAGAGCTTCTGAGCAGACGGGGAGAGAATCTTCTCCAAGTCCGAAGAATCCTCAAGAAATACAACACAACGGTGCACCGCAGATGGAGCCAGTTCAACCAATCCCATGACCAATGGTTGGTCAGGGATGGATTCCTGAATTTGAATTTCTGAGGGAGCAGGATCGACCAAGGATGACTCTTGACCAATCGTAGGATCAACTGGTGAAGGACTCAAAGAAAGCCGATTATAACCAGCTGGAAGGCATGGTGTAGAACTGGTTAAGTTTTCCAAAACTCATTTGGATTCATCCATATATGGACAAAGGTGAATGGCATGGTGCCCCCCACACAAATTACAGGGATTGGTGAGCTTACCCTGCTTCTTAGGAGTTTTACCAGCACCAGTTGAAGGCGTGTCCCCAACCTGACTCCCAGAAGCCAAAGACAACGGCGGGCGACCATTGGACCATACTTCGAGCACCTGGGGAATGCCAGGGCAGTCTCGAAGAAGATGGTTTCCCGTGCACAACATGCAAGGGAACTTGACTTTCTGTGGATGGTTGGAAGGTTTATCAAGAGGAGATGTTTTTGAGGCAGTAGATGCACTCTTAGCCTCTCTCTTATCAGACTTATTCTTCTTTGTCTTCTTCTTCTTCTTCTTAGCCACCTGGTTAATCGAATCCTGACTTTCACCAGGTGAAGTAGAAGAGGAGGACGCAGAAACAGGCAAATAAGGGGAGAGTTCCACCTTGGAATCAACATGACGTTGTTCAGGCGAAGGAACTGATTGACCAGTAGTCGAGACATTCCAGACCACAGAGGTTGAAAACAACCAAACAGGCAACCCAACCGTTAACCCAGGAAGGGACAATGTTGCCATATAAGGAGCACCAACATTTCCAAAAGGAGGAAAAGGACCAGGATTCCCATCAGAGGGGATTTTTTGGCTGGTGAACTCCGGAAAAGTTTCCATTAGAAACAAATGTAGAACAACGCCCTAAGGAAACTAACTTTAACCAAGAATATTTCGTGGGAAGTTAATTTTTTAAAACATTGAAACAAAAATCTGTTGTTTCATCTTTTAAGAGTCGAGAAACAGGCAAAAGGTGACTCTATCTCTTTCAGTTTGGAAACAAGCGTGAAAGGACAAGCGCTTGATGATATTTTTAAATTTAATGAGTCAGAAAATATCGAAATGACTACTCTGGAAATCTAGGCAAAGGTGTACCAAATAATCGTGAACTGCAATATACACCTTGGTTTCAAAATGAAAGAGAAATCAACCAAGGACTTAACGTACGTGCAAGCAATCTCCCCAAACGCTGTGTCTGATGTATCACGGGTATAGGGCGGTAGACTCAGCTTCCTATGGATAAAGGATGGCAACCTAGTGGGGTTTCCCTTTATATATGTGACGGTACGGGGAGCACAAGTCCATACTAGTGCTGTCTAAAGCCAAGAGGCGAACGATAGCTACTAGGTTTAATGACACCGGAACACGTCACTAGCCTAGACCTCTAAATGTTTCGTTAATGTTTCAATGCTGCCTTAAGGTAAATTGAATAAATTTTAAGGTTGATCTTCAATTATGTCTCGGTTTCAAGGCCCTACCATATGTCATCTGACAATCTCCTATATACAGCTATATGAGAAAAGAAAAATTTTCAATTCGATGAATACTATCTATTTAAGGGAAGAGCTTCAAACAATGATGCAACAAACAACAACACTGTAAACGAAATTTTTCCAAACTAGATGACTTTCACTATCCAAAAGTAATTTCAAACATTCAGCAATGTGAATAATGCAATGTAATCTATGCAAAATCCTCTTTTGAAAACTATGCAATTGTAATCTATGCACAATTTCATTTTTATTTTGAAATGATAAGAATGCACTCAATGCATTTTTCGATGAAATGAGAATCTACTTAATGCATGCTTTTAATGAAAGAGAATGCACTCAATGCGATTTTTAGCTTTCAATCGTTGAACAATGTGATCTAAGTTCAATGATAAATCTCAAAAATACTTTTCAATCCAATGTGATCTAATGCATTTTAACAAAAGAAAACTTTGAGATGAAAACTAAATAAACGCAAATATTCTTAATGAAGGATGAAGGCAAAAGGGATGCAAACAAACACTAAGAATGCAATCGTTGTTTCAAAACACTTTGTAACGAAATTCCTCAAAAGGTGACAAAACACAAAGAGGACTTCCAAAGAATGAGATCAAAATAAGGCATTCATTCCCTTTTACATCAAGCAATCATGGAGAGAAGACATTCCAAACAATGAGCAATGTAATCTATGCTCATACAGTGAAAATAACGGAAGGGAAAGACACACTGGTGAAGGATTTAGGGAAAAAATCTCAATTTTCACACACCCTGAAATTGGCATGACTTTATCATTGACAACTAGCATGGACTTGCTCACTGACAACTAGTGCCAATGGAAAATTGGCGTGGGTTGCTAACTAACAACAAGCGCCAACGCCTGAAAATGAAAAAACAAAGAATTTCTCCCAACCAAGACCAAACTCACCACTTCAAGCAGAATCTAAAACAAACCCAGAAGCAAAGTACTGACCAAAAGAAACTTTCGAACAAGGGTAAACCCTAGCACCTACAGGAAATGGCGCGATTGTCTGGCTGTAATCCGCACTAGATAGGGGATGGTGCGAGTGATGAACTGACAACCTGCGCCAATTGGCGCGACTGTCAGGCTGGAAACCGCGCCAATCAAGCCAACCATGAAAAGATGAAAATTCAGAAAAACAGAGGTCAGATCTGATCCTCTGGGGGCTGAACAGAGGTTTTACGCTAGAAAAAAGCAAACCAAAAGAGCTGATCAAGCAAGCAAAGTCAAGAATCGACTGAAAATACAAGACAATACTCCAAATCAACGATCCCCAGCGGAGTCGCCAATTTGTTGTAGAGGTAAATCCCCTCTATGGACAGAGGCGATCCTTACTAGCCCAGATCGGGTCTAGCAACAATCGTATCACGCTAAGGTGCAAGTCCCTAATTGCAATAGACCAAATTGCGAAGAAGGCCTACCTTGAGTCCAACGTTGTTGTTCGTAGAGAATATAATGCTCCCATTTCCTTGTTCTAGCAGATCACAATCCTCCTGCTTGCCGCGATCGAACACATGCACACACAAGAAACATGACAAACACAAGCATAAAACCCAATATATGAAATTATGTATCAGTCAGAGAAGACACAACTCATGATCATAATAAACAATACGAGTGGAACCAGAACCAAAGTTGCTTATCATTAATTCATACAAAGGAAAATACAAACTGGCTCTGACGTTGACGGGTCGTCAACGGAATACGTCTCGGTAAAGCTCGTCGGGGATGGGACAAGCCTCTCTCTTCGATCGTCAATCTCCTTGCTACTAATTTGGCTCTATGAGGACTATCAAGGCTCTTGCAGCATTCTTTAGGCTCTGAAGGCTCTTGGAGACTCAACCATTCAGCCTGTTATTCAATGGATGAAGGCTATATTTATAGAGGAGAGGAGGAGGTTGGGATCCCTACAATAGTAGAAGGGAGGCCTTATCCCTTGGGAGGTTCCCCATAAGGTGGAAACAAGAGGCCAAAGGAGGAAGGATGTGGTTATTCAGTCAAAACCACTCCTCATGACTCATCCACGAAGTTGTTGTAATCGAAACTTCGCCTCTTTTTTAAAAAAAAATTCCTTAAGCAGATTGGCACAGGTGCTTAACTGGAACAGAGCACCAATTGGCACAGGCTCAGTGTTAATTTTCCCCCATTGGCGCGAGGACATAACGGGCTACCAGCGCCAAGGCAAAAACAAGTGTTTTTAGGGGTCTGCTCAGGAAATGATCAACAAAGGGAATGTTGTCCTCATGGAAAGGGATGCAATGATGGTATTTGCAAGGCATGACACTGCTTATTGGTCACAGAAACAACCCTCCAATGGGCGAGATGGGGATTGTAGGGACAGTGACAAATTACTGTGTAACAATAGGCATGTGCCTCAATATCTTAAAGGAGGACCACATGATTTACCCTTATTTTTTGATTTATCATACCTGTCATGCCCACATTTCGGACATATATCTTTGTCTACATATTCTCATCTATATAGAATACAATCATTTGGACATGCATGATATGATATGTACTCAACACCCAACATTTTCAACAATTTCTTTACCTCTTCGCAGCTACCAGGCAATACATTATCACTTAGAAGAAACTTATATTTGAATAACCTATAGTTGGTGATCATGAACAATATTAAATGTACATTAACACTGATATAATTATTAGCATTCATAAAATTTACCATTTGAAATGTTTATTGTGTGATTATATTTCTAAAAATATAAGGGAAGACTTTATGGTAACTTACCTCAAAATTTCCAAGAAACATGCATTTGACAAGCCAAACTTTGCTTTCAAGTTGTACAGTAACATCATTTTCCCCAACTGGGTAAACTTTAACTGACTGCCATGTCCAAAGAGAGGGGTGGCAGAAGCAAATTTAAGGCTTTCGAAAAAGGTGTTAGTGATATGAACATCATCCCCTAGGTGATCATCATTCTGGAATGAATCTAACAACATTGTCTCCATGGGAGTCGTTTCCCTTAAGTAATCATCGATACCAACCTCTATTTGATCGCCTCCATTTCCATCTTGTGAAGAACTACTAGTTTTTTAGTCATTCTCAATTGGTGAATCTGGACATAGTGGGAGTTCAATAGGTGGTTGATTCAACCATTCTTGGTATTGTTCCTCTCCAATTTTTTCTCTTAATTCAGCCTTCTCTCGATTTTACATTGTTGTTGGGTGAAACGGAAGATGGTAGGTAGGTTGCTCATCATCAGTGGAATCCTAATCATTTCAAAAAAAATATTTGAACATGATTAGTACAAAATCTATGATATCAATTATTAAGCATTTCGACAATGCATGATTAATTGGTTTGACGTTGAAATAATTACATTAATATACTAAACAATTATTATTACCATCATTGTCCCAAGATTGTGGCTAGAAGATACAATATTGTTACAATTGGTAGGGTGAAGCGGCTGTCCATTTTCATCTACCAAATGCGCCTTGTGTTATGCTGCTCCTGATAAGAGCTTCCGATGTTTTGGAGTTGTTTGAATATTTTGTGCATCTAAACAGGATTATGAATCTACATGAACCTACAAATTTGTATACATTACAAATTTTATTAAGCTGATTGACATGGATAAAAACATAAATTCAATTAGATAATGAAAATATAAATAAAATCTGAAGTAAATATTACGTCTCAAGATGGATAGGGAGAACTCCATGATGGACTTTGAGAAATATTATGGAACGAGCTAGATTTTGAAGAAATGTCCATTCGATATAATTATGATATTTTCTCCCTGCATTTGAGAAAAATCAATAATAAATTTTGGTGTACACACCTAAAAGTAATTTCGGTGCCTTAAAAATGGACTTATTGTTATCGGTGCTAATGTACAGTTAACCGCACTGGTGCATTTTAGTTACGGAGCACTGGTGATGTGTTAGTAATCAACGCAACGATGTCAAATAGCCGCAAATAAAAAAAGCAAAACTTTATTTTTTTTAAGTGAAAAAAAAAACAGTAAATTGAAAATTGGGCGGCAAATTATTTTCGAAAATCTAATTTCATAAAACAACTCTTTAAATAGTAAAAAAAATTCATTATTTCATTATTTTTGCAAAACAATTCAGGGAGAGATTTGCATAAGAGACATACCTAGAGAAAGAGAGCATGAGATCACTGTGGAGCAGCAAAATACTTTCGAATAGAACTATTCAGACAATCATAATTCCAAATCTTTGGTGATTCAAACCCTGTAGCATAGAATTTCAAACCATCTGGTGATTAAATTTTACTATAATAATCATTTTTTTTTACATTTTCCATTTGATATAATACAAGGTAAGTAAAAAATTTAATTTTTCTATTTATTTTCACAAAAAAAAAAAAAAAAACCATTCTTGCGCTAAACCCTTGATTCTTTTAGTTTTTTCCCTTGCTTCTTCCTGTTTATGTGACTTCAGAATTAGGGTTTTTCATTTTAGATTTATAAGGTTTGTATTGGTATATATATATATATATATATATATATATATATATATATATATATATATATATATGACATCTAACCTACGGGACGACTTGCATAGTCGGATCCCAATCCATGGCGGCCCTTGCGTGAATTAAAAAAAACATAATTTTTTTAATCGGTGCGCCCTGTGTAAAATAGCGCACCGGTGCGATGTTTTATCACAGTGCATCACGCACGTACTGCTTGATAAAAACAATTTAAAAACATAATTCTTTTTAAATCTGTGCGTCATATTTAAAATAGAGCACTGGTGCACTATTTCATTATAGCACACCGCGCACGTATTCTTTAACAAGAAAAAAAATTATTTTATGCCTGTGTTAATCGGTGCACCATTTAACATATAACACACCGGGTCTCCTTTTTGAGAGAGAGTACCATATGGTGGTCTCCTGTTTTCGCGGTGCGTTTATAATAATATGCCACACCGCCCCCTCCATGACATAATATGCTACAAAAACTAACACTAGAGGATTTTTATTAATTTGTTTGTGTTAATCGGTGTGATGGTTACATATAACACACCAGTTCTCCTTGTTGACAGAGAGCACAATACGGTGTTTCTACTGTTTTGACAGTGCGTTTATAAGAACACGCCCGGTTCTCCTTATTGACAGAGAGCACAATATGGTGTTTATACTGTTTTGATAGTGCGTTTATAAGAATATGTCGCACCGACGTCGGTGCGTACATCATTAAAGGCACACTGTTTTCTTGATTTTTTTTTACTTGAAAAATTTATGATTTATTTATAAAATATATTAATGAATGGTATGGTATAGGTTTCATATTGATAAATAAATGGCTGGCAAGAGATCAAGTAAAAATAATACTGATAGCACATCAAGAAAATCAAAAAAAGCAAGTTCTTTGTAAATTCTTTACCAAAATTATTATTTTTGAACTATATGTAAGTTTAACTAATATGTATTGTTTACTGTGTATCATGCTGAGCCACAAAATGACGAATCTCGATAATATTATTTCTGATCTAGGACCAGAAGAGTGTAAAAGCCTTATGAAAAAGGTGCAAAAGAATGAATCAGGTGAATGAAAAAATATTATCGATCCAATATGGGTTTCTTTTTTTTAATTTTCATTAATACTATACTTAACAATATTAGATAACATGTTTCAAACAATTTATTAATTCACATATGTTTAATGTTCTACAGGGACCAAAAACGTAGAAAATGAATTTTGTTCTAAGAAAAGAAAAAAAATAGAACATGCAAATGAAAATGAATTGCTCCTTTAACAAAAGGGGGAAAAACTTTTACAAAACTTTACGGGATATAGTGGAACAAATGTATAGACGTTCTTTCCACTTACAACACAAAAATCAATCCAAAGATTCCAAGAACTAGATTTTATTTAAACTACAGGATGAGTTTCCAAATAATTGGCCAATGAGACATGTTATACTTTTAATAGCAAAAACTTACAACAACAAAAAAAAAGGAATGAAAAAGTAATATTCCTTTAATTTTTTTTCTAGAATTATATGTATACATTACTAGAAATAAATCATATATATATATATCTTTTGTTATATTGACTTTTCATATATCAATATAAAAATTAAATATTTTATTGTCATGTTACATTTTCAGGAAAATTATGAAAATCTCAAAGGATGAACAAGGTGATATTATAAATATGCCAGTAGGAATGTCTCAAAAGGTGTACAAGGAGATGGTCAAATAAATGGACATAATTGCATCGCACGAGGATCTATCTCAAGAACAACGTGCTTCAAATGTAATATGTAATCATTGAATTTTTCGATTAGGTAAAATAATTTTTAAAAATAGCATTAAATATTAATTTTCAAGTATTTTCTTGCAGAAAAGAAAATAAAATGGAACCCATTCAACACACAAAATAGGACGACAAGTAAGAAAAGGTTTGATATCTAAGTTTTTGAGTAATTGTTACTTCCTTATAACAACTTAACTAGATTTCATTTTTGTATATTTTAAGTTGTTATACAACAATCATCATTGAATGTCTTCAAACAGGTGCTAACATACAAAGAAGAACCATCAAATGAATTCATTGGCATTGGGTTAAATATTGGTTGTTAGTATATGTTGGCATATGAGAAATTAATTGTGGAATTTGTAAGCATCTATCAATCTTGTTTTTACTTAGCTCCATCTATAATTAATAGAACAAAAAAATATTTTATATTAAATATATGATTTGTTATGGGCTATAAAACTTGCAGGAAACAAAGTATGGAACTGTGCCAACAAATGAAATGTTGAAAGATGGCATGAAATTTGGTTTTGAAATAATTTGTATAATTCATGGGTTAATCCTTGCTATGGTACGTCATTTCTTTTCGATTTACATTGATGTATATTGTTTAATATTGCAATTTTCATTATTCTCACCAATGTATATACACTCATTACAATTTATTTTTATATTTGTAGATGGAAGGTGAAAAAGAAGAAAACAATCAACACTGTGAACAAAACATTCCTCAAAATAACCGAAGTCATGGAAGTAGCTCTAGCAGTGACAGCAGTTCAAGCGAAAAATGATGATCATTATGTTTGGATATCAAAGCAAGGCATTTATTTTTTGAAATATTTATCTGTGAAATCAAAAATTTTGTTTAATGTAATGGACATAGTGTCCCAATTGAAAGACCCAGGGATACCAATAACTATCCCATTTTGTATGACAACGAGTGTCTTATATATATATAATAATATACGTTTTAATTTATTCTATTGCGTTCTCCATTGTTGTTGTGAAATGTAACACCACTGATTAAATATATGGATGATTAAATATTATAATGAAAAGATGTGAAATATAATGACATGATATAACAAATTAATCCAAACATCACATTCAAATGCACTAATAAAAATTGGATTGATATGAATACTGTTATAAGATATGTGTCTACTTTTGATGAATAATGAATTTTTAAAAATCACAATAATTATGATATGATATAACAAATTAATCCAAACATCACATTCAAATGCACTAATAAAAATTTAATTGATATGAATATTGTTATAAGATATGTGTCGACTTTTGATGAATAATGAATTTTAAAAAATCACAATAATTGCACTGTCATAAGATGATGTTTCTAAAAAATAAAAAATGAACACCAGTGCATGTTAGTTACTGTGCACCGGTGGATTTGTATGCTAAGGCGCACTGGTGCATTTCAACCAATGGGCACTACACAAATACCAATACCTATTAGAACACTCAGTGCCTTTGTGTGATACTGTGCACCGGTGCGTTTATGTGAGACTACTCACCGGTGCATTTCTACAACCTATGGGCACTGCACAAATACCAATACCAATTACATCCCTCGGTGTGTTTGTGTGATACTGTGCACCGATGCATTTATGTGAGACTTCTCATCGGTGCGTTTCTACGACCTATGGGCACCGCATAAATACCAATACCAATTAGAATGGTCCAGTGTGTTGTATCACCTACAGTGCGCCCGATGTGGTTTTAGACCTTAACGGCCCGGTGCATGCACCTTCAACCACCTTGGGGAAACTATCTGGATGACACGCACTAGATGTTGTTAAATGCCCTGGGGCATCCTAAATTTTTTTTCCATGCCGGTGCTTGGTAGGTTTACAGTATCGATGCATTCACCGTAAAACGCACAGGTGCATTAACACCTGATTAGTGCACCGATGAGAAAAAAATCAGTAACAACTTTCACCCACCCATTTTTTTTATTTTTGTTGAAATTTCGTTAGAAGCTTTGACAAAACCTCCATTACCGAAAACGAATGTTGTAGAAAATGTTTTTTGACAATTTTGGCCAATTTTATAACCCTAAAAACCTTTGTTATAACCTCCACTAGAGGGTCTTTTCCTTGTAGTGTATTATGAAAATATTAATAACTATTTATGTGTTAAATGGATATTAATTAATATAATAAGATTATATAAATATAATTAAAAAATAATAGAAAAATATTATTTAATATTTTATAAACTTATATACAAGTTACTTAAAAAAAAACTCAAGCAAATTATGATCAAATTTTAAAAATCTATACACTTCAAAAACAATTATAAAAGGAAACGAAATTCAAAAAATAAATTGATAGACTAAGAGCTCATTAAGCCCATTAGGAATTTCCATTTTGGAATAAACCTTCCATAATTTTAATTTAATTTAATAGGTGGATAATATGGATTTAATCTCCATAAAATATTTTAAAATATTCTTAGTAATATACACAAATCAAAGGCTAAAATTTATTTCCAAAGTAGTTACACATTTTTTCCCTTTTAATTAAATTCATTAATTAAAAAATTGCCATATTAACAAGTGTCAAATGAAATGAATTATGGTTTTTCTGACATATAGTATGAATAAGCTATGATATTAACAATCTCCCTAGATAAAGTGAAAGTGAATCTCCATGATTAAAAATCTTGTTAAATCTTTTTTTAAATATAGATATGTTTAACATATATATTAATTGAGATAGGAAATTCAGAATCTCCACAGTATCCAATTTTATGTCTACGTTTTGAGTCTAAAACGAGACTCATCATCAGGAAAAATCTGTTAAGAAGAGAGGAGGATTGATGCAATAAATACAGAATGGAGTGAAAGGAGAGAATGAGGAGAAAAGGCGAGCCGACCAAAAAAATACCAAAGGATCAAAATAGTTTATTATAGTTTATTTAATATATAATTATTACTATTTTAAATTATTATTAATTTTTTTAATTAATTAATAATAATAACCATTAATTTATTTTACTATTAGAAAATTTTAATTAACATAAATGTGATTTATTAGGTCAAGAAAGGTTTACATTTTGTTTTTTTATAATACTAAAAATAATCTTTAGATAATTATTATTATTATTAAAGAAGGTTGATAATTAATAAAAAGAGGATTAATATTTATAAATTATGACTACATTTTTTAGGATGATTTTTAAAGAGGTAGAGCTCAAATTTATAAATGATAAGGAGAGGTGCTATAATTATGTATAATTCATAAAAGAGAAATATTATTAATATTAATTTTAATATTAATTAGTATAGTTAACTATTACTAATAATATTTTTTAATTAATAATAATAATAAAGTCCGAAAATTTTATTTAAAATTAGATACATTGTATAGGATTAATGTGAGGGTTAATTTTAGAAGATTTTTAGAATTAACTTCAAGGGGGCTAAAGGAGGGGGTTTATACTAAGCGATGGGAAGAAGGAACTAGGTGAGATGGAGGGGTGACAGAAAGTATTCATAGGGGGTTATAATGAATAGAGAGGAGGAGGAGGAGGGGAGAATGAAGGTTCTATGTGAATGTCTAGGGACATAAAATGGGAAGGGAGCAGAGTTCAGGTGGTGCAAGGGGGTGACTTAGAGTAAGGGGAGGGGGGATCAGGCAGGTGAGAAAAGAGATGGGAAATACTTTATGAGTGGGGAAATAAGGGAACCCAATTTTTTCTAACCTCCAAACCACCGTCCTTGTTGAGGTTTTGGGGTGTTTTATGATTTCCAGTGCCTCACAAATTTTTCACTTTAAATGGTGTTTTTTCATTGGAAATCACCCTGGCATCTTCCAGGCAGATATGGTGACAAGTCCTATTAGTGTGTTTATCCAGAGATGAGGTTTGGGTTCTCCCATTTCTGATGTCGGCACCATGATCTTTAAGCCTGATTTTGAAAGACCTTCTTGTTTCTCCAATATAACATTCACCACAAAAGGAATTTATTTTGTACACACCCTTTTGTTGGAGGATATCAGGGTTGTCTTTGACATATTTCATTCTTTTTCTGATTTTCATTAGAGGCTTAAAATAGGTTCCTATATCTTTTTAAGCGAGAACCTTGGCCAACTTGTCTATGACTCCCTGAATGTAAGGAAGGTATGTTTTTGCAGTAAGGGAATCATCTGGAGAATTTCTTTTATTTTTGGATCTCGCTCTTTGAATGGCTTTTATGATGTCTTTTTTTTATATCCCACGTTTATGAATGACTTTCTTAAATATTCAATATCTTCTTCAATGTGATTGTCATCCAAAATCTTGAAATCTCGTGTGAAAAGAGTCATAAGCAGCCCCATCTTATGGGAAGGATGGTGGTGTGAATTTGCGTGGAGGTAATTACGGGTGTGCGCCTTCTTTCTGAACAATATATGTCCAATGGATCCATCTTTATTTTTTATGAGGAGAATGTCCAAGAATCGGATGCAACTATTATCTTCGTCTTCCATTGTAAACTGGATATCCTTAGATATGCTATTAAGGTGGTTTTGGAACCTTTTAAGCTCTCCATCCCGATGAGGCCAATCGACACCAGTGTCATCCACAAATCTAATCTAGAATTTAGGTTTAATGGGTAAGAGTCAAGGGCTTTAGTTTCAAATGTTTCCATGAAGATATTAGCCACTATGGGGGATAACGGAGATCCCATAGCTGCTCCTGATGTTTGTTCGAAAATTTCTCCTTGGAAGGTAAAGAAATATGAGCATAGACATATTTGAGTGAGGTTTGCAGTCTTGAGATCTGCGACTTATTTAACAACCTTGACAGCTTCATCTAAGGGGATTTTTGTAAATATTTAGACCACATTAAAGCTTACAATCTTGTCATCAGGTTCAAGACTATATTTTTTAATGAAACAAACATAATTCTTGGAGTCTTTGATGTATGAGCTGGTTTTTCCAACTAGAGGTGCCAAGGTGCTAGCCACAAATTTGGCTAATTCATAAGTTGGAGCCCTGATAGTGTTTACAATAAGCCTGAGGGGGGTAGCAACTTCGTGAATTTTAGGAGCACCATAGATACGAGGAGTGATTTCACTATCCGAGGATAGGATTTTTTTCAGTTTTACATCAAGGTTGAACTCCTTAATAGCTTTTTTGACAGTTTTTGTAATCTTGGTAATAGGGTTTTCTTTGAGTTTTTTATAGCTACCATTTTTATAGAGGTGGTCTCTCATTTTATTAATGTATTCATCTTTGTCCATTACCACTATCACCCCTCCTTTGTCTGCTTTAAGTGTGATAATGTTATCATTCTACCTTAGGTTTTTAATGGTCTTTAATTGTTCTTTATTCAAATTGCTTTTAGGAGGTCTTTCTCTTCTAAGGATGATGACACATTCATGCCTTATTAGTTCTCTTTCTTGCTCACCTAAGGTCTTGATTCCATCTTCGATGCTATAGATGATTTCTTCTTTTGGAATCCAATTAGGGGCTAACACAAAATTGAGCCTTTTTCCTAGTACCTTTGCCTCTTCATTATTTAAATTATAAGAGGATATGTTAACGACCTTATTTTATTGTTGACCAAATAATAAATACACATTTTATTTTTAGGGTTGCTCAAATGTTGATTAAATGTTCGCATCCTCAGTGCGCTTCTGACTTGTTTTTCTAAGTTCATTCCAGTTGCTGTGGTTTTCGATACATATTCCACTGTCGAAACAGTTATTCCTAAAATATGCTTTTCCACGTAACATTGTTCTACATCTTTAAGCACCACATACAATTGTCTTTCTTTTCTCCGAGGAGTGCTTTCGCTTTGGTTTTCATCATTATTGAGAGCAGCAGAACCTTGTAACCTGGTTTCATGGTTCACATGGAGCATATGAGGTTGGTTGCTTCTACACATAGCTACACCCTCCACTACCATATCTTCGCCCTCCATTATCTCTGGTTTCTTGGTTCCTGCATCCAAAGAACCCGTATTAGTGATGGCCTTCAGTGTGTGAAATAGATTGGAGATATGGAAAGTGAACGAGGTGGCAATATCTGAGCTATGATCCATAATCATCCCCCAGCTAGCCTGTGTATCATAGGTTTTGTTATCGATATGGCATGTTGTTATGTTATTTTGCGGAGTGATTACAAAGATGGACGAGGAGTATTGTGAAATGATGTCGGATGAGGATGCGGTAGGAGGTTAGGGAGGGGGATGAAATCATCAAATCCATTCAAAGAGCCTAATCCAGAAATAAAATAAATCCTCTGGATGATTCCCTTAACAGAAAATCATACCTTCCTTACATTTAGGGAGTCATAGATAAGTTGGCCAAGGTTCTCGCTAAAAAATATCTAGGAACCTCTTTTAAGCCTCTAATGACAATCAGAAAAAGAATGAAATATGTCAAATAAAACCCTCATCTCCTCCAAAAAAAGGGTGTGTACAAAATAAATTTCTCTTATGGCGAATGTCATATTCGAGCAACAGGACAGTCTTTCAAAATAAGGCTTAAAGAGCATGGTGCCAACATCAGAAATGGGAGAACCCAAACCTCGTCTCTGGTTGAACACACTAATAAGTCTTGTCACCATATATTCCTGGGAGATGTCAGGGTGATTTCCAATGAAAAATACCATTTCAATTGAAAAATCCGTGCAGCGCTGGAAATCATAAAGCACCCCAAAAACCTCAACAGGGACAGTGGTTTGGAGGTTAGAAAAAATTTGGTTCCCTGATTTCCCCGCTCATAAATTATTTCCCATATCTTTGCTCACCCGTCCGCTCCCCCCTCCCCTTACTCTAAGTCACCCCCTTGCACCTCCTGAAATCTTCTCCCTTCCCCTTTTATGTCCCTAGACATTCGCATAGAACCTTCATTCTCCCCTCCTCCTCCTCTTCTCTGTTCATTATAACCCCCTCTGAATACTTTTTGTCACCCCTCCATATCACCTAGTTCCTTCTTCTTGTCACTTAGTATAAACCCCCTCCTTTAGCCCCCTTGAAGTTAATTCTAAAAATATCCTAAATTTAACCCTTGCATTAATCCTATACAATGTATCTAATTTTAAATAAAAGTCTTGGACTTTATTATTATTATTAATGAACAAATATTATTAGTAATAGTTAACTATTACTAATTAGTATTAAAATTAATATTAATAATATTTCTCTTTTATGAATTCTACATAATTATAGCACCTCTCCTTATCATTTATAAAATTGAGCTCTACCTCTTTAAACATCATCTTAAAAAAAAATAGTCATAATTTATAAATATTAATCCTCTTTTTATTAATTATCAACTTTCATTAATAATAATAATTATTATTATCTAAAGATTATTTTTAGTATTATAATAAAGAAAAATGTAAACCTTTCTTGAACTAATAAATTACATTTATGTCAATTAAATTATTTGTAATAGTAAAATCAATTAAAATCAATTAATGGCGTTTATTATTAATTAATTAACAAAATCAATAATAATTTAAAATAATAATAATTATATATTAAATAAACTATAATAAACAATTTTGAGTCTTTGGTATTTTTTTGGTCGGCTCCTCCTCTCTACTCATTCTCTCTTTTCGCTCCATTCTGTATTTATTGCATCAATCCTCCTCTCTTCTTGGCAGGTTTTGTCGTGATGATGAGTCTTGTTTTAGACTCGAAACGTAGACGTAAAAATGGATATTGTGGAGATTCTGGATTCCCTATACTCAAAACTCACACCACATAAACCTTCAAACTATTATATATTAATTTTTTTACCCTTAAAAATAATGATAATAACTTTAAATAAAATTATAATTTAATTAATTTTTATGAACTCTTTTAATATATATATATATATATATATATATATATATATATATATATATATATATGTGTGTGTTTAACTTATATATTAATTCTTTTTTCCATTAATAATGATAATAACTTTAAATAAAATTATAATTTAATTATTTTTTATGATTTTTTAAAATTTACCAACTTGGCATATATAATAAAATAATTTAATTTTTAATTCTTATTATGAATTGATCATTATAAATATCTACCAGCCATTTAATTTATATATGATTGCACTAGTAAGTTGTCTTTATCCTACATATACCAACAAAAATATTAGCCTAAATAAAATTTGCAACTTAAAAATATACCTAAAAACCAACCAGAAGACAAATACTATCACACAGTGAGAAAGAAATAAAATATAGAGATAAAAACAAAAAATAACGGAAAAGAACAGAAATAGAAAAAATAAAACATTAAATAAAAAAAAAGTACGACGTAAAAGATGAGGAATAGTTTGAATGCATAGAAGGCCCAACTATTAGGTCTATCCAACTGGCAACACAGGATGAGGGTGTTGATTATGGACACAACATTCAACACACTTCCTTTCACATTATTGTCAGTTTTTGGGAAATTCATTTACTATTCCCTCATTACTATTGCCTATGTTTTCGTTTGGATCACATCTAGAAATCACTCGTGTGCTCACACTTGTTTTCTTGATCAATCTATGTCAGAGCCTTCCTGTTGCAGCAACAGTAAGAGGAAGACTTAGTGCCAAGCTTCTAATGAAATATTTCCATCAGATAATCCAAGTTCAAATCCAAATTTAGAATTGGTAAAGGTAGATGCAAATCAGTCATGAGGGTTGTGTTGTAATATTGGGAATTACAGTGCATTGTCTACTACAAAAGTGTATCCTCGCTCTAGTATGATAATTCTCAACCCATGATTTCAGAATTTTTATCGTTTTAGGGTTTTATAGGTTAAAAACAACATTAAGAAAAGCAAAAACAAGGGGTTGAAGAGAAATCCTAGGGTTTGAAGCAGCTGGATATGCAAGGATCAGAAAAATGACAGTGGTCGTAATCGTAAACCCGTGTGGAGTCGCCAGTTGTTAGTATGAATCTTAATTCCAAGCGTAAGAAAAAATACCACTTTAGCTGCACATAACAAACAGCCCTAACAGCAAAAATGGCTGCTAATATCTTCAGATCTGCAGTTAGGTGATCAAGATAAATGCTGGAAAAATCTAGATCTATGCATTAGAAGACATTAAACAGTAGAAAAAACAAGATTTACTCCATGCATCCAATAGACAAGACAAGAATATATCAAATGAATTTTTTATTAATGGCACCTGGGAGGAAAACACAAGAGGGTGTTCCCGGTTCTCCTCAATGGGATGGGTTCTTATGAGTCCTTAGCACTTCAGATTTAGAATTCCTCTCTCTTAATGGTGTAGAAAACCTAGACAAAAATGGAAAAGTATGGCTATGATGGTGGATCAATAGCCAGACCAAGAGTTGAGATCCAGAGTGATATTTAGGCAACAAAAGGTGACAAATGAATGGGAAAACCCTTCTATTTATAACAAAATATTTAGTTAGTCTAGATATTGGTGCATAATTAAAATATTATTAACCAAATCAAGATCCAACTTTTATGGAATATTTTATTATATTTGTTGGAGGGAAAAGGAATTTGACTTGAGTGAAATCCCCTTATTTGTAAATAATAAATAAATAAATGATTTATTTATCATTTTAAGGATGTGATTAAGTAATAATAAATAAATAAATGATTTATTTATCATTTTAAGGATATGGTTGAGTAATAATCAAATAAATAATGATTTATTTAATTATTTAAGGGAGATCTAGTCATATTTAACAAAGAATATTATTTAAGTAATGTTTAAATAATTATTCTTAGAAAATAATAAGATAAATAATGATTTATCTAATTAATTTCATTTTTTTGGGTTAAATATAGCCAGGAATATTAATTAAACTGTTGTTTAACTAATTATTCCTTGAGGAAAATCAAAAAAATATGGATTTGTTTAATGTTTTCCCCTAGGGTTTCCTGTTTAGACCATAAACAACTTAATAGAGGTGGTTTACTAAGTTATTTTTCATATTGAATGTGATTTTACTTGGGGTAAAATTGGTCTTACTTGGTGTACTTGGGTCCATCTAATAACAATGGATTAGATGACCAAAAAATGGTGTAACACATCTTCCCATTCATCACTTAGGTTCTCAAGGTATTGATGATGCTCAATGAAGGCTTCCTCTTGAATGCTCAATCTAGGGCATACTTGAAAATGTCTAAGAAAGCCATCAATGAACTCCTCAATAGATAAGATGATTTCGTGATTTTCCAACCATGATTTTAACCATAGAGGGATTTAAATAATAATAACATAAGGACATCGTAGTGGACCACTCTCTCCTTTGAATTATGTGCATTAAATCTCTCCACGTGGTTAATTATGGAGCTTGGATCACCATCAAACACAGGCATCCCACGTACCATCCTTCATGTGACAAGATTAGGGTTCCCAGAGACACTAGTTATGTCTAAAGCAAGAAATTTATCAAATAAAGACAACATATTTGATATATGCATGAAGAATATGTGGGATTCGTCAGGGTGAATGTAAATATGCCTAGAAAAATGTTTGCTTCACCCTACAAGTTGTTTAAGCTCAACCTAGTCTCCTAAATTGAGTTCACTTAATTGTCAACCAGGGTTGGTAAACTGCTGAAGTGAGGTGCACTGTATGTGCCTAGGTGTTTGTTTCTTACTGCGTTGTGTTAGTGTTTTATGATGTTTTTGGTCTTTTTATGGTTTTATGTTCACAAGGGAAAGAACTAAATGCTGGTGGAAAGAAGCTACTGATTAGAAAACAGAGTGGAGCCTAAATTGTTGATGACAAATGACAAATGTAAACACTGAGACAGAACCAAACCTAAACTATGACTTAGAAAAAATGAAAAGCTTGATAATGACTTCAAGAAAATGAATCACAACATGAACTTAACTTGTCCAATCCATTCATTAAGGATATTTTGGAAGATCTTGAGGAATGGGCAGCTAAGTGTAAAAATTCTCCTAACTAAACAATTAAACAATCCACTCACAATGATACAACATCTCATCCATGATTAATGGTTTGTTGAAATATTTGGAAAAGAACATTGGTAACATCATAAGATCTCTACTCTAAAACCAGCTCCTAATTCTATTCTGCAACTTAGTTTAACACCACTAAACCTCACTCAAAAGTTACAGATTTTCTTTTATAATAGTCTTTGAGGAAAGGCTTGTTTGTGAAATGGTAAAAAGGTTGCAAAAGTACTCCAGGCCTTGGACTGATACTATCTTCTATTCAGATGATTATGAGTCAATATATGTTTTTAGAACAAAATAATTTTTGTAAATAATGAAGGCCGTGGTATTTAAGTTTAACAACTAATGTAATTTAATATGCAATGGATGATAACTAAAATGTGGAATGAAAATACAGTGAGCTAAGCTAGAACTGAACTAAAGTGTTACCGGTCTACAATAAACAGTGCTAAACTAACAAGCCATTATCAAACTTGAAACAAAATAACAAAGCATGAATTGAATGCAATTTGACTCCGGTGTACCCTAACTAAGTTATCATGCAATTAATCTATGAGATTCTACAGCCTATTTTGTCCATCATGAATGGTATTTTGGAAGAGCTTGTTAGAGCAATCCTGGCTGTACAATTCAATGCAAATGCAAACATGAAAACTGAAAGCAATTACAATTAAAAACTAAGACATCACAGCTATTTCCTACCCATTGTTATGATGTTTTGGAAGAGCGTTTTAAGAGTAAGATCAGCTATGCTACTTAGTGTAAACAAACAATTGAAAATTTCAGTATCACAGTCATGCCTTAGCCATCATAATGATTTTTTGGAAAATTTTACTAGAATAAGTTCAACTGTGATAATGAACAAAAGAAATTGCAATTAAAATCTATAACACTACAGCCATTTCTCATTCATTATCATGATCTTTTGGACTAGTTTATTAGAACAAGTATAGCTATAGTGACTATTGAAATTAACTATGAACTCAAATTTCAAAAACATGAAAACAACTAAGATACTTATCTAGATTACGAAAGTAAAGCCGTTCAGTAGGCAGGGGCCCTCTACCACCAGACGGAATCTAACTCAAAATCAACTCAACGCGTTCAAAGCAATGTTGTCTTCTTAATTAAAGGAAAATAACTTAAAACAGAGTATTCTCAATCTTCAGAAATATAGCAGTCAATCCACGAAATCTAATCAAAATCTAGAGCTTGTCTCTCGGTTTCCCGAGTACATTTATAACAAATCTTTATAACAGAACTTGCAACAATACGGGGATCATTGTATTTCCCTATCAAAATCGTACTAGAACTCTAAAGATGGCAGCGTAAAGAGACAAAGGACATCTGGACTGTCCTAGTCCTATTAGGAATCTGCCTCCTTGAATGAGTTCCCACGTACAAAACCACGTCCAGAATTCGGTTCATTCTTCATGGTGAGCAACAAATGTTGAGGACATGATGTGGAATATAACCATGTGTGGCTTTTCCTGAGAGGACACCTGGAACATGCTTGAACGTGAAGACAGTTGCAGAATTGGCGGTTAGCTACGGAATGTCTGCATTCTGTAGCTAGTTTCAGTTCAAAATGCATTACCATGACAAAATCACAAAACTTAGCAAGTTAGCCATGATATTCATTTTTAAAGTAATTTTAACTAATTTCATTGATCATTTGGGCCTGGGATAACAATGGACAAAGGAAAATGGAGTGAAGTAAGATGAAGGAAAGAACAATCTTGGGGCTCAACATACCCCCACTGCTGACTTCTTGCATGTCCTCATGCAACTTATTCCATAAACTCAGAGACTTCTGCAAGAACATCTAACCCTCTTCTTCCTCTTTGCCTGGAAGTTAAAGGTCTTCTAGGCTTCCTGATGACTAGCTTGAACCTTAGATTGGTAACTGCCCTGATTAATTTCTTGTTCTTCTTTTTCAACTTTTCATTAGCCTTTTCCACTTTGTCCATTTGTAGAGATAGGGTTGAGTTCATACTGGTTTTTAGTTTGATTTGTTCCTTTATAATATCATTCTTGGTCCTGATATGTCTATTAAGTACTTCCAGTTCGTACCTATCTCTTCTTAACACATCTATTTCGGACAGTGGAGGACTAGGGGTTCTATCTCTACTCTCTGAAGCTTTCCTTTCCAATGTTTCAACATAGTCATAAACTTCTTGCTGTGCAGGGTCAATTTCTGGGGCTTCTTCATCAAAATCTTCTTCAACATCCTCTTCAATAGATGTTTCCTCATCTTCTATATTTATCACCCCGGTTTGTTTGATCTGTGTTTTCCTTAGTTTCCCCCTGAGTCTATGGCTTCTTCTTGGCTGGGATGATCCCTCTCCTTTTTCTGTGGCAGATTTTCTGATTACCCTCTCTTCCTTAAGCTGTCTCTTAATCTGAGTCAACTTCTCAGAGATTATTTCTTCACTACTTTCCTGTACTGTTTTGTCAATTTCAATTTTAGAGGCTCTCCATTTTCTGCTTCTCTTTGTAGGCTGATGTTCAGGTGAAGGCTCTTTTGGTTCCTCAAAGTGATTTCTCACCAAGAAATTATCCCAAGTATCTTTTGTTTTGGCTAAATGGTGTTCAATTAAAATCATAACCAAGCCATGATGGTATAGAGTTGTCTCTAGGAATTGGACTCTCCTTTGAACACTTGAAGCCATCTTTTTTAAACTTTGAAGCAAGAAATAGGGAAAATTAAGCTCTTCTTCCAGAAAATGCATTATCAACCTAATATGGTAAACATAAAAAGTACCATATCTACCTTCACAAGTGATAAATTTTTGTGGAATAAGCAATATGTTTCTCCATTTATTCTTTAATGCAGAGCTTGGAATTCCGTTTTTAAACACAGTGACATCCATACCTGGTGATTTGAGGATCTGCTTCCATGATTCATTATGAAATTCTCTGTTTTTAAACCATCTTTATCCATGTCTAAGCAATCTTGTTGCTTTTGCAATAAAAACCTCTGTGACAGTGAATTTAACATCTCCAACTTCAACCTCGGCTCCTTTGAATGACCTTGCCAATGTTTTAGTAACTTCTTTGTGGAAGCCATTAAATTTCTCAAGGAATTGCAGCCATCCTGCCTGTTGCAACATTTCTCTGCTTTGAGGGTATCCTTCCAGGTATTTTGTGCCCACTGGTTCAGTTCTTACAATGAGGCCCATAATTTCTTCTTCAATCTTCAGATTAGTACTCTTTCTGCTCACGGAGACAATGACTTCAACCTTCAAACTGATATACCTCTGGTTCACGGTGATAGTGCTTCAATCTTCAAATTGATATACCTCTGCTTCACGGTGATAATGGCTTTAAATTCCAAACTGATATACCTCTGCTTCACGGTGACAATGGCTTCAAATTCCAAACTGATATACCTCTGCTCACGGTGATAGAGATACCTCTGTTTTGCGGAATGAAATGATGAAGGGCTGGCTATGGAATGGAGTAATAGGGAGTGGTTACGGAACGAGTTAATGAAGTGAGGTGAAGAAAACAAATCAATGAATGAAAAGACTGCGGAGATTTTTACAACGGCTTCAAAAATCATCATTAAATGATTTGGCTGGGTGACGTGAGAAAATCAATTACTTCAGCATTTTAACCACTTAAATAATGATCAGGTATAGGATTTGAAATGAAGGATTTTTATCCAAAGTTTTGTGGAGGGTATATTTGGCATGATCAATAAAAATAATCAAAACAACTTTTCAAATGATTCATAACTAAAACTATACTAAAGTTTATGATATGCCATTATAATTAAAACTTTTTACCTTTGCTTTTCATCTGCTTTTTGTGGTCTTCATACACTTTGTTCTCCTCTGGAAACCATTACTTTGTGAGTCTTCATAACCCTTCTTAATTTTGCTTGTCCATGGATATACTGGATTATCTTGTTGCAATTCAATGTCTGTTGATCAGTGCCTTCAGGATCTGTAGCTGCGGAATGACTGCCTGGCTGCGGAAAGTCTGATTAGCTGCAGAATGTCTGTTCAGCTGCATAATGTACCTGTAGAGAATTTTAATCATGGAATGGAGTGGTTTGGAATATAAGTGGAATATTATATGGAATGATTGAAGATAAATGATGAAATATGGTATAATGGGATATGTATGAAGTGAATGATGAAGTGGGATGGATTATAATGTATGAAATGGAGTGGAAGAATATAGGAAATGGCCTGCAATCCATGACGTGTTATTCATTTGCAGAAAAACATCAAACTTTTAAATTTTTGATATGGAAATGAGGTGGATGAAGTATGGAATGAGATGAATGAAATATGGAATGAAGCGAAGTATGAATGAATGAATGAAATGGAGTATGGATGGATGAGTAAATGGAATGAAATGAAATGAGATGGATCATAAGTGCAATGGATCTGAACTTATGATTTTGTAACAGTTGTTTGCAAAAATAAAATGGAAAAGTTAGAGTGTCAGAAAGACTCTGATTTTCACCCTATATTTTCTGTATAAACATGCCAATCAGTGATTGGTTTTCATGTTTATACTTTATTTATTTATTTATTTATTTCTATTTTTTTTTATTTTTTTTTTCAAAAGAAATGCTTTCAGAAAATTCAATCAAGTTGATGAAGAAGAAAGATTCTTCTTCATTAACTTCACATCACTGTTTTCCTGGAACTTCTTGACAAATTCTTCTCTTGAGAGTGGTTTGTGATACAGCTTCAATCTATGACCATTCACAAGAAAAGTGACCTCTTCTTCATCTATTGTCCCGATCTTTACTGCTCCATTGTCAAAAATTTCAACAATTTCATATGGCCCAAGCCAATGTGTTTGAAATTTACCTTGAAAATCCTTGAATTTTGAATCAAACAAGAGAGCCCAGTCACCTTCTTTGAACTTCTTCTCTTTGATGTACTTGTCATGCCATCTAGTCCTTTGTTGTTGGACTAGACTTGTTTTATGAACTGCATCTTGTCTGATCTCATCCAATTCATTAATCTGCTCCAATCTATGCTTTTGTGCCTCCGTTAAATCAAGTCCTTGCTGAACTGCCATTTTGAAAGTTTGAATTTGAAACTCTATGGGAAAGAAAACTTTCTTTCCATAAACAAGTTCATAAGGAGTATGACCTGTTGTGTTTCTCCATGTAGTTCTGTAGGCCCACAAGGCTTCAGGAAGCCTATCTACCCAATCTCTTCTATGTAAATGAATAGTCTTTGTTACGATTCCTTCAATGACCTTATTAGTAGATTCCACTTGACCATTTTCTTGTGGATGATAAGGAGTAGATTTTCTATGCCTGATTTTGTACCTCTCCATCATTTATTCCACTAGCCTTGATGTAAATTGAGCTCCTTGATCTGTAACAATTTCCCTTGGGACACCAAAACGAGTAAAAATATCCTCAAAAAGAAAAGTAACTACAGATGCTTCATTAACAAAAATTAATGGCTTGGCCTCTACCCATTTGGTAACATAATCAGTGCAAACTAATATATATCTCTTTTGTCTTGATGGAGGACTAATAGGTCCTACAAAATCCAAAGCCCATTTTTCAAAATGTTCAATATGTACCTGAGGTTGTAATGGCATCTCACCTGAAGGAGAAGGTTTCCCTACCCTTTGGAAACTGTCACACCTTTTGACATACTCTTTAGCATATTTAAAGAAGGATGGCCAATAATATCCTAAATTAAGGATCTTATAGGCTGTCCTCTTATTAGCAAAGTGTCCACCACAAGGTTCATCATGACATGTTTTGAGAATCTCAGGCATCTCATCTTCACGAACACATCTCCTAATGATCAAATCTGGACCTGTCTTGTACAACTCATTAGCAACCCATGAATATTTTGCACTGTCATAAATGATTTTTATTTTATCTCTTGCATTCATTATTGAAGGAAATTTTCTTGAAACTAAATAATTAGCAATGTCAGCAAACCAAGGAGTTTGAGTAGAAATTGCAAAAAGATATTCATCAGGAAATTGATCTTCAACTGGAGTGTCATCTTTAATGTTTTGGAGTCTAGATAGGAAATCAGCTACTGTGTTTTGTTTTCCAGGCCTATCTAGAATGGTAATGTGAATTCTTGTAAAAGCAATAACCATCTTATGACTCTGCCATTAGTAATTGATTTGTTCATTAAGTATCTAATTGCAGAATGATCAGTGTGAACAAAAGTTTCATAGCCTGTTATATAGTGTCTGAATTTGTTTATGGCATCAACAATAGCTAAAAACTCTTTTTCAGTTACAGTATAGTTTAACTCTGCAGGAGTCAAATTTTTACTGGTATAGTAGATGGCATAAGGAATCAGGTCTTTTTGTCCCAATACTTCTCCTAGATTTGTATCAGAGGCATCTGTCGAGATATGAAAAGGTAACTTCCAGTTAGGTCCCCTTAAAATAGGTGCTTCAGAAATTTTGGTTTTCAGGGTCTCAAAGGCTAACTGGCAATCAGAATTCCACTTGAATTCACAATCTTTGGTGAGTAATTTGAAGAGTGGAGATGCTATCTTGGTAAAGTTTTCTATAAATCTCCGATAATACCCTGTAAATCCTAGAAAACTTCTAACATCTCTTTGACAACTTGGAATGGATAGGTTAGAAATGACTTCAACTTTTGCCTCATCAACTCTAATCCCATCCTCTGAAATGTGGTGCCCTAAAACAATACCTTCAGTAAACATCATAAAACATTTTTCATGACTAAGTGAAAGGTTTGCTTCTTGACATCTTTTTAAGACTTTTTCCAAGTTTTCTAAAGCCTCTTCAAATGTGTTCCCGTAAACTGTGAAATCATCCATGTACACCTCTACACAATCATGTATTAGATCCGAAAAAATTCCTAATACTGCCCTTTGGAATGTTGCAGGTGCATTGCATAATCCAAATGGCAATACTCGGTAAGCATAGGTACCCCAAGGACATGTAAATGTGGTTTTGTCTTGATCTTCAAGTGCTACTTGGATTTGGTTGTAACCACTAAACCCATCTAGGAATGAGAAGTACTTTTTGCCAGCTAATGTATCTAACACTTGATCTATGAAAGGTAAGGGAAAATGGTATTTAAGAGTAGCTTTGTTTAATTCTCGGTAGTCAACACATACTCTCCATTTACCATTTTTCTTTGGCACAACTACCAAAGGAGAAACCCACTGACTATCTGAAATAGGATAGATGAAGTTGACATTTAACAATTTTTGCAATTCTTCTTTAACAATCTCCCTAAGATTTGGATTCATCCGTCTTTGAGGTTGTCTGATTGGTTTACAATTTTCCTCTATATAGATGTGATGAGTGCAAGTACTGGGGCTTATCCCTTTCATGTCAGTGTATTCCCATGCATATGCAGAAGAATGTCTCTGTAATACTTTGACTAACTCTTCTTGTTGAGATTTTTATGTTCAAAGTTTTGCCCGAAAATATCTCACTTGTAGAGCTGCCAAATTTATCCATAGAATGAAGAGACATCTGCCTTGATGAAAAAAACTCAATGTTGTATCCCTCTTGAAGTGATTCATGTTTGTATTTTGAAGAGGATTCAAAGTTTTCTAGAGTATTCAAAATTTGATTATCTTCACTAATTTCTGAAATTGTGAAGAGAGGTTGTAAATCTTCTTCATCCTCTATCCATTGAGTGTCATCTAAATCTGTAATTGTCCTAGCTGGAGGATATAAAGTGAATTTCTTAGTTGAACTACCATCAGAGATGTACATATCACTGGATCTACAACTAATAAAAGCATCAGCTGTAGCCAACCAAGGTCTTCCTAATATAACAGGATGCCCTCCTAGATTATTCTTAGGAGTTAGGATCATGAAATCCACAGGGTACTCCCAAGAATCTAGGGACACTGGAATGTCTTCTATTACCCCATCAGGTTTGATCATAGATCTGTCTGCTAATTGTAATAATGTGGGTGTAAAGAGAATATTAGGAAGTTTCAGTTTATCCATGATTTGTCTACTCATGATATTGATTGTTGCTCCTAAATCAATGAGTGTGTTTTGGATTTCAATTCCATTGATGTGAATTTTAACAACTGGATTTCCTGGGTCAAGATACTTTGGAATAGCAATCTTACCCATCATAATGTCTGCTATTTTTCCTGCCAGTTGAATTTTCTTTGTTTCTCTTATTCTTTTTCTTGTTTTCTTCATGCTTAACTCCTTTATTGTTTTGGCTAAAATTGGAATTTCCTAGATGGCTTGTAATAATGGAATTTTAATGCAAACATTTCTCAGCTCATCTAGGAAATCATAATTAGGCACCATAATTTGTTTTTCTACACCTCTATCAATTTGTAATATTTCTGGAAAGGGAGGTATAGAAGTAGATGTTGATGGCTGCTCTAATACAGGAGTTGAAATTATTGGATCTTTTTGCTTTAATTTTTCAGTGTTTGGGTCTTGAAAAGATGTGTCTTCCTCAAGAATTTTATTCACCCGTAGAGAGTCTTCCTCATAGTTATCTTGTTCTTATATGATCACAAAAGGTTTCCTCTTTTCAAGTATTCTTCCAGACCTAAGTTGAACATCACTAAGGTCTAAAGGAGTAATTAAATAAGTTGGAAACTGTTGGCCTTCTATCATGTATGTGTTCTGAGGATTTTTATTATTGGGGTTTGGTATGGGTTGAGCAGGCAACTGATTTGATTTTCGAGGAAATGGTAATGGAAGTAGTTGATTTTGATGTGGTAGGTTCTGATGATGTTGTTGAGGATTTTGTTGAAAATTTTGAGGATAAAAATGTGGGTATGGTGGATAGGATGGTGGATACTGATAGTACTGAGAGTATCTTCCATAGGGATTTTGTGCCCCTTGTGCCCAAGCTTGAGATTGATTTTGAAATTGAGGCCAAGGTTGCTGCCAAGAATTCCAAGGTGGAGGTTGGTTATACATTTGATCATGGAATCCTTGTGTTTGAGGTCCTTTCCAAGGCCTTCTAGAGACAAAATTGAGAGATTCTGTGGAATCTGTAGGAGTTTCCTCTTGAAAGACAGCTTTGAGACCAGGAAGGGAAGGAAAATTCTTGGTCTCATGTTTTTCAGAACAAATGACACAAGTCTCTACAACTTTTACATCCAAAGGACACTCTCTCAAGGCATGTTTCTTTCTACATTTGGGACAAAAGATTGCCAAGGCATCAGATTCAGCTTTTTGCTTGTTTTGTATCTTAAGGGTGTCTATTTGTTCACTAAGACTCCCTAAGATGTCAGATTTAAAATCATCAATCATATGTCCTATTTCTGATCTACTTACTGTCCCAGAAGCAGACTTACTTGCCCTTGCAAGAGCAGGATCTCTTGGACCTTTTACAGTTTTAGATTTCCCTCTTGAAAGGTTGATACATAACTCAGATATTTTAGGTAATGTGAGCTGTGATATATCCCCTTTTCCCATCATGCTAAATATATCCAACCATTCATCCCTAATTGTTTTCAACAAAAGAGCTTTTAAGGTGTCTTGATCTAGGTTTTCCATTTTTGCTCTTTTGATGTTGTAATGAAATCTCTCCAACAAATCTTCCAAGTTTTCATCTTCTTTTTGTAACATCTTAAACACTTCTTCCTTATGATTGACCGACATACAATAATCCAAATACCTCTCTAGAAATGCTTGTTTCATATCTTCCCATGTCCTAATAGAATTGTTGATCAAACTCATAAACCACTTCAATGCTGCTCCTTTCAATGTTGAAGGAAATAGTTTAATTTTTTGAGCATCTTGTAAGTAGTCATAAGTTCTACACAGGATTTCAAATTCAAATAGGAAGGTTTCAGGATCTTCAGTTTTAAGTCCATAGAAGTTTGGAAGGACAAAGGGTGAAATGTTTTTCATGGTTGTATTAGTTTCTTCATCTATTATAGGAAACCCAAAAGAGCTTCCCATTTCTCTTCTACCTCTTCCTCCTTCTGCACCTCTACCTCCTTCTCTTCTACCTCCTTCTCCTCTACCTCTACCTCTACCCCCTCCAAATAATGTGTGTTCTCCATTAAAGACTCCTCCTCCCCCTTCTTCTGCCATGGTTGATTCTCCTGTGGAAGTGGAAAATTTTGTGTCCCTAACAGGAGTCTTTGGATCTTCTTCTAAGGCAGGTTCAGTGGATGAAGTGGAAGGTTTCTCTAATGGAATATCTGATCTTAGGTCTTCTAGAAGTCCAAGATCAGTAAAAGATGGAATGTGGGTCTGATTTGAAGGTGTACTAGCTCTTGGTCTAGGTGAAACAAGTGGTGTTCTAGGAATCAAACTTCTGCTTCTGTTGCTTATGAATCTACCCTTTGAGTCTCTCTCTCTACGCATATAATTGTTTTTGGGAGTTAAGAAACAAAGGTTACCTATTTTTCACTTCCCCGGCAACGGCGCCAAAATGTTTGGGCTCAACCTAGTCTCCTAAATTGATTTCATTTAATTGTTAACCAGGGTTGGTAAACTTGAAGTGAGGTGCACTGTATGTGCCTAGGTGTTTGTTTCTTACTGCATTGTGTTAGTGTTTTATGATTTTTTTGGTCTTTTTATGGTTTTATGTTCACAAGGGAAAGAACTAAATGCTGGTGGAAAGAAGCTACTGATTAGAAAACAGAGTGGAGCCTAAATTGTTGATGACAAATGAAAAATGTAAACACTGAGACAGAACCAAACCTAAACTATGACTTAGCAAAAATTCAAAGCTTGATAATGACTTCAAGAAAATGAATCACAACATGAACTTAACTTTTCCAATCCATTCATTAAGGATATTTTGGAAGAGCTTGAGGAATGGGCAGCTAAGTGTAAAAATTCTCCTAACTAAACAATTAAACAATCCACTCACAATGATACAACATCTCATCCATGATTAATGGGTTTTTGAAATATTTGGAAAAGAACATTGGTAACATCATAAGATCTCTACTCTAAAACCAGCTCCTAATTCTATTATGAAACTTAGTTTAACACCACTAAACCTCACTCAAAAGTTACAGATTTCCTTTTAGAATAGTCTTTGAGGAAAGGCTTGTTTGTGAAATGGTAAAAAGGTTGCAAAAGTACTCCAGGCCTTGGACTGATACTATCTTCTATTCAGATGATTATGAGTCAATATATGTTTTTAGAAAAAAAGAAGTTTTGTAAATAATGAAGGCCGTGGTATTTAATTTTAACAACTAATGTAATTTAATATGCAATGGATGATAACTAAAATGTGGAATGAAAATACAGTGAGCTAAGCTAGAACTGAACTAAAGTGCTACCAGTCTACAATAAACAGTGCTAAACTAACAAGCCATTATCAAACTTGAAACGAAATAACAGAGCATGAATTGAATGCAATTTGACTCCGGAGTGCCCTAACTAAGTTATCATGCAATTAATCTATGGGATTCTACAACCTATTTTGTCCATCATGAATGGTATTTTGGAAGAGCTTGTTAGAACAATCCTAGCTGTACAATTCAATGCAAATGCAAACATGAAAACTGAAAGCAATTACAATTAAAAACTAAGACATCACAGCTATTTCCTACCCATTGTTATGATGTTTTGGAAGAGCGTTTTAAGAGTAAGATCAGCTATGCTACTTAGTGTAAACAAACAACTGAAACTTTTAGTATCACAGTCATGCCTTAGCCATCATAATGATTTTTGGAAGAGTTTACTAGAATAATTTCAACTGTGATAATGAACAAAAGAAATTGCAATTAAAATCTATAACACTACAGCCATTTCTCATTCATTATCATGATCTTTTGGAAGAGTTTCTTAGAACAAGTATAGCTATAGTGACTAATGAAATTAACTATGAACTCAAATTTCAAAAACGTGAAAACAACTAAGATACTTATCTAGATTACGAAAGTAAAGCCGTTCAGGAGGCAGGGGCCCTCTACCACCAGACGGAATCTAACTCAAAATCAACTCAACGTGTTCAAAGCAATGTTGTCTTCTTAATTAAAGGAAAATAACTTAAAACAGAGTATTCTCAATCTTTAGAAATATAGCAGTCAATCCACGAAATCTAATCAAAATATAGAGCTTGTCTCTCGGTTTCCCGAGTACATTTATAAAAAATCTTCATAACAGAACTTGCAACAATACGGGGATCATTGTCTTTCCCTATCAAAATCGTACTAGAAATCTAAAGATGGCAGCGTAAAGGGACAAAGGACATCTGGACTGTCCTAGTCCTATTAGGAATCTGCCTCCTTGAATGAGTTCCCACGTACAAAACCACGTCCAGAATTCGGTTCATTCTTCATGGTGAGCAACAAACGTTGAGGACATGATGTGGAATATACCCATGTGTGGCTTTTCCTGAGAGGACACCTGGAACATGCTTGAACGTGAAGACAGCTGCAGAATTGGCGGTTAGCTACGGAATGTCTACATTCTGTAGCTAGTTTCAGTTCAAAATGCATTACCATGACAAAATCACAAAACTTAGCAAGTTAGCCATGATATTCATTTTTAAAGTAATTTTAACTAATTTCATTGATCATTTGGGCCTGGGATAACAATGGACAAAGGAAAATGGAGTGAATTAAGATGAAGGAAAGAACAATCTTGGGGCTCAACACAAGCATCAACCTTAAACTTCAATAAAGAACTAGGGCTTCGCTATTCCAATGGAGTCACCAATAATTTTATGTCAATATGTCATATGGGGAATAGAACACATGTTTCGTGTCCCCAAAAATGGTTCCAGAAATGTTATCACTCAAACTAGCAAGGGATCTAAAAGGGACACCTAAAGGGGAAACTGCTAGATCAAGGGAAACTACAGAGACTTAGCCATTGTCACCTCGGATAAGACTCCTACTCTTTACGGAATTTCATCAATAGGAGGATTCCTGGTATATAGGAAATCACTTATGAAGAATGGATTGACAAATTTATGTAAAGTGGCCTCAATAATTATTTCCCTAGAATAAGATTAAGAATGGAGCTTACTTGCTCTTTAAGAAAGGTATAAGGTTTTATAGGAGAAGGAGGTGATGATTTAAGGGGTGGGTTAAGGAGATATGACTTGTAAAGGAGTTTTTTGATCCCTGAAATCCTTTTAAAACTTGGATTCCATAGTTTTCTTTGATGAAATGTATTTCATAAGAAATGGGACGATACAGGGCCAAGTGGACCCATCTTAGGCTAAGGGGAGGGTGTTTAGAAACTGATGATAATATTAACCTAAAAAATGAAGGGGAAAGGATCAAAAAAATAATTTTCACTTAAAGGTTTCCAATTGATCATACGAGGTGGTAGCCTAGGGAATACCATGGCAAAATTTGATCTCAAAGCTAAGGGTTGGGATATCTCGCAATCCCACTGTCGAAATTTCTTCAAATTTGGAGGAAACCTTGAGGACAGACCAGCGCAGTAGGGGCTAGGAGATTTAACTTTTTCTATGGTTACTTTTTCGGGAAAATGATGCCCTAGGTGGCCTAGCATGGCTAGACATAGAAAGAGGGAGAAAAGGTGAAGCAAAAGGGTTTAAGATGATCACATTTTGATGGATCAATGCCTAATTTCTTTTGGGATATGGATTCAAGGATAATTATGAAGAAGGATCTTGTTTCTAGCTCAAGGAGGCTCTAAGGATAATTATGAAGAAGGATCTTGTTTCTAGCTCAAGGAGGCTCTAAGGAAAACTTTGACCAATATTAGGGAAAAAAGAGTAAGTGGCCTTAAAGTGTTTATATTTCGTTTTCAAATGAATATGGCTTGTCAATATAACTTCGATCTCTAGGAAATTTCATTCAAAAACCGTGCCTCATACATATAGATATGTTATATAGAAACATAATTCCACAATGAAGCATTAAATGCATGCAACAATTAGCCCTAAAATAGTGAAAATCCCATAATCAATGTATGTAGCAAAGTAAAATAAAATAGCATCAATATCATACTTACATGTAAGAAAATATATCCAATAGTCAATACATTTGACAATAAATAATCTCAAAGGTAAGAAAATCCAATCTAAACATCAAAATTCATCCATGCTCCAATTCGTCCTCCAAGAAGAAATGTGAAGTTCTCAAGAGAGATAATGATCCAAATCAAGTGATGATCCAAAATGAATTCAAGTAACCCCTATTTATACACTAATTAGGAGTTTGAATTACCTATCAGGGCCTACATTAGCCCCTAAAATAAAATAATGTGCAAAGTAACTAACTTTTGGTGACAAGCCCACCAAACTAGCTCATAAAAAAAAGAATAACCTCTCAAGAAGTTAAATATTAAATTATGCATGTCATAGGTCCCTCCAAGAGGCCTGATGAGGTCCATAGGTGCCATAATGATGAATAGGACCCTCAAAGGTGATGGATAAGGGGGTGGCCCCTTGTTCTCGAAACAATAAACTTGCGTTGCTCCTAGTGTGTGCGGAGGCACACCAATGACCTCATGGGTCTCCAAGCAAGTTGAAGATTTCTGTAGACTATTTGTAAGGGCTTAGATGATGGAATTAATGATGTCACATCAATGTACAAGTCATGGATCACCTTCCAAGTGTATGGTGTAACTAGGGCCGGATGGGCATAGTGTACCAAGACTTGTACGCTGATGTGAAATCTTTCATTCCATCATCTGAGCCTTTACAGATGGTCTACAAGCATCTTCGACTTACTTAGAGAACCATAAGGTCATTGGTGTGCCCCCACACTGAATAGGAGCACCACAAGTTTACTATTTGGAAAAAAAGGGACCACCACCTTATCCATCATTTTTTAGGGTCTTATTCATCATTATGGCACTTATGGACCTCATCAGGCCTCTTGAAGGGCCTTACAACATGCATAGTTTATTATTTAACCTCTTAAAAGGCTTATTATTTTATTTGTGAGCTAGTTTGGTGGTATTGTCACCAAAAGTTAGTTACTTTGTACATTATTTTATTTTAGGGACTAACATAGGCCCAAATAGGTGATTTGAACTCCTAATTAGTGTATAAATAGGAGTGACTTGAATTCATTTTGGATCATCATTTAATTTGGATCATTCTCTCTCTTGAGAAATTCGCATTTTTTCTTGAAGGATGAATTGGAGCATGGATGAATTTTGATGTTTGGATTCGATTTTATTATCTTGGAACTTCTTTATCATCAAATGTATTGATGGTTAGATATATTCTCTTACATGTAAATATGATATTGATGCTATTTTCTTTTACTTTGTTGCATACATTGATCATGGTTGTTTTAGTGTGTTTGGTGCACGTATATACGAAATCACACCAACTTAAGGGGTGTGGTTTCCCCACTTAAATTGTTGGTAACAAGTAGAAAAAGAAGTGGAGTCAAGAAAGTTAGTGGAACAAGCTAGAATCATAAACACACTAGATAGAGAAATAGCATGCATATATAAAATAAAACTAAAACAAATAAACAAAAGCTCTGAATAGAGTCAAACAACTACAATAGTCCAAATGGTGGCTCTTTGGCCCCTCTTATTGAGTGCTGGTAGGAAATGAGGATGAAACTTTAGCCCTCTTGCCAAAGGGCCCCTAGAACATGGGTTCTAAGTCCCGATGGAAGGATGTTTTTACTCCCAAGCTTGCCTTGGTGCAAAGTCTCCCTCTCTCTACTGTGGTGGACTGAACTTGTTGGAAGGCCAACAATTGAGTCCCCTCTATCTTCAACTCTAGATCACACACTGTTGGTATTGCTTGGGAAATTATGGCCAGCATAACAATGTGTTCACCAATTATTCATCTGATGGTGGCCTTATATAGGATAATTCAAATCCTCCTTCCCTCTCTTGGTACATTGTGGATGGTGACCCAAGAGAGGGGGATGATTCCTTTGTGTGCTACAAATATTATATTTTGTGCTCACTTGATGTTTAAGGAGGCTTTGGTGGTTGTCCTTAGGCAGCTTCAAGTGAGGAATCATTGTCCTGGAGTGTGATTTTTGTGGTGCCGGAAAGTGAATTTCGCCACTCCCAGGATTGTGCGCATTTCGGGTCATAAGGCGCGCAAAGGTGCTCTTCATGAAGGATAATGCACGCAAAATCATTTATGACTTGTTCAAATTTGATTTTTCCTCAAACCTCATAGATTTTTAAATCATTTCCAGAATCTGTAATGTCTTCCAGCCCTGTAAATCCTTCTGCTTGACATTAAATAATGTTGTCTTCTGCTTGTATGATTTTCTAGTGTTAACAGTTTCCCCCTAATGTGTGAGGTCTAGGAAGAATTGTATAGCTGAAATACATTATAGTTTCCTTTTTGTATATCGTGCATAGAGAGAGAGATCTACGTGAAGCTTGGAATTGGAAACACCCTGCACCGGTTCCAAGAATGACCATGTCCGACGGGACCCCTATAAGAAAATATAATACAATACATATACAAATTTTCTACGAGGCAAGCATTTCCCATGGTTGTGATGTTGTGGCTTGTTAAACAAATCTATTTGACAGATACATGTTCTGTCTGTGCCACTAATATGGTAGTGATCTGTTGGTTGCTGACGACAACTGCTGACCCCCTCCAAGGCGTTTTTTCTTTGACAATATGTGGAATGTGGTAACCATATGCATAAAATTGGTATGGAATATAGCTTCACATTGTACGCATAGGTGATGGCTGGGACCTTCCCATGTAAGCATTGTTGAAAGAGACGCTTATGAAGGCATGGGTCTTCGACTAATTTGATCAAAGTGCAATGGTTGTAAGGTATGATACCATCTTGACATGAAATCTTTTGTTGTAGTTGAATGTCAGGAGGATCGATGACATCTGTGGAAAATGATGTCTCCCACAGTGCCACCCAAGGATACCCCTTTTATGGAGAGGGGTGATCCAAGGTACCGCATCCTTTTTATAAAATAGGTGTTGAAATTGACAAAAAGGAAGCCTCAACCGAACGAGGGATTGTTGACCTGAGGGGTCAGGGGCCTAGATGTGATGGGTTTAACATAGGCATGCTGGTGAGGGGTGACTAAAAACTGATGATGGGGATTCAGTGACCCAAGGTCAGAGTATACTAAGTAGCTTGGTGGCAGTCATAGTTATTTCTGATGGGGAAATCCCTGGAGTCGGTAGGACTTCCAGGGTGGGTATAAATTGGCTATGAATGTCATGGTGGCTTGTGCGTGGGGGTGTAATACTCCGAACAATGGTGTTCAGGGACTACTTCCATGGGAGAAAAAGATGAATGAGAGGGTGGGGGACATAGTGCACCATTTGCGATCTTTGTACACTTACCTAAAGAATAAAATAATGGGGTTTTGTTTGTACAAAACACAGAGACTGGTACTCCAAAACATGAAAGTTTTCGCTCACTGATGTGATGAAGGTATTTTGCTGAGGGTGGGGGTCCCACTGGCTGGTCTCATGTGTGGGGTTGATGAAGCAGAAAAAAGGTATCGTAGATGGGATTATGCTGGTGGGGGTATGGTGGGCCAAATGTGAGGCGCAGTAGTGCGCTTTTGATCTTCTTACACAACCTGGTCGTCCAGGAAGGGGGTTTTAGTTTGTATGGTAAAACTTGACCTTATGCATGGTGGATGGATGGCCATGAGGTTCTTCCCGAACTAAAGTAGTATTTCCATGGCATCACTTGTGTTGTGATATATGGCCAACTATAGATGATGAGCGCCATGGAGGGGAGGCTCTACCAACCAACGAGGATGTTTATCATGTGCAGGGTGAGGTGATGATAAACATGGTTAGATATGAGGGCCCTATGGTTGATTCCTAATGGATAAATGATGTCAGGATATGAAAATTTTACAGGGACTCTATCATGTTGGGGGTAGAATGATACCTGCTATGGAACTTTCAATAGATGGAGTTGTGGATGGTTTGCGATATTTTCCTGCAAAAACAACTAACTCAAGTGAAAGCATATTGTTTATCAAATATTATTGAAATTCATGAGCTTTAAAAAAGAAGATGAGAGAGGGCATATATGTCGACGCTAAAAATTTATTTTTTCGGGAGTGAAAATGTGTGGCAATGCCTATATTCGTTATGGAGTGTTGATCATGGTGCAGCTTACGGTTTGGAGAACGGGCCTTCTAATCTCTCGTTATGGTCCTCTAAATTTTTTGAAAAGGGCGATATATGGGTGAATATGGCCCTAATTCAATTCATTTGTACTTTCTGAGTTCTTGAGAGGTCACAGGCTTCTACGTAGAATTTCTTACTGTTGCGGTCAGCCTGTGCACTAGGGACTAGTGATATCATGCCCAAGTAACCTCCATGACGTCCTGCACTTTAATTTTTTCAGTTTGATGGTGTCGGGGTCCGTACAGACTAGGTTTGTACAGATTTTGATTTTTTTGCCCTAGATTGCACGGGCGATCAGGGAAAAAGCGCGCTCTTCGTGTGCATTTTCCAGAGATAAGTGCGCTTAAAGCACTCTGTTCCCCTTATTTGGCACACCTTAAGCGCGTCTATGGAAAATACAGGTGCGCAAAAGGCCGATGCAAGAATTTTTTTAAGCTTTGCCTATTTTGTATGTTTTTTCCTATTTTCTTTTGCTGATAGGTTCCTGTTTGGATGACAGGTTGTTATGGAGGGAGCGGGATTGGCCCAAGCTCCAAACTGCATTGATTTCTAATGTTGGGGCATGTCGTCAGCTGCCGTAATGGGGGTTGCTGAAGTTCACGGAGAAAAAGCTTCTTCGGTCGTAGGACAAATTGCTACGTTACTTGATCCAGAATTGGCGCAGGAGACGCAACATGTTTGCGTTGCGTGGGATGAACTTGGTCATCCATCCTCAGACAGAAGTATATTTTTTGACTGGGTTACTGCCTCATGGTGAGGCGCTGAGGTATCCACTCCCTTCCGAGACAGTGAATTTGGAGAGGTTCTGGAGACGCCACTGTGGTGGGGCGCCTCTTATGGAGGGGTGCATCAGCATTGCATCAGTGACATATTTGGCAGTGTGATGTGCTCTAGCAGTAATTGTGCGACTTTCAGGATCGTCGGCTCCGCATCGAGCATCGGGCCCGCAGGTTGGAGTATTGGGTCGGTTGAGGTCCGGGTACTTCTATGATTTTTCCTGTTTTTGCTATGACGAGATGATGGTGCAACTCAACAAGGTCCAAAGTGGATCAAAGTTGTTTGTGTATGCCAGCATTTTGTGCAGCATTATGTATGAGAGGGTAGTGCTATTGAGACTAGTGGTAGCGATGCCTCCTAGGAGGCCATGAGAGCCTTGTATGAGGAGGTGGGCTTCGGTGATGCCGCGAGGTCATGGGGGCATGGTGGGGCATTACTGGAATGCCATGACAGAGGCCTAGTTCGAGGTGAACCTGTAGATGTTCTTGCCATTCCCATATGCGGGGATGGACTTCTAGGGGGATCCAGATATGGGTCTCCCTCCTGGTTATGCTTGGGGGCCAATAGTTATGTTTTATGCATTTATTTGAGTATATATGTGCTTGTGTGTTTTGATGATGACACTGACATAGTTTTGGCTACTCTTTGCATATGTTGGCGAGGTGGGTCGCCCCATGGCTCAGTTGGTCGGCCACGGTCCTCTTCGGAGGCCTAGGGGTGATCTTGGAGGGCAGGGAGGAGATACTGCTGGGGGACCTAGTGGTGGTGTTGGCCCTTCAGGAGAAGGCCAATCTCATGTCGAAGCAGTGGTGGCATGTGTAGATACAGAGGAGGCTCGTATTACAGAAATGACTGCTCGGGTGTCAATTCTAGAGGATGCCTGGGGTCGATTGGACCACTTGACCCAGGGGATGCCTGCTCGAGGTTTTATGGATGATCTCGAGGAGGTCTGGTTAGAGACTGTGATGGCCCGGGAGAGGGACTATCGTCTTGTTTTACGTCAGGTAGCAGTCTCAGTTGTGACGGCAGCTCCAGTGGTGGTACCGGGAGCAGTTGTGGGTCCAGGTGCCCCTCCTGCGGGGGCACTTCCCTAGAGTATCCTTGTACAAGGGGAAAGCACCCATTATGAAGAATATTCTATTTTGCCTTATTTCATTCTACATTTCAGGATTAAGGAATTAATTGTAAAGGAGGACATGTAAAACTCCTGAAAATCATAAATAAATCAATGCCTATGTGAACAAAGACATATCTGGGCTATGTAAATAAAATTTTGCAGGTTTGAATGGATTTAAATCACAAGATTGGGTCAACCTTGACCAAATCAACAGTGCAGTCCAGGTGCAATGAACCTCATGGATATACTGCAGAGTTCTAGATGGAGGCTCCACATGTGAAAGCGGTTAACTCATTGAGGTGGTTTAGGGTTTGAAAAGGCTTTAATCCTATAAAAGAAGGAGTAGGACAACAAGAGAAGGTTTTTGATGTTATTATTTTCTGAAGGTTTTTTCTATTGAGACACACCTCTTGGGGTTTTCCTGTTTAGGATCCCCACCTCCTTCCTTGAGCAGCTCTTGGAGGATTATTTTTTGTCTAGTCCACTATTTGGCATTTGGCCAAGCCTCATCTTACATCTACAGCACAGTCCTGCGATTGGGTTGTCCATGTGAGCTGCAGCAAGTGGAACACTAGATCTACTTAGATCTAGCTTGTACTGGTGCCTCTTCTTAGTGAATGTGTATTTTAATCTCCTGGAAGAGTGCAATAGTGGGTTGAGGTTTAGATCCATATATTGGTAGCAGGCCAAAGCATTCTGAGGGCCAACAGCACAGTCCCTCTTCCATGACTGAATTATTTGCAAGAGCAGAGTTGTAGGGTGACTTGGAATTATTTTCAGAGGAGAGGTCTCTAATGAAGGGTTTCTTCCTTTCACTATGGTGATCAGTGGATTGGCCAACCAATCCATGTCAGTTCAGATCTAATCTGGTATATATGTTATTATTCAAAATTTTTTGAATACTTCTGCAGATCTGTGACTTATATCTCAGATCTACTCTTGTACCTTCATGTTTTTCTGAGATCCCCAAGGGGAGTGTATAAAGGAGAATTTCTTGTTTACAGATCTGATATAGATCTAAAATTTTATGTACAGATCTGCTATATATTTGAGTTGCAATCTACTTCATGCTTCAGCAATCAAAATCACGTTGTCAATATCTTTCTGCATTTTCTTGTGTTGCAGTGTCTCATTCTGAAGCCTTAATCCATGTAAAACTTCTGTATTTCTCTGATATATTGCATAAATCATATCATAGGTATGATTTACTGGTGTTTATACTTATTTGCATCTAATTCCTTTAGAATTTACGTTTCATATGCTTCATTCACATTCTGCATACTCTAGTTTATGGGAAATCAGCATTTTTAAGCCATTTCGTGAGAACTATTTAACCTAGCTAGCATTATTTGTTTGGGCTGAAATTTGTTATAGGAGTTGCATATAACCTAAGCTATAGGATATAACCATAATCCCTCCTTATTTTTATGCACATCCCTGAAATTAATCATTTTAGGGCATAATTCACTATTTTTTCCTCGCCCTTTTGAGTCAAAAAGTGAAGTAAAGTTGTTGTTGTTGCTTGGAATGAAGGATTTTTCATCTAGAATTAGTTAAAGATGATTCCTTTCTACTCTCCAACTTTGGAATACCTTAGGGTATTCTTACTGTTGTAGAAAATCCCGATATTGTTGCATTTCCCCAATTGGGAAGGAGAATATAGGCCATATACTTGCTGAGGTTCTTTCATCTACTGGTGAGATGTTGTTTTACATCTAATGAGCTGTTCTACATTTCCAGGCTCATGATTTGATAAAGCTCCAACTATAGAATATCTCAAGATATTCTATTTGTTGTAGTTGTTCCATATTTGGAACGTTACAGTGGTATCAGAGCAAGATCTTTGGCACATCCTGTGCATTCTTGGAGCCAATATGTCTTCAGAGGGAGGAGAACCTCTCAATGACAGAGAGAAGAGGTACCATGGAAGAAGACAAAAGAAAAATTATTACACCATTGAAACCCCTTTGTATGGAATAATAAAAGGAGTATATTTCTCTAACATTCTTTCTCAAGCTTTCCATGAGCTGGAGGGAGAAATCAGGGGAGTGAGGAATGGAAGATTAGCAGATCTCTTAATGAGGTTTGCACAAGAGGGTAGCCCCACTACTTCATCTGATGTGTGTGAGCATGCAGCCATGTAATCTGATCTACAACGTTCCAGCATGCCTGCATTCTTTGCAAGAGGAGAAGAAGAGGGAGAGACACCAGAAGAGGAGACCCTTGGTGACTACCTCTGAGAATATGAATCTCAGTCTAAAATATTCAAGGAGAATTTAGGCTTCCCTAAGTTTTGTCAGCTCAAAGAAGGGAGAAGATCCATAAAGATAACTCCAATTCAGAACATTGCTGGGAGGGGTGAATATCTGCTACATGATTTGCCAAGGGCAAAGGCCTTACTTTAGCAAGATCATTCTTCTCAAGAAGAAGACATTAATGTCATTTCCTCAATGAGAGATCAAGAAAAAGGATCTCTTATTGATGGAGCATACTCCATTGTTGAGGAGGAGGAAGAAGTAGAATTGAAAGGTTCCTCCAGCGTTGTGAGAGCAAGAGGGAATCTAACTTTGTTGAAAGATGGAGTTGAAGCTATTGCTTCCACTATGAGGGCCCTTTTATCTCTGCAAGGAGGTCCCCAAGATATTATTCATGGAAAATATGAGCAGCATGTGTCTATGATGATAGACAAGGAGACAAAACAAAGAAGCACCTTAGACTGTGAAATCTTGGAGAAGGTGGGCAATGAAGAAGAAGATGGGGGAGTTGCTCCAACCTCTCCTTATCATGGTACTTCCACACAGCAATTAGAGATGGATTTTCACAGTGGAAGTAGTCATATTATGTTCCCATCGATAGTTCACATGGGAATGAGCCATGAGACATATTTATCTTGTGGTGTACACCCTGGGAGACCACCTGATTCAGATTTCATGGGAGATGTTTCATGCATTGATGCTCCTTCCATAGATCCCAGAAGGAAGAGAGAATTAGGAGACCATGCTACAATGCTGAGAGTATGGGGGAGGTACAAATAAAGGGAGATAATTTTTCCCTTGATTTCACTATCTATCCTCACCTCTCAAATTGCGTTGAGAAGATATGCTGCAAGGAGAGAAAATGACACCATCATGAAGCATGGGAGGCAAGCCTTGAAGCAGGAGGCAAACTTGTTTGAAGAACACTCTTCCCTGCTGGAAGAGAGATGGTGGTCCCACATGCATGCTTTGGCCAAAATAGAAAGGCCTTGGACAGATGATAGCCTCCCATGGGAGACTAACTTCCAAGAGCTTCCTTTTCCTTTGAAGCATGTGCATGAGCAAGGAGCACAGCAAGGAGGGTTTAGAAACCTTCCACTTTATACCTTTGGCATAGGAGATGTAAAAGGGGAAGAAAAAAACATCGCAGATGATTCAGATGACATCATACCAACGTTTTCATTGTTGGGCACCTTAGATCCCTATTGGAAATCCCAACTGTTGGTGGAATATTCCAAGGATCTTCATACTTGCATGATTCTTGATGACTGGTTTCATGAAGGAAGCTATTCAGTCCTTGATGGAGTCATCTATAATCATGGTAGGATCTTCTTATCTAGAGCCTCCAAGCTCAAGGAGAAGTTACTATAATGGGCCTATGAGGATTTCTGTTTCAGCCAAGAGTATCTTATGAAGCTCAATAACACCATCTTGAGGAGCTACTATTGGGAGGGCTTTGAAGGAGAACTCTATCAGCATTGTCAAAGATGCATGAACCTTGTGGAGATGGGGCAGCAACATAGCTCTGTTGGAGAGTTAATTTAACCTTCTCTTTCCCCTCTTGAGGGAGGAGATAGATCTATGCACTACTCCAATTTGATGGGGAGGACTATTGGTGAAGAATATGCTCAGGTGAAACAAGTTTATTTTTCTGATTATATGCATTCTTCCACCTTTTTTATGCAAGCCATGACTCCAAGGAGGAGAGTTTTATCTTGTCAATCTCATGACAAATTTTGGGCCACAACACTTGCTGTACTTGGCCAATCCCTTGGTGGACAAAGGGAGATCTTGTTTCATGATGGGTGCTTTCTTAAGGCACCAAACATATCTCACACATTCAGCTATAGTGAGATGGCATGGGCTGCAAGTAAGTGGTGGGAATACCACCTACCACATCTTGGTCTAATGCGGGTAGGAGATGCATTACGCTGGTTCCACATGTGGGACTATGACCCACCTCTATATGTGCACCTTTCTGTTTGTTTGTACATTATTCTGCTCCCATACATTGATGGCATGCTTGTACTTTTTGTGGGAATCTATGGAGGGAGGATGAGAGGTATGCATGTGCCTGATGAGCTGAAAGTCCTCCATGTGTCATGTGTTATCTATTTCAGAGGGGACATTAGGCAAACCATGAATGTTTCACATGAGATCTTGTTTCCTTGTGAGATGGATTTTGCACATCTCATATTGACTTTGAGAAAACAATTCATAGGGGTCTGGATTGGTGAGCATCTAGCTTATGATGGGAGCTTGATCCTTGACGATGTCAGAAATGGAGGAGAATTTTTACAGAACTCACCTTATCAGTTGCTTGAGGACAAGAAACATCTTGGAGGGTAGGACTGTAATATTCCCAATTAGCCAAGCTAATGGGAATATTTTATTTTGCCTTATTTTATTCTGCATTTCATGATTAAGGAATAAATTGTAAAGGAGGACATGTAAAACTCTTGAAAACCATAAATAAATCAATGCCTATGTGAACAAAGACATATCTGGGCTATGTAAATAAAAATTTTCAAGTGTGAATGGATTTAAATCACAATATTGGGTCAACCCTAACCAAATCAACAACGTAGTCCAGGTGCAATGAACCTCATGGATATACAGCGCAGTTCTAGATGGAGACTCCACATGTGAAAGGGGTTAACTCATTGAGGTGGTTTAGGGTTTGACAAGGCTTTCATCCTATAAAAGAAGGAGGAGGACAACAAGAGAAGGTTTTTGATGTTATTATTTTATGAAGGTTTTGTCTGTTGAGACATGCCTCTTGGGGTTTTCCTGTTTAGGATCCCCACCTCCTTCCTTGAGCAGCTCTTGGAGGAGTCTTGTTTGTCTAGTCCACTATCTGGCATTTGGCCAAGCCTCATCTTGCATCTACAGTGCAATATTTCTTAGGATTGGGTTGTCCATGTGAGCTGCAACAAGTGGAACACTAGATCTGCTCAGATCTAGCTTGTACTAGTGTCTCTTCTCAGTGAGTGTGTCTTTTAACCTCCTGGAAGAGTGCATTAGTGGGTTGAGCTTTAGATCCATATATTGGCAGCAAGCCAAAGAATTCTCGGGGCCAATAGTGCAGTCCCTCTTCCATGATTGCATTATTTGCAAGAGCAGAGTTGCAGGGAGACTTGGCATTATTTTCAGAGGAGAGATCTCTAGTGAAGGGTTTCTTCCTTTCATTGTGGTGATATGTGGATTGGCCAACCAATCCATGTCAGTTCAGATATGATCTACTATATATTTTATTATTCAGAATTTTCTGAATACTTTTGCAGATCTGTGACTTACTTAGATTTCAGATCTACTCTTGTACCTTCATGTTTTGCTGAGATCCCCAAGGGGAGTGTATAAAGGAGCATTTCTTGTTTACATATCTGATATAGATCTAAAATTTTATGTAAAAATCTGTTGTAGATCTGAGTTGTAATCTACTTCATGCTTCAGCAATGAAAATCATGCTGTCAATCTCTTTCTGCATTTTCTTGTGTTGTAGTGTCTCATTCTGAAACCTTGATCCATGTAAAACTTCTGCCTTTCTCTGATATATTGCATAAATCATATAATATATCTGATTTAATAATTTTTATACTTATTTTCATCTAATTCCTTCAGAATTTATGCTGCATATGCTTCAATCACATTCTGCATACTCTAGGTCATGGGAAATCAACATTTTTAAGCCATTTCGAGAGTGGGAGAACTGTTTAACCTAGTTAGTGCTATTTTTTTGGGCTGAAATTTGGTATAGGAGTTGCATATAACCTAAGATAAAATATCCAACCGTCATCCCTCCTTATTTTTACGCACATCCCTGAAAGTAATCATTTTAGGGCATAAGTCACTGCTTTTCCCCACCCTTTTGAGTCAAGAAGTGAAGTAAAGTTGTTGTTGTTACTTGGAATGAAGGATCTATCATCTAGCATTAGTTAAATTTGATTCCTTTCTACTCTCCAACTTTAGAATACCTTAGGGTATTCTTACTGTTGTACAAAATCCCTATATTGTTGCATTTCCCCACTTGGGAAGGAGAATATAGGCCATATACTTGTTGAGGTTCTTTCATATTTTGGTGAGATGTTGTTTTAAATCTAATGAGTTGTTCTACATTTCTAGGCTCATGATTTTCTGAAGCTCCAACTATATAATATCTCAAAATATTCTATTTGTTGTAGCTGTTCTAGATTTGGAACATTACAGCTTCCCCTATTTTTGACGAATTTTTGTATCTTTTGGTTGGCCATTGGGTCAGTAACACTATTTTTTATACTCAGACATATACATTGTGATATATATATATATATATGAGATATATTTTTTGCGGCTCTACATGTTGTGTCACCTGTTTCAGTTTATGGATGATGTAATGCTGATGGATATCTATATTTTTTGGTTTTTTATGTATGATGGTTTATCCGAGATACATTCCAGTTCATGATATTTTTCGCTATGCGAATAGCTATTTGGTTTTGACTCCTTGGTACATGTGTAAATGTGATATAGTCAAATTTTCTGCATAATCTTTTTGCACGCAAATATTTTCTAAATAGATGTGTATCTCTTGTCTCAAATGTTTGGTTTAACTGCGACACTACTAACTGGGAATCGAGATAGATATGCATATGGAATATGCCCTGATGGAGGGTGTCGCACATAAGTTCGATGACGACGTCATATTTTTTCTGATTGTTTGTTTTTGAACCGATGCACACACTATTTGAGCAGAGTGGCGATCGGTCAGGGTGGTAGATGACCTAGGCAGCTGCGGTTAAACTTTGAGACCATCTTGATGCTCCATTAGGAAATCCGAAATAAGGTTCAGGTTGATGATCCATGGCGACACTTTGAGCGTGTTTAATAAGTCTTTTGGTCAAAAAATTTAGTGGTCGGGATTGTGTACGTTCACTCTAGGGAAGGGTCATCTTAGCCCTTATGGGTAGAATTTCTTTATGTAAAGGTCGTTGACGGGGTTGCTGAGGCATGTCTCATCTGGTTTCGTTAAGATGTATGCCCCCTATTGGAGGAAATTTTTGATGGTGTAGGGTCCTTTCCACAATGTTTCGAAATTTCCTGGCCCTAGGGCTTCTTTTGCGACATCATAGCAGAGGACTAGCTCTCCCTCGGTGAATGAGTGAGGGTTGAAGTGGCGATCAAATGAAGCTTTTACCTGTTTATTATGGGCTTCGTTGTGTTGTAGTGACTGTCATCGACTTTCATCGACGAGCTCTAGTTGTACTAGGCTCTGCTCCAGAGGCTGGGTATCATCAAGGAGTTTGATATCAGCGTGCAAATTTGGGATCTTGCGGAAATCAATGCAAAAGTGCAAGGTACCTTGACCTTTTGTGATAGGAATAAGGTGGAAATCCTGGGGTGTGTGGGTGGCTCCAATCCTATTTCCAGTATGCAATGATATGAATCGTATATGCTGAATCATGTCGTCTACATTCGGCGTGGGAAGAATCTATGTGATGGGGTTTTCGTGAGCGCAAGGTTGGGTTCCCCACTAGGATGGTCAATTTCCTGTGCGTGGAAATTGTGCCTGTTGCAGAGGTGCCTGAATGTTTCCATTAGCAGGCATACCTCTAGTGTGTGATTTTGGCCAGTGCAGATAGTGCATGGTATCACTGTGCCAACAGAGTAGATTGTATGGGAATCAACACTACTAGACATCCCGGATGTGGATGCTTGGAAAGGATCTATTCTAGAAGAGGTGGTCTTCTGATTCCACTTCCATGTTGTTGGCTTAGGTGTGTTTGACTCTTTGGGGAAGTGTAGACTCAATGCTACTCTTGCCACTCTTATCTTGGCGAGGTGCACACATTTAATCGAATGGTGAAAGTGTGAACAAAACTGGAAATAGGTATGCGTGATCTTCTCTTGGTTAGAGAGAATTTTCTGAGGGAGAGGAGAGACTATGCGAAAACTATTTGCAAGGGGCTTCAGTTCTCTGCATTGATTGACTCGGTGGCATTTAGGATGCATAGTCCGCATATTATCCTAGGCTTAGCCTGGTTCATGCTTGGTTGGTGTGTTGTCCTAGTTCGCCCATCACGCCCATGCGGGGGTGGGGTCATTGACCCGGAGGTGGTGCATATTTTATGCCCATCCCGGAGGTCGTCCTCTTTCTTCTCTATGGTATGAATCATATCGATGGTAGGACGAAGTTGCGAGACATAAGTACAGTGGCACTCATAATGATTGCCTTGACATATTAAGAAAAATAGCCTAGATATGGGGGTCCTGTCGTGCTTAGTTTGTGGCATGGCGGGGAACTAGTGTCATAACGTTGCTAAATCAGGGCAAGCGTCGACCGCATGATTGGGCATCTTGCATAACGTGCATGTTGTTCTTCTCTGTAGAGAGTGGTTGGGGGTAACTAGGGGATCCTTGAATGGTCATTTTTCTACTGACAAGAATAGGATGGATCTGCTCGTCACATCTTCTTGGGTTGTAGAGCTATCCATGGATTCTGTGTCCATCTCATCTTCTTGGGAGAGGTGGACTATGGCTGAGCATAAACTAACGAGGGCTAGCCAAAATTGGGGGATGTAGTGACAATTCTCCAATAGGTGATTTTCGACGCACAACGGACATGTGAATTGTGTTCCCGAAATCCAATGTAGTAAACCCATTCTATAGGATACCATCTATGGATGAGTTCTAAGGCTGCGCATTCTTCGAGGAAGTGATCACGTTCATCGCACAGTGGAGGGGGCATGACTAGGGGTCATTCTAGTGACCTTCGTTCTTCCTGTAGGTACAGGATGGTACGAGGTTCATTTTTGGATGCCTGGGTGGAGGGATCCTCTTGATAGGATCGCTCGATGGCGTGTAAGGCATCCCTATATCATAGGAACTCTGGGCAATGATGGGTATAGTGCCCATCGTTGCTGCAGAGAGCGCATGCATGATTGGTAGGCAATGATTTTCCTTTACCTTTGGTGGTAGATTCCTTTTTACGGGAACGCGGCGTCGCGATGTCTGACTCAGTGCCAAGGAGTGGGTTTAATTCATCCAACTCTGGGAAGATATGGGTAGGGTGAGCTATTATATCGCATATGGTGAAAACTGGTGATTCTTGTTGTATGGATGGAGTCACCATCTTCTTTCCTCTCTTCTCAGTTTTCTTAGTCGTGATCACCAGTTTTGCTATGGAAAATTCCTTTGCAAGGGTGGTTTTGACTGTTTATTGGATGGGTGGGGCCTCCTCGGGACTGAGGGATTCAACCCTATGGCAGTGACGTGGGTGGCTCCTATTCTAGTAGGGGGAATGAGGTACCAAACTGGTATTTCCAATGATATGTTTGGTAACACTAGTGTTTCCAAAACCTGCTGGGAGACGAAACAAGCTGGGGGGTAGAGGAAAGGGGTTTGGGAAGCTGCGTAGGCTAGAGAGGCTGTCGTAGCTGATGACTCAGTGCCATTATTGCTTGTGTTTGTGTCCTAACTATCTTCGGCGCTTGATGTGGACATCATGCACATTAGAGCCCCTGTGACATCGGGTGATGACTCAGGGATAATGGGAGGATCTCCTAGGAATGACCCTAGAACGGATGATAGTTTAAACTGGCCGAGGCCATATTCTTGGTACCGTGAAAGTGCATCCGAGGATGTATCTACGTAGGGTAGAATTACATCAGTGTTTTTTAGGGGTCGCTCCTCACTATGCGTCATATTGGCTCCCTGTGATTTGAAAGAGTGGCAAGAACAAACACTGCAGGGGCCACATCAAAACCACTTTGGAATCCTAGGACCTAGCCTTCTTGGATTCAGAGATGGATCTCTCTATTAAGGTGTTTTTAATTGATATATCTTTGTACTCTTTATTTAAGATTTTAGGCTAGTTATGAAGTTCTAAGGACTTGTTTTTTTTTGCTAGATTAATTGATAGATTGAAGGATCAATGGTGTGACTGAGTGAGGGAATGTTTCAGCTGAACAAATAGACTGTGAGAAGACATCAATCCATTAGGCAATGGAGTCATAAAAGGATTTAGTTTTTCATCAACTCTGCAAGGGAATTCATAGGGAAAGCTAACTATATCAAGTGGATTATTTAGATTAGGTTGTGATATGAAACAATAATTAGTTGTGAAGGCAGCAAAGCCATATTCAGTTAAGAAACTTCTAGCTCTACTTAGACCAGAAAAGCCTTTTAAGGTTACAGTTTGGAGCAGGCCAAAGGACGGTGCAAACCATAGACCTCTTTGGACAAACTTTAATAAGAAAACCTCTGAGACAAAAATCCAGTAATTCAAGAACTACTTTCAGATAAAGAAAACATGTAAGATAACAGTAAGAGTGGTCTAAGATCAAACAGAAATAATCTAATCTGCTTTTGACAAACTCTCAAAAGACTCTTCAAAGCAATATTTCAAGGCAATCCAAAGGGTAGGGCATACTATAAACCTCTCTGGTTTTAGACTTTAATAAGTGCACTTTAAAGAAAGGTCTTAAAAACAATATCTCAAGTATTACTCAAAGGAACACGGGTTCACCATAATTTCCCTGGTTTCACTCTATTGAATCATTCCCAAGACAACAAGCTAGATACAACTAGAAGGCAATTAAGAATCTTCCAATCAAAACTTGCAGAAGAAAACATAAATATAAAGAATACAGATAGAAATAGGGTGATAAAATAGAAAATCCTAATCTAAAACTTCTGCTTCTGTATCAGATAAATATGGACATAATGGAAAACATAATGAGAAACAATAACAATTTAGGAAAACTTCACCATTGATATAGCTCAAGGATCCTGTGAACATGCTTGTATTATTGATGATAAAACCAGTTACAACACTCCATGTACAATGGCTCTATGCAACTCAGAGCTTTCTTCAGTTCAGTCTAGCATTCCTCAATTAGCTCAGCAGAAGAAAGCAGTCCAATAACCATCAAGTAACCAACATTTTAAATAAGGCTCATATGCAATATTTATATGAAAAATGAGGAGGTGCTACTAAAATAGGGTGTTTAAATGTTATTTATTATAGAGTTAATGATTTTTGACCTTTGGGACCATGCAAGGCCCAAGGCAAAAATATCTGAAAGAGTTACTCTAAAATAATAACTTCTGTCTTAACTTCTAAGTTAATTTAGTTGAAATATTTGACTTTCAAGGCTTGGTAATAACTTTGTAATAATTGTTTGAGCTACTTCAAAATATCTCTAACTGTGCAATAACCACCTTATGCTTTTACGGAAAGAAATAATGTTGTAGGTGGAAAATTTGTCTTTGGAGAAGTAATTTCTTCTTTGTTGAGTTATTCGAAGCTGTCTTTGGGTTATCTACCTTTGCTTTAATCATCGAACTTTTGTATTAGGCTTTTGATCTTGATTTAACCTTCATAATCTGATTTACTGACTTTATCCTTCATTCTGCTTTATGACTGTTTTGTTCATTTTACCCTTTATTTTAAACCTTTGAGTTTTATCTTTTAATCATCATCTGCTTCGGCTAGTCCTTGGTGTTTTCTCTTGATACATGATTAGCCCTTTAATCTTTCTGACCTTCACTTTCTTTATTGCTTCTCTGACTGTGGTTGTTCTTTGTGTGAAGGGAGGGTTTCTTTATGTGTCGGAGGGTTTTATAACCCATCGATGATCATGATTCATCGAGGGTTAAACCTTCATGCAACCCTCTTGGTCCTTTAATGTAAATTCACCTCACGGATCGTCATTCAGAGGTTACTTTACCGTTGGAATTCCCCTATGGGCATTACTGCCATTAAACCTGCAAACACACGAACAAATATTAATTTGAAAACCTGCGGGAAGGAAAAACTGCTTTTTCAGGGTTTTGAGGTGTCGGGCAACAATTTTCAGAAGGGGAGGGAGTACAAGGGCATGATCCCGAAGGAGAAATCATGAGGAAATTCAAACGAGGGCAAAGAACTTTTAATTTTGGCACGGGAGGGGAAGGCAGTTTTGGGAAAACGATGGTGGTTTATCGTGCGGACATAGGGCGGTAAGTGGTATTTGGAGGAGGGCGCGCGATACCACTTGGCGATTGATGCGTGGCACAGAAAAACCGCCCATTTCGCGTGGGTCGGGGCCGTTAAACTTCAGCGCCAAAATCTGCGCGATATGGGTTTCAGAACGTTAGATCTCGGGTGATGAGATCTACGGTGCGGACAGCTTCTTGGAGCGGGGTGCAGGTTTGGCGGATGGGATCCGGTGGACAGGTGGTGCTAGGTGAATGGGCGGCAGAGCGAGTGGAGAGCGGGGCCCTGCTTGGTGACGTATGCAGGTTTTTCGTGTAGCGCAGGTTCAGTTGGGAGACGAGATGAAGGGTGGGGGTTCGATGGCCATCGGATCAAGGCCCAGAACTCAGGATCAATGGTCTAGATGAGAGGATAAAGGGGCGGAGGTGTAAAATAAAGAATAGGGAAAGGGGCTAGAGAGAGGCGGAGGCCTTGGTCTTATGGAAAAAGGGACCGAGGGTCAAAAACTAAGGGGGATTTAGGAAGATAGCGGAATGGTCGAGGTTTAGGATTGTATGGGGAAGGGGGCTGGGGCTTTAGGTCAAAAAGGGGCTTAAAGGCCCTTTTTGTGCAAAGGGTGGTTCTAGCACAAAAACAGAGTTTTTATGCAAAATTAAAGGGTCCGATAGGCCTAAATTTAAATTTTAAACAATGTAAAAGAACTTTTTACATTGTTTTAAGGCCTTTTTAGAAGAAATGGGATAAATGAGGGATTTTTTAAGGGTTATTTAGAGGGAAAGGAAACATGGATTTCAGAGGGGTAAAAGGTGATGAAATGATGAAATTAGGTTTTAGAAAAATGGATTTTTCTTAGAACAGCAGGGTGAACTTTTGAGAAGGAAGAAAAGATATGGAAGTTTAGTGAAAACTAGTCAAACTTAGGATGATGAAGGCAGCGAGACTTCTAAAGACAGCTAATAGGAAAATAATGCTATCTTTAGGTGCTTGTAGAACATCCACAGTCATCTAGTGAAATATGTAAAATACAGGAGGATGACAGTGGCTCCAGCTAGGGAGGGCAGCTCCTTTAGGAGGTGTCAAGAACCTCAGAAAAATAAATCTCTGGAAGAATTAGACCAGTGCCTTGATTTTCACCTTGAAATACCTCCATTAAACTTGATGACCTGTCGTTTTGGAAAAGTGGTTTTTCAGCATCTGAATCATAACAAGATTAATTCCAACTCAACATCTACCTACCCATCATATTTGTTCTAACATTTTTTCTTCATTGGGTGCATTTGAATTAGCCAACCCTTGACATCATTTCTTTTGAAAAACAGGAAACTAAACAAATTCTACACTTATATCAACAAAGAGTTCAGATTAAGTTGATGAACTCTTTTATTTCTCTACCTAATCTAACTATATGTCAAGATTAAGTTGTATGACAGATTTTTATTCTCTAATCTAAAACAGAAAATTGAAAACATAACCAATTCAGGATTGAACAGTCTGATTTTTCATGAGCAGTGATACTTTGTACAAGTCTGCATGCAGAATTTATTTTGTAGAAATGTTAACACAAAATTTTGAGGGCTGAAATTTGGAATTTTCTTTTTATCCCTTTCTTCTTTCTTGGTTTAGATTTTGGGCTTTGGAACCAATTTTTCTTCTAATCTAATCTAGTCTATCGATAAACCAAGTTTATACAGTTTGGAAAATCTTCATTCACTAACCTATCAGCAGAAATTTAAATTTTACTCAGTCATGGTTAAGCTGTATGACTGAATAAGGCTTCTCTCCTCAAGTAGCGGAATTTGGACTTGCACACTTTCAGAACTTACTCTTTTTGGTATGGGTTTGTACCTTTCTTTTTTTGCCCTCTTTTTCTTTGTTTTTCTATTTTTGTACTTGTCTTTCCTCTGATTTTTTCTTTAAACAATGTTATATAAAATGGAGAAAGATTTAAACTTGGCATTACTAATGGAAATAATGTTTGAGAATCCTGCCATTGACAGGACCTCCAAAAAGTTCTGTTCCATCCATTTCCTGTAAGAAAAGTACATTGTTGCCTCTAGAAGAATGGAAAATATAAGGACCTTTCCACATATTTTCAAACTTAGCATGCTTTCCCTTGTCTTCTCTTCTTGAGTCCCATTTGAGCAATTTGTCACAATGTTGAAATCATTTTCTTTTGTCCTTTTTTCAAATAGCTTCTTGATGTTTTCTTGCACTTGTTGTGTTTTTTTATAGACTTCCTCTCTTGTTTGCTGCAACTGTATAGTCTGATTTATCCTTATTATCATGTCATTTTCTTCATACTATACCTCCTGGATCAGCTCCATGACTGGCACTCCTAGGCTTGTTGGAAAAATTTCCTCTGCTCCATAAACTAGCTGATAGGGAGACATTCCAATGGATTTCTTGCATGTTAACCTATCAGCCCATAATGCATGTACTAGCTTGTTGTGCCATGACTTTTGATTTCCCTCCCGCAACTTCTTAATGATGTTTATTAAACTTTTGTTTTAGGACTCTGCCAACCCATTACCTTGAGGGTAATAAGTTGTGGAATGACCCAATGTGATCTGATATTTGTGGCAAAGTCCACCAACCTTTTGGATCTAAAGGCAGTTGCATTTTCAGTGATAATATTTCTAGGACAACCAAATCTAAACAAAATATGGTTTTCAAGGAATTTAATGATGACTAGATCAGTGGAAGTTCTAGAGGGGATGGCCTCTATCCATTTTGTAAAGTAATCATTAGCTGTGAGGATCCATTTATGTTGGGCATATGAATAAGGATGGATTTCCCCAATGAATTCTAAGCCCCATTGTTGAAAAGGAGCTTCAACAGTGATAGGGTGCAAAGCTAAGTGTAAGAGTTTTCTTTTGCCTTCAAAGATTTGACATTGGTGGCAGGCAACTACCAATTTATGGATATCTTGGAAGAGTGTGGGCCAATAGTAACCAGCTCTGAGGATTTTGTTGACAGTTGTTTTCCAATAGAGGTGGCCTCCACATTCTCCTTCATCAAACTCATGTTTTATCTTCTCTACATCATTCTCAGGGTAACATTTAAGCAATACACCACTAGCATTCTTTCAATATAACCATTTATCTATAATGCAGTAATTTACAGCTTTTAACTTCAAAAATCTTTCCTTTGTCTTAGATAAACCAGGAGGAACATTAAGATAGAAGAGCACATACAAAATATCAGCATACCAACGTGAATTTAACAATACTTCTTCAATAGAAGGGGTTGTGCATTCTTCTTGTTCTTCTAAAACATCAACCATATTCATATCTAAGGCTTTGAGATTTGATTCAGCCATAAGTTTTGCAAGCCCTTGTCCTTTTATCAGTTTGGTAGGCCTAATTTCTAAATCATATTCTAATATAACAGCAATCCACTTTCCTCTTTTTCCATCAGGATCTTGTGTTAAAATTTCTTTGACAACTGTGTGTGGGACAAATGCAATGATGTGTGAATGTAAAATGTAAACTCTGAAATCTTTCAAGGCCTTGATTAAGGCAAAAACCTTATTTTCCATTATGTTGTATTTCAGAGGAACATCTCTTAAAACCTTGCTGAAAAATGCAATGGGCTATTCTTGTCCTTTTATGTTCTTCTGAAGTAGGCAGCAACAACTGTATGTTCTGATGCAAAGGAAAAAATGAAGAAATATTTTTTAAAATTAGGGCTAATGAGAACTGGTATTTGAGTGAGTGCTTGTTTAACCAGTTCAAAGGATTGCTTTGCGTCAATGGTCCATTTAACTCCTGTTTCCCTTTTAGCATGTTTGTTATGTTTCTAAGGATTTCAGCAAGGTTTGGTATGAACCTTCTTAAGAAATTAATATTTCCAATGAAAGATTGTAGTTCTTTGATATTTCTAGGATGATTGATTTGCAATATTCCTTCAATCCTTCTTGGTTCTATTTTTATTCCCTCTTCAGATATGATATGGCCTAGAATTTTACCTTCTTGGAGGCCAAGTAAAATTTTCCTGGGGTTTAAGGATAGATCATACGTTCTACAATTCTCAAATAATTTTCTTAGGTGAGCAAGGTGTTCTTCATCTATTTTGGAATAGACAGTGATGTCATCTAAATATATCACAATGAAAAAGCCTATCTCTTCTGAGAAATAAACATCCATGGCTCTTTGGAATGTGGCACCATCATTCATTAAACCAAAGGGAATTTTCACATACATGAAAGTGCCCCAAGGTGTAGTGAAAGTTGTTTTAAGTTGATCATCAGGATGTACCAGCACTTGGTTGTATCTCGAAAAGCCATCTAGCAAAGAAATCCTTTTAGAACCCACTACCCTTTGTAAGATATGATCCATTTTGGGCAAGGGGTAGTTGTCCTTTAAAGAGGCTTTGTTTAAGTTTCTAAAGTTTATACAAAGCCTTATCTCTCCTATTTTCTTCCTCACAGATATAAGATTTGATACCCAGTATGAGTATCTCACTGGGACTATGAATCCAGCATCATACATTTTCTTAATTTATTTCTCAACCAAGGGTAATTGCACAGGGTTTATTCTGCGCAATTTTTGTCTACAAGGTTTCTGGTTTTCTTTGAGGGGCATCTTATGCTGGATTATCTTTGTATCATATGATTTTTAGTCCTCATAACTCCAAGCAAAAACATCAGAAAACTCTCTAAAAAGCTCAAGATATTTCAGTTTTATATGAGCTAGCAATTTTTTGGATAATTTAATCATTTTGGGCCTTTCTTTACTGCCTATATTGCACTCTTCTATTTCAGTTTCAGTGGGTTCCATTTTTGGATTTTTGGCAACATCATTAAAGTCAAACAATTATTATAGAGGCACCAATCCCTTTAGCAAGTTATCAGTGTGAGATTGCAGCACTTCAAAATATTCTTTTCTAAATTAGTGCTCAATCCCATTTTCTGTGGATGTTCATTAGTTAATAGTTCTATATCAGTAGTGTTAGGAGTTTGTTCTTCATAATATTTGTCCTCAATAGAACAGTCTTCTTCATACTCTAAGTCTAAATTGGTCATTTCAAACCCATTTTTGGACTGTAAAAAATCCTCTATCTGTTTATCTCCTTCAAATACTTGCCAATATTTGTTATTATCAGGGACTGCTGGTTTATATTTAACTTGGATTGTGTATTGTTTGGTTTCATAAGGCTTCTGACATGTACTAGCAGCGAATGCTAAACCATTGGCAAAAATGTTTTGGTTTCTAGGGACAAAGTTGAGCTCATATTCTGTGAATGTTTTCAAAAGGTCAACAGCATCATCTTTATATGCTTGTAATCTTGGATGCTTGGCAGTATATTCTCCATTTACTTGTTTAATAATCAGTTCTGAGTCTCCATGAACAGTTATCCTCTTGGCTCCTATTTTTCTCAATAATTGTAGTCCTAATAGGAAAGCCTCATATTCAGCTATGTTATTCGTGCATTGAAAGTTTAGTTTGTATGAATGGCCCTCAGCATGATTATTCTCTGTGTTACGTACCCATATGCCTGCTCCTGAACCAGTTTTGCTACAAGACCCATAAAAACTCATACTCTAAAGAGGTTCATATTTAGATTTGTTATTAAAGTCATTTTTGTCCTCTTTGTCCTATTTATTTTGGTTGTCATTATGTTGTTTTTTAGGATCTGTACTATGTTCATTTTTGTTTTGTTCCTCAAGGTTTTCACTATGTTGAGTTTTATCTTGTTTTTCATAATCAACCCTGTGTTGATGGTTGGTTTGTTGCCTATGATCTTCATCGTGTTTGTTGTCATGTTCTGAGTTAGAAAATTGTTTTGGTTTTTCTCCTTTATTCCCTCTTTTCCTATTATTGGTTTGTTATCTACTTCTCCTTGCTCATTAATATTTTCATCATTGTAAAGAATGAATGAGTCAAGGTCTGTGTGAATAGAATAAAGTGGGGAGTTGTCTGGTTTTTCTCGACTAACCATGTATTTCATGTGTGTTTCCCTGTATAGTCTTCTTGGTTGACTAAAGACAAGGATGGTTGCATAAGTCATATCCATCTACAGGGTACCTTGGAGTTTGGCACCCCATTACCTTGAAAGGAGCATGCCATATTTAGGAGGTATATCAGCCACTACAATGTCCATCACTAAGCTTTTGTCTGGTATTTGTGCTAAGTTTACACATAAATCTTTGATTAGGCCTACACATTTAACTCTACTGGAGTCAAAAGAGTATAAATCCTTGTAAGGTCTAGTTATCTCAAGGCCTAGTCTCTCCATCACTACTTTAGGCATAAGGTTGTGGGAAGCTCCTGAATTAAGCATGGCATTGTGCAAAATCTTATCATGGATGTTTAGACTGACATAGAAAGGAGGAACAGCTCCCTCTTGAAATTTTCCTTCTACCTCTGGTCCAAATAGAAGCTCAAGCTTGTCATCAGTTACATTGACAGAATCAGTTTGTTCTCATATGTTTAAAGCTCTCAAAAGTTGGTTTTTATATAAATCTTGGGTGACTAATTTAGTATGAGGAACGGGAATCTTGATTTTGGCAATTTCACTCTCTATGCTGAAAGGTATCTGAGTTTTTAACATGTTTAGATCAGCCTTCTTAGTCGTTGTTTTCTCAGAAAAATCAGCTTGCTGGTTTTTATTATGGACCGCAGTTAAAATAGTTTTACTAGGAGAATTAGCTAAGTTGCTAGTGCTACTTTTGTCACCACTATGTTTGTCATAAATTTGGGTGTTTTTTCCTTTGTTTTTATCAGAATTTTCAGCCATTGTTTTGTTGTTTTCTACTGTCTTTTTGGGAATGCTTTCAGGATTGTTTCGAACAGAAATTTCAGAGGTTTTATTTTTGGGAGTATCTTGATTCTTTTTACTCCTAAGGTCATATTGTTTGTGTACTTCCATTATAGCATTTTCAAAGCCTTGTTTGTAATCTTCAGATTCTGGAATTTCCTCATCATAGGGTGTGTATATGCCTTGTTCTTCTTCAGTGAGGAAAACGGTATCCTCATTTTTTACTTCCAATAAGTTTATGTGATCTTCCTCCGTTTCTTCAATCACTCCCTCATCTTCATTAGCATAGTTTTGTTGGAAAGGAGGTTTGACTTGCTGATCAGGGCCTCTTTGTCTCATTTGAGGGGGATTCCTTCTAAAGTTTTGGCTCTGATTTTGATTTTTATTTTGAGGAGCTGTTTGGTTTTCTTTAGGATAAGCTCTCTCATTCATGTTTATTCTCTCCATCATCCTTTCCATGGTTCTAACCAAACTATCAATTTTGGAATCTGATGTGGAGGGTCCAGCTTCATCTTTTTAGGTAACCTTTTTCTCTGCTTTCAATCTAGCCCTTCTGGCGTTTAGGTTAGCTTCTACACTTACTGCCCCTTTCTACATATCTTCTAATGTGAAGGTTTATCTCTCTCTTAATCGATAACACATGTCTGGCTCAAATCCTTCAGGAAATTTTATTAAGGCTAAGCCTTGTGGGGGTTTCATTTGTGGAGGGAGTGCATTATAGACACTATTAAATCTAGTGCAATAATCTTGGACACTCCCTCCAGCATTTATTTTAAGATCATTGTAATATGATAGGATTTGAAGGGTATTTCTCTTGACTTCCCATTTTTTTAAGAATAATTGACGAAAAGCAGGGAGTTCATTGATACTATTAGGGGTTAAGCCTTTAAACCATTTTCTTTCTTCTCCCCCAAAACTTTGAGCAAACATTCTAAGTGTAACAGTTTCATCATCTATTTCTTGTCTGTCAAAGTAGTCATTCATTCTATCCACGTGTTTTTGAGCTGTAGTAGAACTAGTAGCATCATATAATGGAATCTTGGACTGATATTCCGGTGGCAGAACAACTAGAGGTAAAGGAAGGACTAAGGGAGCATACCATGTTGCCATGATATGATCTTGTGGAAACAATGGAGGATTAACAAGTGGAGGAAGGTGATGAGGTGTTGTGGTTTGAACAGTGGATGTATGTATGGATGTAGCTAAAGTACTTGGACCAGCTAAGTGATGTTGAGCAGATTTAGGATGAGAGAAGCCAAAGTTATGGAGAAAATGGAGATCAAGAGGAGTGGAAGGGGAGGTTTCACTACTACTACTTTATTGTAAGTCTACAAGCTCAAGGTTTATCTGGTCTATACCACTTTGTGACTTGGCTCTAGATAGGCTTCTTGTATGAGATAAGTCAACTTGGCTATTCTGCAAATTTATAAGGTTTTCAGGGACAGAATTTGCTTTGTGGATGGGTCTGACAATAATTGGATTCTTAGATGTAGGAGACTTCCTAAGAATTCTTTTAGGATTGTCAACTATTGGAGGAGGATTTGGGTCAGGATGGGATCTAGTATGGATCCTTCCAGAAGCCAGGATTTTGGACCGAACAAGTCAGAAAGGTTTTTAGAGGTATAACAATCTTAGGAAAAACCAAACTGTAAAAGAGATACTTAATCCAAAAATTATTCTTGACTGGGTATTGTTTAATGTTTTGATGATAGGGTAAGTTTCCCAGTGGATTCAATGGAAAATTAGTGGAGTCACCAGGTGGAGGATTTTTACTCATCTTATAGGACTGGTTGTTGTCCACCATCAAAAATCAGGAACCATTTTTGGCTGACACTTGATTCATCTTAAACTAATGAGGTTTTCTGAGTTTTGAGTGAATCTGAAATGTTTATAACGCAGTGGTCCCCAGTATGGTCGCCACTATGTTGGCTCCCTGTGATTTGAAAGAGTGGCAAGAACAAACACTACAAGGGCTACATCATAACCACTTTGGAATCCTAGGACCTAGCCTTCTTGGATTCAGAGAGGGATCTCTCTATTAATGTGTTTTTAATTGATATATCTTTGTACTCTTTATTTAATATTTTAGGCTAGTTATGAAGTTCTAAGGACTTATTTGTCTTGGCTGGATAAATTGATAGATTGAAGGATCAATGGTGTGACTGATTGAGGGAATGTTTCAGCTGAACAAATAGACTGTCAGAAGACATCAATCCATTGGGCAATGGAGTCATAAAAGGATTTCGTTGTTTATCAACTCTGCAAGGGAATTCATAGGGCAAGCTAACTATATCAAGTGGATTCTTTAGATTAGGTTATGATATGAAACAATAATTAGTTATGAAGGCAGCAAATCTATAGTTAGTTAAGAATCTTCTAGCTCTACTTAAACAAGAAAAGCCTTTTAAGGTGATTGTTTGGATCAGGCCAAAGGACAGGGCAAACCATAGACCTCTTTGGACAAACTTTAATAATCAAACCTCTGAGACAACATTCCAGTAATTCAAGAACTACTTTCAGATAAAGAAAACATGTAAGATAACAATAAGAGTGGTCTAAGATCAAACAGAAATAATCTAATCTTTTTTGACAAACTCTTAAAAGAATCTTCAAAGAAATATTTCAAGGCAGTCCAGAGGGTAGGGCATACCATAAACCTCTCTAGTTTTAGACTTTAAGAAGTGTACTTTAAAGAAAGGTCTTAAAAACAATTTCTCAAGCCTTACTCAAAGGAACATGGGTTCACCATAATTTCCATGTTTTCACTCTATTGAATCATTCCCAAGACAACAAGCTAGATATAACTAGAAGGCAATTAAGAATATTCCAATCAAACCTTGCAGAAGAAAACATAAATATAAAGAATACATATAGAAATAGGGTGCTGAAACAGAAAATCCTAATCTAAAACTTCTGCTTCTTTATCAGAGAAAGGACAAAATGGAAAACATAAAGAGAAATAATAACAATTTAGGAAAACTTCACCATTGATATAACTCAAGGATCTTGTGAACATGCTTGTATTATTGATGATCAAACCAATTACAATACTCCAGGTAAAATGGCTCTATGCAACTCAAAGCTTTCTACAGTTCAGTCTAGCATTCCTCAATTAGCTCAGCAGCAGAAATCAGTCCAATAACCATCAAGTAACCAACATTTTAAATGAGGCTCATATGCAATATTTATATGCAAAATGAGGAGGTGCTGCTAAACTAGGGTGTTTAAATGTTATTTATTACAGAGTTAATTATTTTTGACCTTTGGGACCATGCAAGGCCCAAGGAAAAAATATCTGAAAGAGTTACTCTGAAATAATAACTTTTGTCTTAACTTCTAAGTTAATTTAGTTTAAATATTTGGCTTTCGAGGCTTGGTAATAACTTTGTAATAAATGTTTGAGCTGCTTCAAAATATCTCTGACTATGCAATAACTGTCTGATGCTTTTACGGAAAGAAATAATGTTGTAGGTGGAAAATTTGTCTTTGGAGAAGTAATTGCTTCTTTGTTGAGTTATTCGAAGCTGTCTTTGGGTTATCTGCCTTTGATTTAATCATCGAACTTCTGTATTAGGCCTTTGATCTTGATTTAAACTTCATAATGTAATTTACTGTCTTTATCCTTCATTCTGCTTTATGATTGTTTTGTTTGTTTTACCCTTTATTTTAAACCTTTGACTTTTATCTTTTAATCATCATATACTTTGGATAATCCTTGGTGTTTTCTCTTGATACATGACTAGCCCTTTAATATTTCTATCCTTAACTTTCTTCATTGCTTCTCTGACTGTGGCTATTCTTTATGTGCAAGGAGGGTTTCTTTATGCGTCAGAGGGTTTTATAACCCATCGATGATCATGATTCATCGAAGGTTAAACCTTCATGCAACCCTCCTGGTGCTTTAATGTAAATTCACCTCGCGGATCGTCATTCAGAGGTTATTTTACCATTGGAATGCCCCTTTGGGAATTACTTCCATTAAACCTGCAAACACACGAACAAATATTAATTTGAAAACCTGCGGGAAGGAAAAACTGCTTTTTCAAGGTTTTGAGGCGTCGGGGAGCGATTTGTAGAAGGGGAGGGAGTACAGGGGCATGATCACGGAGGTGAAATCATGAGGAAATTAAAACGAGGCCGGAGAATTTTGAATTTTGGCATGGGAAGGGAAGGAAGTTTTGGGAAAACCATGGTGGTTTATCGCATGAACATAGGGCGGTAAGTGGTATTGGGCGAAGAGCGCGAGATACCACTTGGCGATTGACATGTGGCAGGGCGAAACCACCCATTTCGCATGGGTCGGGGCCGTTAAACTTCAGCGCCAAAATCTGCGCGATATGGGTTTCAGACCGTTAGATCTCGGGTGATGAGATCTACGGTGCGGATAGCGACTTGGAGCGGGGTGCAGGTTTGGTGGATGGGACCTTGTGGACAGGTGGCGCTATGTGAGTGGGAGGCAGAGCTAGTGGAGAGCATGGCCCTCCTTAGTGACGTATGTAGGTTTGTCGTGTAGCGCAGCTTCGGTTGGGAGACGAGATGAAGGGAGGGAGTGCGGTGGCCATTGGATTAGGGCCCAGGGCTTAGGATCAACGGTCTAGATGAGAGGATAAATGGGCGGAGGTGTAAAACAAAGAATAGGGAAATGGGCTAGAGAGAAGCGGACGCCTTGGTCTTATGGAAAAAGGGACCAAGGGTCAAAAACGAAGGGGGGTTTAGGAAGATAGTGGAATGGTCAAGGTTTAGGGTCGTATGGGGAAGGGAGCTGGGGCTTTAGGCCAAAAAGGGGCTTCAAGGCATGTTTTGTGCAAAGGGTGCTTCTAGCACAAAAACAGAGTTTTTATGCAAAATTAAAGGATCGGATAGTGCTAAAGTTAAATTTTAAACAATGTAAAAGGACTTTTTACATTGTTTTAAGGCCTTTTTAGAAGAAATGGGATAAATGAGGGATTTTTTAAGGGTTTTTTAGAGGGGAAGGAAACATGGATTTCAAAGAGGTAAAAGGTGATGAAATGATGAAATTAGGCTTTAGAAAAATGGATTTTTCTTGGAACAGTAGGGTGAAATTTTGAGAAGTCAGAAAAGATATGGAATTTTAGTGAAAAATAGTCAAACTTAGGATGATGAAGGCAGTGAGACTTCTAAAGATAGCTGATAGAAAAATAATGCTATCTTTAGGTGCTTGTAGAACATCCACAGTCATCTAGTCAAATTTGTAAAATACAAGAGGATAACACTTCAATTTGTCTACAGTAATGATGCAGTCCTCATGGGGGAACATCATAATGTGGAAGATGGAGGAGGTTATGGATGACATGGTGTACATATAACTCTGCCCAGGGAGTATATTATAATCCAAGTGAGCGTCCAAGACTTCAATGTCTATGTGGACCGTCTTTCCAGCTAAGCAGACTGGGACGTTTTGGTAGAGGCTGACAGGGGTCGAGGGACGACTGTCGTATGCTCTAAGCATGATGACTAAGGGTTTTACTTTGGGAGACCCTAACTCCTACCAAAAAAATTTTGACATGATGCACGTGGATGCACCCTCATCCATGACACATTGGTGAATTGTGATATTCAAGACCGACACTGGTATCTAGAAGGAAACCATGGAAGGAAGCATGGGGGTGGCTTTGTCTAAGTCAAAAGCCACTAGGCGTGTATCGGCAGGGTCGATAATGCCTAACACGGAAAGTAGGGCTTTCCATTGTTTTGGGCATGATTGCAATACTTCCAAAGCTGACATAGCAGCAAGATATTTTTCTAAATCATCCATGATACTATAATTATGGGCCACTTTGGAGTATTTTCCTACTCTCCTATTGGGTCCCTTCGCCATTTTTGGCAATGGTTCGATAGGAATCTTTGAAATGGCCAAAGGTGTAGTCGATGCACTGGTACTTGCCCCTGACGCATTGGTGTCTAGTGGGGTGTCGTAATTGTGATTATGTGTTTGGAAAAACATCTCTTTGCCATTCATGTAGATTTCATGGCTGCTTTTCCCGAAGTCGTCTGTATTTTTCTGTTGAGTGCTTACTGTCCCTTGATGGGGGAAAGGTTCCTGCATCACAGCTGGTGATCCGTAACTGATCGAATAAAGTGCTTAAGCAGATTGATTAGTTTTTCCTTTAGATTGAATATTAACTGAAGTATGCTTTAATGAAAAATGACATAAACCAGCAGCATAAATGAATTAAATAACAGCAATAATCAGAGAGAAGAAGAGGCAAACAATTTGATGACGGATTTCGTCCCTCCTGGACTACATCTCCAGGTCCGGTTTTAAGTGGGCATCCATTTTTATTAGGATTGATCTTGAAGAATATTTACACTGAAATGGAACAGAAAGATTGTGCTCGCAGGAACTTCTGAACCCTGTAAACATAAATTACTCTTCCTCGCCTTTCTGACGCTTGCCTCCATGCTCAATTCCGAGCACTGATGGCTAAGAAATGATGCAAACAAAATCGCCTCTAACCTTCTGAAACTGCACTCCAAATACACTATTCCTTCACGATAATCCAAGATGAACTTTATGAGCAAATGCTATGGCTTAAATAAGTTGCATCAAACCTCCATTTTCCTCATTTAGGAGTTGGTTGAGGAAAAATGGTGATAAGGGTCTCGAATCCCCATCTTTACAAAAACCTGGGGATTAAGTTCCCAAACCTTAAGCGCTGAATTAAATTTGAAAACCGATATTTAAACATTATAATATAATCTCGGTCCGACAGTTATGCTAACTGGGTGGAGGATGACAACCAACATGTGATCAGAGCGGGTGGATAGGGATAACACTGGCGGTCACAGTCCATAACCCCGGTGGTTCTAGCAACCTACGGTCACATACCTGTCACATGTTGCAACTCCATCGCAAATGTCATGGTTTTATAACAGTGGTTATAAATTTAGAACAATTTCATCACACTAATTAATACCAGTCACCTTTGCTTCTGCTCACATGTTATTCCTTCTGACGTGGTCTAGACCACACGGTTAGGATAACATTGTGGGTTTTATTATATGGTTTTATATCAATGTATTTAACCCCCCCCCCCCCCCCATGAACCTTATAATAAGGTTTTTGGTATTGTTATATAGTTTTAATATTTTTGCACTAGGACTTTAGACTTAGGTTTTTTTGAGTTAGGTTTAAAGTTTAGGAATAGGACTTAGGTGTTACACCATAGAATTTTTAGGTGTAGGTTTCTGACATATGGTTTAGGACTTAGGCCATTAGTTATTTTTAGAGATAGGTTTTAATGCCTTAGGAGATAGACTTAGGGATTTTAACATAATGCTTAGATCCTTAGTACTAGGATTAGACCTTAGGATTAGGTCTTAGTACTTAGGATATTACATCATCATTTTAACCCAAAAATTCACCTTCTCGTCACACACATGACGATCATGCCATGAACCTTAAACCTTTACAAACCATGAACCTGACACTGAACCATGATACTGAAGGACCTTTTCACTAGCGAATTGATGAAACTACAGATTTGGAAACTGAACTGGACATCGAACTGCTGGAGTTGATTTGGAACTTTCTGCTGAACTGTAATGATCAAGATCCTCCTGGATCAATCCTCTCCACTTAAAAAGATTTTGGACCACAAAATATTGATTTTTAAACTGACAATAAGTGAGAATACAGTTCTCTCACTTTCATCTTGACTTTGATGACATACAACCATACCTGCTTGTTGACTTGAAACTGATGCTTATCATGGCACAATTTGAACCTGACTTGACTCAATGCTTGTCGTGGCGCAGAAGAATGTAAGGCTTGATTGTAAGCTTGATGCACATAAGCTACAAATTCATCCCATATCTTAGGATGTATACTGAAATTACCCCGAAGAATATGTATCTCGGTCTTCTTCACTATTCCCATCTGTCCTTGAACCAAATCCATGCTAGCCCATGGTTGCAAAGGAACTGGAAGTGGCATGTGCAAACCAATCTTTCGATTGCATGGCTTGCTTGTCGAACACATTACACATCCCTTTATGTACTTCACAATTGTTTCATACATATGAGGCCAGTAAAAATATTTTTGACTTTGTGTCGTAGTCTTGCTTATGCCTGCAATCTGAGAAAGATAAATTTCCCGAATAAATTGCACCTTTTTTATCGGAGCATTATGAGTTAGCGATTCAAAAGTATCTTCAAAATCATTATCAGTACTATATTTTTCTACATAAATTTCATAAACCAATGAAATTTTATGTAGTACACTGAAGCATTCAAAGACAACATATCAACTACTTTACTTGTTACACCTTCCCTATCCTTAATTACTAAGTGATTTTGTTGAAGAAATCCCATCCAACTGTAGTGAGATAATTGCATCTTAGAAGATGACTGAAAGTATTGAAGCAGTTGATAATATATGTGAATCATTGTTTCCATTGCATAACCTTTAACATCTGTTTTAACTTCATATGGTTTTTGATGATCTATCAATGCTAGGAAATTTTTCTGCTTAAATGAATCAACTTTAAAATTGACATTTCTTCCCCATGCCCTGTTTTACTTATGAGCCAAAATTATAGGTGAACTGTATGGATATGATCTGTGTCGCATGAATTCCATCCCTGAAATTTGTTTCTTTATTTCTTTATGCTCTATAACTGACTTGTGATAAATTTCATTATTAGAGACATCAAACATCAACTGCATCTCATGTGATATTTCATTTTTATGAAGTAGATGTTTTGGTTCTTTAACTAGATCCTGAAATGAATCTACCTTCTTAACCAAATTACCTTCATACCGAATTTCACAACCTGAAAAAGTATCAATAAGATCCTTATGTTTCTCTTTTATCGACATGAGTATGTATCTCCTACTTGAACTTATTAAGCGCTTCATCTAATTAGCATTAATTAAATTCAAGTGATCTTTGTTTTTATGTGCCTGAACGATGTACTTAATCCCATCTTTCCTGAGACGATACACATGTTCCTTTCTATAAAATAATGCATCACTGTCATAGAGATAAGGGCTACCTAAGACAATTCCACAAATGTCTAACGGTATCACATCTAGCTCCACTTCATCGATATAGTTAGCTGTAATTGCAAATTTTAACCGACACTGTTTGATAACATGAATTTGACTTTGTTCCTTTAACCACCCTAAAGGATATGGCTTTGGATGATTATGTGTTTTCAAACCCAATTGTTTAGCCAATGACTCGGAAATCAAATTTGCATGTGATCCCGTATCAAAAAATGTATCTATCTTAGTATGCTTTGAAGTTACCCTTATATGAAATAACTCAATTCTTTTATCTGCATTATTTCGTTTGATGTTTGAAGAAGCAAAAGTACTAGCATCAAATATTTTAACTGTTGTAACCATAGCAGTGCTTTTACCTTCATCACTTGAATCGGATCCCAAGTCCAAGCCTTGTTGGATTGTTGTTTCGACCTTCTTTTCACCCTTCTTCGATTGAAACTTCTTCGGCTTCAGTTCCGGATGAAGTTTCCAACACCTAGCTTCATCATGGTCGATCCTTTAGCAATGTGTACACGTAGGTCTATCTTCTTCCTTCTGAGTTGTGGCAGTTTCTTTCCCTTTGACTTGCCCTTCTTTTTGTTGTCTTCAGTTTCCATCTGCTTAGATGTCTTTGGCGTAAACTTGAATGGTCTACCACCTGATTCAACATGAATTGCTTGAACACAAACTTCATCAAAATCATTAGGATTGAACATTAACAATGTATGTTGCAAATATGAGTGCAAACTGCCAATATATTTCAAAAAAAAATCTTTTGTGTCCAAAGAAATACTGAGTGCTAATGCCTTCTTTCTGAATTCCTATGTGAACTCTTGAAAACTATGTCCCTTACCTTGTCGCAAGCGTTGCCAATCAATTACAGCTTGTTGTGTGTGACCCAACAGATAGAATTGTTTCTTTAGAGCTTTAATAAACTTAGTCCATGAGGTGATAACTTTTCCCTTATGCTTTAAATCTATCTGTGTTCTACTCTCCCACCAGATCAAAGCAGTACCCTCCAATCTAAGAGTAGCTAATTGGATCTTTGTCTTATCATCAGTAATATCTTGAATACGACAATAGACTTCTAATTGTTTTACCTAATTATCTAGTTTCTCAGGGTTTATTTCACCATCATACACAGGAAATTCGAACTTAACATCAAGTTTCAAAAGTGGATTCTTATGTTTATTTTTTTTTCTGATTCAGAACTAGAAGTAGAAGAGGAAGAAGAAGATGATGGAGATGACAGAGGAGAAGGAGATTTATCTGCCTTGCCTTTACCCTTGTACTTCTTTGATGCCTTTGATGATGAGGTTGCATCCCTCGTCTTCTTTTCTTCATATAATTCTGCCAACATTTTTTGCATGTTTAGAAACATCTACTGGATTTGATTCTCATCCATGGGTTTCTTTTCAGTAGCTTCAGGAGTTTCAACGGTCTCAGTCGCTGTCATCGTTGATTGATGATCGACTTTACGCCTTTCGATCTCAGGATCGAATTCATCAAGCTTTCCTTTTCCACATTGCAATCCCAACCAAGTTAACATCCACTGACAAACAAACTACAAGCACAACCTGTTTTCATACCAAAATGATTCGTCACTGATCGAATGAAGTGCTTAAGCAGTTTGATTAGTTTATCCTTTAGATTGACTATTAACTGAAGTATGCTTTAATGAAAAATGACATAAACCAATAGCATAAATGAATTAAATAACAGCAATAATCAGAGAGAAGAAGAGGCAAACAATTTTATAACGGAGTTCGTCCCTCCCGGACTACATCTCTGGGTCCTCTTTTAAGTGGGCGTTTGTTTTTATTAGGATTGATCTTGAAGAATATTTACACTGAAATGGAATAGAAAGATTGTGCTTGCAAGCACTTCTGAACCATGTAAATAGAAATTACTCTTCCTCGCCTTTCCAATGCCTATCTCTGTGCTCAATTCCGACCACCGACGGCTGAGCAATGTTGCAAACAAAATCGCCTCTAACCTTCTGAAACTGCACTCCAAATACACTATGCCTTCACAATAATCCAAGATGAACTTTATGAGAAAATGCTATGGCTTAAATAAGCTACATCGAACCTCCATTTTCCTCATTTAGGAGTTGGTTGAGGAAAAATGGTGATAAGGGTCTTGAATCCCTATCTTTACACAAACCTAGGGATTAAGTTCCCAAACCTTAAGCACTAAATTAAATTTGAAAACCCATATTTAAACATTATAATATAATCTCAGTCCGACGGTTATGCTAACCGGGCGGAGGATGACAACTAGCATGTGATCAGAGTGGGAAAATAGGGATAACACTAGTGGTCACGGTCCATAACCCCGGCGGTTTCGGCAACCTACGGTCACATACCTATCACATGTTGCAACTCTGTTGCAAACGTCGTGGTTTTATAACAATGGTTATAACTTCAGAACAATTCCGATGCGGTATAATTAAGACCAATCACCTTTTATTCTGCTCACATGTTATTCCTTCCAACGCGGTCTAGACCACGCGGTTAGGATAACGTTGTGGGTTTTATTATATGGTTTTATATCAATGTATTTAACCCCCCCCCCCTCGAACCTTATAATAAGGTTTTTGGTATTGTTATATAGTTTTAATATTTTGCATTAAGACTTTAGACTTAGGTTTTTTTGAGTTAGGTTTAAAGTTTAGGAATAGGACTTAGGTGTTACACCATAGAATTTTTAGGTGTAGGTTTTTGACATATGGTTTAGGACTTAGGCCATTACTTAGTTTTAGAGATAGGTTTTAATGCCTTAGGAGATAGACTTAGGGATTTTAACATAATGCTTAGATCCTTAGTACTAGGATTAGACCTTAGGATTAGGTCTTAGTACTTAGGACATTACATCATCATTTTAACCCAAAAATTCACCTTCTCGTCACACACATGACGATCATGCCATGAACGTTAAACCTTTACAAACCATGAACCTGACACTGAACCATGATACTAAAGGACCTACCTTTTCACTGGCGAATTGACGAAACTGCGGATTTGGAAACTGAACTGAACATCGAACTGCTAGAGTTGACTTGGACCTTTCTGTTGAACTGTAATGATCAAGATCCTCCTGGATCAGCTGGTTTCTAGGAAGATCCTCCTTGTCCTCAGTTACTCTGTAGCTTTTTCAGCTTAGGGAGATCGGGACAGTGGTGAGTATAATGGTTGTACTCACCACATATCGAACAAGAATGGTTTGTTCAAAGAGGTGGCCTTTTACTCTGTCGTTGGGCATTGCCTGGCTCATGGCTCTAATTCCGGTTGGAGTTGCCTCCAACCTGGGATCGCGGCGGGCGTTGCTGGTTGTTGCCCCCCCTGTCCAGAGTTCCCTTTTGGCTTGTTTTTGCTTTTTTCTTCACCACGTTAGGAGGGTATTTCTCCTGGTTATATTGGTGAGGTTGGTTTTGGAAAGGTTGCACAAATTTCACATGTGCATTGTTCTGTATAGGTGGGTCTTGTGCTGGGGACTGAGTATAACGCGGTCCCTGGTTTTCACCTGGCTGTTGGAGGTGAGCTCTTCCGTCAGTGTTTTTTTCTGCGTATTGGGTCCCCTGAGCCAGAGGATAGGGTCCTCCCTAGTGATACATTGGCACCCTATGGTCAAATTTTTCTGAGGCATATGATGATTTTGAAAACCGGGTTGAGGTACGTTTTGGGTAGAACTGTATGTGTAACCGGGGTTCTGATTGATGCTGCCTAGGTAACATTGGGTCAATGACCCAATTAGTCTGTCTCGAGAGTTTGACATGCCTGGAAATTCTTGATAGGTTTGCAGGCATGGGGCATTGGGCAGGATATTATAAATGCATCCTGACTGTGTATAAATCAGCTCAAGCTGTTGGGCTTTTCTGATGGCATCCTCTTCGGATGTGGGCCTTTGTTGCGCCACATCCTTTGAAATCTCTGCCATGAGAGTTTTCAGGAACAAATCTAAAAGGACTTGATCGTCGAGTTTTTCTTTACATAAAATACGATGCCGCCTCCATTCGTGGAGATGGTCCGAGATATGGACGACAGGGGTTTGCCTGAAATGTGTCAGTAATTCCATTCCGGAACCATGGTGAATGGGTAACTGAAAATATGTTAGGAACGCAGTGGCGAGCGCGCCAAAGGTTCCATGTGAAGTAGAGGGTTGCTCCACGTACCATTTCGTGGCTACTTCTGTCAGAGTGCGTTGAAATAATCTCAATCGAATAGTCTCTTCAATGATATTGTTCGATGAGCACCACAGGTGAAAGGTCATGACATGATTACCTGGGTCTTCTGCTTGCTTTACTTCGAAATTTGGAATATTCGATGGGAGATTCGTGGGCATGGGAGGCCATGTAGGGTTGTGTGTGATCGGGTCATTCGTCAGTTTGGTTAAATCAGGTAGATTCAACGAAGCTAATAAAGGTGACCAAGAGGTTGACGCCATTGCAATGTGTGAAAACACAAAGTTTTTGTTTGGAAGAGGGTTGGTCTGCGGCGTACCCTGTTGTGTATTCGACTGGCTTCCCGAATGGGTCGCACTCCTCTTCCCCATAGGGGTCATGGGAGGAGTGGTGTGTGGTGTGTTGTTGGAAGACCAACCAGGGTTCCCAACTAAGGATGAACCAATAATGGTGGCAGTGTTTCGTCTTTGACGCCTAAACGGCGAAAGACCTGGAACCCCTCTCGGTAATGGGGGGAGGTCCAAAAGACACCTAGATCGACGAGGTTCCGTTGGGTCTGTTCTAGTGTTGACTAGGTTTTATTTTAGAAAAAAAATTGAGAGGATAGAGTCTATGATCAAAGAAAAATTATGATCACATACATAAAACAAAGCGAAAATAAAAATAGATTTTCCCTTTAAATTAATCCTATGTGATCAAGCAATCAAAAAAGTGGTTTTGTTTGTTTGTGTATGATACTCAAAATCCTAAAAGACTTATTCGTCCTCACACACTCAAATGTAACTTAGGCCTTGAGAAGATATATTGCGAGTGCTGGCACAACATCCCATAAGAGCTGGCAACACCCCCAGTCAGCCGAAGAAAATCACCAAGGTAAGGGTAGAGGGTCTAGCGTTTGCCTGCACTATCACCTATAGGGAAAGGATGCCCTAGTTTTGGCCACTAAGTACCACCATACCACGTGAGCATTCGAGTCTTGGGCTTCTTGATAAGTCAGCTAATAGTACCGAGTATCAGCCAGGTTAGGTAGCCCCAACTGATACCGCACGCACTGCGCCTAAGCCTAACCCCCTCTGAAACGGGTCTCTGTCACACTTGGGTTTTCTTTTCCGTGGGATGATAGGTGGATTTGAATCTCCCTAAACATTCAACTTATATGTTTCAAGATGAAGAATGGTCAAGGCGGCTTATTGGATGCCTACCCCCTTGATCCTAACTTAAACTGTAAATTCTTTTGTGGCCCCTGTGGAGATAATTTAGTGAGTTTGGTTAAGTTATTTTTAGGTGTCTTTGCTTTGCTTAGTGGGTGGATGTGTGTGAGCAAAAAGTGGACAAGCACATAGTTTTAACGTGTGGATATGCAATGATCATTTTCAAAATCCCCTATTAAACTATGTTGTATTTTTCCTTGCTCAAAAGAAAAACATGTGCGAACATGGGCCGCTTTCTATTTTTCCTAGTTAATCTATGTGATTATCTAAAGGGAGATGGTGAGTTGTGAATAGAGAGTGTTCATATGCTTACCTAGGATCACCGAAGGGTGCAAAGGTAGCAGAGATTACTTGCTCTTCTATCGACAATTCAATCCTAGTCCCGAAATTCCTAGTGCAAAAATTGAACTAAACTAATAACTTTTACACTAGAAAAAGAAACTAACTAAGCATGTGTGGACTTGGGCCACTTACTTTGGCTAGCTATCTAGGTGTGCTGGTACCTAAATTTGCAAAACATGAAATTTTTTTGGAATGTAAGTTATTTTGGCCCCCTACTTAAACTATGTGTGAACTTTGCAAAAATCAACTTGAAATAAAACTTACACTAAGCCTACAAAAAGTAGCTAAGAGTGAGCTTTAGCAAGCTGCGGGGTACCACAACCAGTGCTGGCATATGCATTAGTGGCTGCCAAGCACTTTACAAGCAGGAAAAGATAAAAATGAGGGAGAAATTTCTCTTTCTGTCTTTTGCGCGAAAAAGGTTGAAATAGGCATGATGACTGTGTGCGGGTCAGCTCTGAACTCGCGCCCTAGGTGCCTCTATGGGAGGGAAAAGCACACAAATTCTTGCAAAAGTAATTTTTGGAGTTGTTTTGCTTGAGTCTGTCACTTGGGATGAACTAGGGACTGCAAGAGAAAAAGGGGGAAATTCAGCTCCACTCCACAACACTGAGAGGGGTCTCTGCAAAAAAAGAGGCACAACCACATAAACTTGGTAATAAACGTTAGTGGAGTCGCCAATCATGTTTTAATGTGTTTGGTGCATGTATGTAAGAAATCACACCAACTTAAGGGGTGTGGTTTACCCACTTAAATTATTGGTAACGGACAGAAAAAGAAGTGGAGTCAAGCAAGTTAGTGGAACAAGCTAGAATCAAACATACTAGATAGAGAAATAGCATGCATATATAATCTAAAACTAAAACAAATAAAAAAAAGCTCTGAATAGAGTCAAACAACTGCAATAATCTAAACGGTGTCTCTTCGGCCCCTCTTATTGAGTGCTGGTAGGAAATGAGGATGAAACTTTAACCCTCTTACCAAAGGGCCCCTAGAACATGGGTTCTAAGTCCCGATGGAAGGATGTTTTTACTCCCAACCTTGCCTCAGTGCAAATTCTCCTTCTCTCTATTGTGGTGGACTGAACTTGTTGGATGGCCAACAATTGAGTCCCCTCTATCTTCAGCTCCGGATCACACACTGCTGGTATTGCTTGAGCAATATAACAATGTGTTCACTAATTCTTCATCTCACGATGGCCTTATATAGGAGAATTCAAATCCTCCTTCCCTCTCTTGGTACATTGTGGATGGTGACCCAAGAGAGGGGGATGATCCCTTTGTGTGCTACAAATATTCCATTGTGTGCTCACTTGATGTTTAAGGAGGCTTTGGTGGTTGTCCTTAGGTAGCTTCAAGTGAGGAATCACTGTCCTGGAGTGTGATTTTTGTGGTCCTGGAAAGTGACTTTCGCCACTCCCAGGATTGCGCGCATTTCGGGTCATAAGGTGTGCAAAGGCACTCTTCACGAAGGATAATGCGCGCAAAAGCATTTATGACTTGCTCAAATTTAATTTTTCCTCAGACCTTAGAGATTTTTAAATACTTTCTAGATTTTGTAATGTCTTCCAACCCTGTAAATCCTTTTGCTTGACATTAAATAATGTCGTCTTCTGCTTGTACGATTTTCCAGTGTTAACAATGGTATTTTCGTTATTTTAGGGCTAATTGATGCATGCATTTACTAAATTATGGAATTATGTTTCTATATAGCATATCTCTATGCATGGGCCATGTTTGTTGAACGAAATTTCCCAAAGATCGAATTTATCTTTACAAGCCATCTTCATTTTCAAAATGAAGTATAAACGCTTTAAGGTCACTTACTATTTATTCCCTAATATCGAATGAAGTTTCCCTTAGAGCCTCCTTGAGCTAGAAACAAGATCCTTCTTCATAATTATCCTTAAATCTAGCTACTCAAAAGGAATTAGGCATTGATCCATCAAAAGGTGATCATCTTAAAACCTTTTTCTTCACCTTTTTCCCCTCTTTCTAGGTCTAGCCACGCTGGGGTACCTAGGGAATCATTTTTCGGAAAAAGTAGCCACAGAACAAGTTTGATATCCTAGCCCCTACTGTGTTGGTGTGTCCTTAAGGTCTCCTCCCAATTTGAAGAAATTTTGACGGTGGGATTGTGAGATATCTCAAGACCTAGCTCAGGGATCAAACTTTGCCCCTGTGTTCGCTAGGCTAGCACCTCATAGGATCAATTGGACACCTTTAAGTGAAAATTATTGTTTTGATCTTTTCCCCTTCCTTGTTCGAGTTAAGATCATGAGTGGTTTCTAAACATCCTCCCCTTAACCTAAGTTGGGTCCACTTGGCCCCGTGTAGTCCCATTTCTTATCAAAGACTATTCATCAAGGACAACTCAGGAATCCAAGTTTTACAAGGATTTTAGGGATTGGGAAACTCCTTTACAAGTCATATCTCCTTAACCTAACCCTTAAATACTCACCTCCTTCCCCTAGAAAACCTTGTACCTTGCATAAATATCAAGCAAGCTCCATTCTTAATCTTATTCTAGGGAAAGAATTATTGAGGTCACTTTACATATATTTGTTGAGTGATCCTTCATAAGTGACTTCCTATATACCGGGACTCCTTCCATCAATGAAATTTTGTAAACAGTAGGGAGTCTTAGCCGAGGTGACAATGGGCTAAGTCTCAGTAGTTGCCCTTAATCTAGTAGTTTCCCCTTTAGGAGTCCTTTTTAGGTCCCCTGCTAGTTTGAGTGGTAACACCTCTATCATTATTCAAGTCCTCCCACCATATATATTATTTTCTCTTCAAGCTATAAGTGGAAATTCTAGCTTTCATATTTTCAAAATAGCCTTGTATCCTAAAAAAAGCTTCTTCATACCCAACAACAAAGTTTTTGCATCCTCTGCTTTCTTCATATCCCCGTCAAATGTGGGTGGCTTGGATTTCTTAAATTCTTCAGGCATGTATTATTTTTCCTTATTTCCAGAATGAATATGATGATGGTAATGGGAATGATGGTGGTGTCCCTTGGTAGCATAAGTAGATGGTATGCTTGAATGATGTACATGTGTGTTGGTTCCTCCTCTTGGGGTACTTAATGGTACATTTCCTGGTACAGTGTCTTCACTGTCATGCCTATGCCTCTTTCTTAATATGCTACCATCCACCCCATTGGTGTTCTCCTCTTATTGGTGCAGGCTCTTTCTATCTCTATGACTAAACCTCATCTCATATTGATTTTTCCTCTACAGATATAAGATAGTTTGCAAGATAACTGCATTTATCTCAACTTGTCTCTCTTGAGATCTTACTAGCATTTCATTGTCCACTTTGAAGCTTCTAACTTCATCCATTAGGCTTCTCAAAGTGTCCATCCAATAAGAAGAGTGATTCCCTCCGCCTTGGTCAAATAATATCTCTTCTTCATTAGCTTTGACCCATTCACTTCCATGTTTTGACTAATCAGAATTGTACTGCACCATTTCAGTCGCCATTTCTGCCTTGTCTTTGTCATATCTAGTTTGTGATGTGTTGTTAATGACACACACTGTTAGATTTTTAAAATAAATACTAAACATGGTTATGACCATGAATTTTATACTCATGGAGCTTCCATGGTGATACCTGTTGTGACAATATAACCACATTAACATCCTCATAATATTTAGCATCCCATATGCATCAATTACAATTCAAGTAATCTAATTGTTAGTGCATAATTAATAAAATACATAGCCAACTAAGCACAAGATCTTGCTTGTACATAGCTTCCATAATAATATTCATGCAATAGAATTAGCATGTTAGCACCTAATTATAGAAAAATAGAAAACAACAATTTACCAACGGTAATATACAGGCCTGCAGAATTCATAGTTTCATTAAAGCTATTAATCTATTTAGTCATGCCAACTATTAAATTTTCTGCAATTTTACTATGTCGCAAGGTGGATAATACAAATCGGGTTTGTTACTAGTTTATTTAGACCGAATTTTAACGCCCAAACAGTTTTTTTATGCCATTTCTAAAAATTCATTACTTGCTTATGATAGAGCCCATCTAGTCCAGGTGTTGAACCTGGAGGCTCTAATACCACCTGTAACAACCACACCCATCTTACCCCATGGGGTGGCTGCCACTGCTTATCCAACCCTCCTTATACTTTCATAAGAGTGGGATCATTTAAATTATTTATTTTTTCTCAATTATATATATGTATACATATATACATTATTTTCCACACAAGCATATATATATATATATATATATATACACACACACACCCCGCCAACATTATGTTCCATTGACGTGCTTAACATTCCATAAATCCAATATCCCTCGTCCAATGACACTCCCAATCCACGGTATGCACAAGGGTAACATGCTCGTCGCTTAGTTTGTCGAATGGGAGTTGCAATCAAAGTTCCAACTTGCGATTCTGGCACTCTCATCGGATAACCCACAGTTGTTGCATCACAATCGACGTCCTACAGCAAGTTGCGCCGCACCCACCTCCTCCCCATTGATGCCATAGAAGAGGGTGTCACAACACAATATCCATCATCATATCTTTGATGATCTTTACCATTCATTGGTGCGGTATCCTCACCACGTGCTCTCACGCTCGCTCTCCTTATGCCTCGCAGGCGGGACCTTCGAGACACGTCATCCCGTCTTCCCCACCCTGACGATCCCTTGACTACACTCTTTTACTCTTCCAGGGTCATTCATTTGGGATGACTCAGTAGGTAGGACCTCTTCTCAACCAATGAATATTTTTCGGGCTCACGTCGTCCCTTTAATATTTTTTTTTTCCACCTTGGCGATCCCTCGGCGTACTACCTCGTTACCCATTTGGCCTTATTGTGGGGCTTAAGTGCCTGCCCATGTGAATATACTTACGTCATCCCACCTGTTCTACCCCGGTGCTCACACTCTTGTCTCCTTTTATGCCTCCAGGGTGAGACCTCTAGGCCGATGTGGTATGGTGGGTCTCACCTCCACACATCGTCTCCCTGATTGGCCCACTTGGACATGGTAACATGTCATCCCATCGCCTGCTACCCTGGAACTCTTTTTACACAAACCTATTACGCTTTCAGGATAAGGCCTTCGGGTCACATGGTCAATGGGCCACACCTTCGTCCAATGGTAGGACCATCGGGTTTGCGTGTCAGACAACTCACCCCGGATGACTTCATCCTGGTCGATCCCATTGTTGTGAAAAACAAACCTCTAGGGTACTAGATCTGGGCCATGTTTTCTCCCTCATCCAATGGCGATACAAGGGAAATCTCGGCAGCCAATATGTGAATGCCACATCAAGGGTTTTGAACCGAATGAAGGGTAAGGTTAGCTTGAAATTATCTTATAAGTTTAGGATTTCTCCCTTCTTGTGCTGCAACGCTAGCTTACATTGGATCTTTGTCATGGCCCAGTTTGAGGAAATCTTCCCATCCTTAGGCGATGCACCTAATTTGGATTTTAATAGTATTTTTAGAGCTTGCTCCAGCTCTTCATCGAGCACCTTATGTTAGCCATTTAGGCCATGAATCTGCAATAATCAATATTCGCATCAATGCTCGGTGACGGTGATGGTGGCTTACTAAAGCACCTTACGGCACTGCCCCTCCTGAGCTTAGGCAAGAGCCACTTCATCAATCTTCTGGCCCACATACATTCCCTGATTTTGGACAGTGAATTCCACACATGGCCACATTAATGGATTTTTGGTCGCACTCTATCAGGAGTTTGTAACAAACTCCTAAAAGGCCTCCACCTCACCTATGATATGCCAAGGGTTCCATGCCCCAAGGTAAGCCTGCAAACAGCTCCATGGCACTATGTAGGGGATTTCAATTCCTAGTCAGCAATGCCAAGAAGCTCGGCAAAGACCTCCAAGCTGCTAAAAATGCAAGGGTTTCAAGCTATCCTTGAGCTAAAAAGAGGAAATAACTCCCTCATTGTTAACGCAATGCCACCTGTGTAGATTCACAGGCTTGTAAGTAGGCCAGCTCATAATACAATAGTACACTTGGACCCTGCTAAGCAGGCCATCTCCTTTGTAATCATTTTATATTAACGAAAAAGGTTTTTAAGCCTAATTTTTCCTAATTTTAACCCATATTCTCATGGATCATTCCACTACTTGTAACATGTCATAATAGTTGGTGTTATTTGCATATATGTTGTTAACAACACAGTTCAACCGCTTATACAAGACAAAATTTCCAGATGAGGGTAGTAATATAATCTTGGTTATCATGGAAAGCAATATATATTTTTTTCTATGTATATGTATTATGAATAATACTAGCAAGCATTTCACACAGCACTTCATTTCCAATCCAAAAGCACACATTTTATCACTTGGATTATCATCATCATTCATTTCAGATATATATATATATATATAATTTCATCACAACTATAAGTGGCATTTCCACACAGAGATGCAACCACATTCTCATTAATTAATAGCATTGTTGTAGTCAAGAATTCTAAAGTCATTTCAAACCAGAAAAGCATCAAAGTTTCATTAACCTTTAAACAAGTACAAAAGGATACTTATCTTCACATTTGCAGGGCAGTTGATTCTGGGATAAGGACTCTCCACCCAACGATAAACAGTTGCATCCAAGCTCACTGGTAGATGTCACCCCTGAGCCAGATTCCAAATATTAAGGGGGCTTACTCAAGGGATTGAAAACAACAATGCCAGCTGAAATAGGGATTCCATAGGACCTCCTTCCTCCACCCACCAGCCACTCAGCAGTATAATGATGCATGGGGTTTCCAGGGGCCAACTTCCTCCTCCCCAAAGAGTAATGCCAGTGATTCACCTCCTTCCCAGGAATGCCAAAAGCCACTCCTACCACCAAGACATACCCGGGAGATATTCAAAACAGCTTCCATAGGTATTAGCTCAAGGATTGATCTCTTCCCATGTTGTTCAGGGCTCCAAAGACTATTGTCTCAACCCACAGCCTCCAAGGGACCCAAGTTGTTACAAGGCTCTAGAGACTTTATCCCAACCCATAGTCTCCAGGGAACCCAAGTTGCTACAGGGCTCCAGAGTTTTCTCTCTCAACCCACAGCCTCCAAGGAACTCAAGTTTTTACCGAGCTCCAAGGATTCTATCTCAACCCACAACCTCCAGGGACCCCAAGTTGTTACAAGGATCTAGAGACTAGTATCTCAACCCATAGCCTCCAGGGTACCTGAGAACCAATCCCCCTTCTCTTCTCTTCTCTTTCTCTCTCTGTTGCATGTTGTTTGATCCAATTCCCTTTGTTGGATGTTTCTCGAATGAATGTTCTACCTCCTGAGTGAATGAGGGAACGATCGAATGAATCGCTCCCTAAGGTCCAACCCCTTATTTTCCTTTATGTTGCTTTTCCTTCCTGCGAAGGGATTCCCATCCACGGCCTTGCTTCCTTGCCCCTTCTAGTCTTCATAAATTTTTCATGTCATCTTTCCTTGTTAAGGTTCTCAAGCACATGGGCCTATGTGTTTTAATTGCAATCCCTTTTAAATTCAGGGACTAGTCCCTTAAAACATGCACCAACAAGCCCTTAATGGTTGTTAGGAACAGTTCATATTTTCTACACAAGGAAACCTTACAGAGCACAAGCAAGCAATCTCCTCAACTCTGGAATTTGTGTCCTTTTTGACTTAGCATTCTTGACATATTTTGTAAACATACTTGCATTATATTTGGAAAGCCGCTATCAACTTGAAGAACAACAGGCCGCCATCGCCACCATCAATTTGAAAGTCGTTTTTGGGTCACTTTCCTGAGATAAATTCGATATTTCTTTATATATGTTGCGGTAGTTTGAAATGATGTCCCGAGCGGGACGAGGCACCCTCAGTTTGAAACATGGCACAGTTCATATAAAGTCCACAATTTCCCCTCCCAAGCATTGACCCCATCGTGACACATTGCTTGCCACCAAAAGCCTAACCATCAACGCTGCCAGCACAACATGAAGGCACGCTTCACCTTATGTAAGTGCCCCCTACTAATCAGGAAAGCCAGGTAGGAAACTGAAGGAGGAAATTCGTGATGAACCCGGGTTGGGGTTGTCACAAAGAGCCTTTACCCCAGTGCACAGAAGTCCTCGGCTACATCACATACAAAGGGTAAGAAAGTAGGCTCAGAAGCTCCCAGAGCCCATATGGCACATCCTGAGAACCCCCGCACTCAACAGGGAACCACTGAAGCTCGCTCAAATGCTTGACTCCTACAAACCAAAGAAGTCGTAACCTATGAGATCATATCAAAAAAACCAGGGAAAGAATTTAACACACGAAATATTAAGCATTAATCTGAAAATTCATGGGTGCTTAGCCAATTGAGAAAACCCTCATTGCATGGATCCGAAAAATCTAGTAGATCAAAGGTAGCCTAGAAATGAAGCTCAGCTCCAAGGGATTCTTCACAATCATTTTCAACAATGTTGAAGACCATAACAATTTTTTTGTTTTTTTCCAGTAGGTATGTATTTTCTTAACTCAGCAAGATTGTACATGAGACCATGGGTAGAATAGTTCGACCCCAACAAGGAAAATTTCAATACAGTTCCTGTCTAGATATTCATTGCCTCAGGAATTTTGGGATTCATGCATCTTCGAAGGAATGGGAAATTTCATAGTTTCCTTCATGATGTTATCGAAAACCACCAAATATGGTCGATACATTGCTTATGCTCGCCTTTGTGTCAACCTAGACCTCACCAAAGCCATTCCATCCAGCATCAACATCAGTTATCATGATGACATTTAGGAACAACCCATAGATTAAGAATAGATTTCAATTCGCTGCAAGAAATGCCATGAATATGGGCACCTATTAAGAGAATTCCCCCAAAATCAATTCCAAAAAGATGCACAAGGTAATCAGCAAGTAGCGTAGGATGGCTACACAAAATTTTCAAACATAAAAAGAGCCACAAAGAAAGTAAGCGCCAACCCATGTTCTTCCAAAGAAGAAACTACAAACAGATTCTCAGCTCTCAATATAGCAAAATAAGAGCCACAAGATAAAGAGCAAAACCCTGTACACAGAAAATCACAAAATCAACAAGGGTTGGCCCAAGAAGCAGAACTATCTGAGAGCCCCCACATGCATCCAACACAAGAAATTGTAGAGGACAATGTAGAGATGTTTGAAGATGAACAAGATGAATATGAGCACAGAGACCCAAAAGACCTTGACTTAAGAAATGTAGATCTCCTCCAATCGCCCAAGAAAGGAAGACCAAAGACCTTGTTAACATCCTATTGTAGTGGCTACAACACTCCCCAAAAATCTCACCCTATAAACTTACAAATTTTGGGTCCCTCTACTTTTGAAAATTTTCATGATTACCTCTAATGCATTACTTAGTGAAACTCTTTGAAATGCCCTAATCATAATTGAATGTGGTTTATGAATGAACCATGGTCATGAAAAGCTCTTCTATCCTCCCAAATCATGTTTATTATGTTATGATGCTTCGTTCTTTCACTCTCCAACTTAGATAAAAGTTGAAACTCATATTCATCTTTGAACATCAATTTCAGTATGTGAAGGATGCTTTAAGGAGCCTGTGGAAACATATAGTACACATTTACCTTATTCACATCTTTACATGTCTAGGGTTTCGGTGACGTTGCAATCGAACTAGAGGTTTTGTCATGATCAGGTGTTGTTCTCAAGGAAACGTTGATGTTATTGGACCAGCAGGGATTTTTGTAGATCATCTCCAAATCCAAATGCAAGTTCAACTGGCCACTAGTCAAAATCAAATTATGATTTCAGACGTTGGCTATAATGACCACACATTGGCAAATGAACTAGATGAACCTGGACCAACTTTGGCCAACGAAAGCCTAATTCCAACAAGGAAAAATACTCAAGTCACATCTTCTAATAAACAAATATGTTTATCACATCTTGACCATTCACTGTAGTGAAATAACATGATTTCAATATTCAAAACAGCAGGTCCAAGGGTTAGCTCAATTGGTTGAGTCCCCATTGTTATTGATAGGTCACAAGTTCAATTCTCTCAACACTCTCGGGGCCAGGACCACATAAATTAAACATATATCCTCTTTTTAAGGATTTAAATGTTAACTAAACAAATTAATGATTAAATTTTAACAAATTAGTCAAAAATATTTTAACTAGAAATAATACTATAACCTCAAAGTATGTAACAAAAAAAGGAATCACAACCACTAAAAAAACAAATCTAAGAAAATAAACATTTTTTTTAATTAGAGAATCTCTCTTAAATTTTAAAAAAAAAAAAGTCAATAAGTTAAGCTAAATCAATTTGAATACACTCTAGTTCTAGTCCAACGAAGGTTCAACTCCTATAGGTTTATATGTTATTAGTGTGGTGGAGTGGTCAGTCACTCTCCATTTGGATTTTCTAGGGAAGAGGGGAGTTGGAGAGGTTTTTCTTGGAAAAAAATCATAATGGATTAGCTCAAACAGTTATGGTTTCAAGGTGGAGTTTATCTTGAAATCTCATTTTCTAATCCAATTAAGGTTCATATCTAATTATGTCCCATTAAGTTACTAGCTACTCTATTGCAAATAGTGATTGAACCACCATCCATCCAAATATTATAAAGAGGAGAAAGAGATTCACAAAATTTTCTTTAAAATGAATACACATACATTCAAAAACCCTAAACAATATTTTCAACCAACAAACTAATATTTTTGCACTTTCTCCCCCATCTCTCATAACCACTTCCTTTATATAAATAAATAAATAAATTCAAGCATATCTAACTTTGCTCAAAGTGTTAGAGAAAATCCATAAACACTATACATCAATATCTAATAAAATAAAATCATAACATGAAATGTATAAACACTATACATAAATATTTAAAAATAAAAATAAAATATATATCCAATATCCTCATTCTCTATCATGCATGGGAATCACCATTCTATTCTTATATGCTCCAAGGGGAAAAAATAAATTTTTATTTTACAAAAATCATCATTATCTATCATGCAACCATTCTACCTTCATATTCTAAGGGAGAAAAAGGTCATATAAATATTATTTATTGTACAAAAGGAAATCCATAAAGAATAACATAAACTTTACATTCATTTAACGTCTTAGCTTTGTATGTGCCAAATAGTATCCTCTGGCCGAAGCCAATCCCATTTGCCGTTACATAACTTCAAATATCATCAACCTCATAACAAAGGCTAATACCAGGGCCACCAGCAGATTATGGTGTTCCATCTCTAAAGGATGATTTATCACCCTTTTTCTTAGACCCTTTTTTGCCGAGAAATTGACTTCGTACTTTTCTAGCCCACCATTGCTTTTTATCTATCATCTTAGCTGTGCTAGTGTTCAAGTTTGTAGCCGTCATGTGAAGGTTATCGTGGACCTTAAATGTCAATACACAGAAGCCAAAATATTTCCATTAGTCAATTATCCCAGAGTATGCTTACTCTCATTCTCATATCATATAAAATGCATTTATATGGACATAGAATTAATTTTAAATATTGAGTAAGCTTACTCTCATTTTCATAATCATATAAGCTGCATTTATATGGATATAGAATTAATAAATATTTCCATTAGTCAATTATCCAAAACTTCATTGAGTCAGCTGGCTGTCATTCTCATATCATTCATATAAACTGCATTTATCTGACTATAGAATCATTCATATAAACTGCATTTATCTGAATATAGAATCATTTATATAAACTGAATATAAAATTAATTTTAGGTTAAAATATATCATCTTTCCTTCTTTGCATCTCTTTATATACACAAAAGTAACGTTATCTTGGACATTAAATATCAATACACAAAACCAAAATATTTCAATTAGTCAATTGAATAAAGCTAAAATGAGTCTCATTATCATATCTGGTAAACTGCATTTATATGAATATATAATTAATTTTAGGTGGATATATATCTTATTTTTCCCTCTCAATATCTCTATCTCTATATGTAAAGTATGTAAAGTAAAAGAGAGCTCTATTTTACCTTATTGTTTTCAAAATCTGTAGCCTTGTCCAAAGTATGAACGCTTCGGCTTCTCCTGCAAATTAACCAGTACGCCATAACAAGAAGATATGTATTAGTCATCAAATTACTTCAGGTCCAGTGATTACCCATCAAAGCTCCATCTTAAATATTTCAAAATTTGATATATAAGTCATAATTAAGCAACTATGTTTAAAATCTCCAATTTTGAGATGAAATACATTTAGAAGTCAAATAAAATTGGGAACCAGTAGCGTTCTAGTATGCGGGAAAGCATTTTGCTAAATGCTGAGATGAAATATATTTAAAGTAATCTCGAATCAAATAAAACTCTGAAGCTCTATAGTGTTTCAGTATATTGAGAATCATTTTGGCATTTTGTTATAGGATCGAAATATCACTGTACTGTTGGCCATAAAATGAGATAGAAGATTATAATGTCCTAACATCATGATAAGATAGAACAACATAATCGCATTAGCTGGAGAAGAAAAAATTAAAAACAGAAATTAACAATCCAATATTAATTCTTAGTCATTAAATATCATATTCCTCCAACATACTCATTAAACATCCTACTAGTAACTAATCTAACATATTCACTAACCATTATATTATATCAACAAATTGATTAAATATTATATTGAAAGTTAAGAGTGAGGGTCATGGGAATGTTTTCCACTTACCCCCATTCTGCAACTGTGTATTTAGTAATATATAATTGCATTATATGGTTCTTTTTAGTAACATACAGTTCTCTAATCATTCTATATCTGAGTCGTCCATTTCAATGATCTAACCGAGAAGTAAGAAAATTAATGAAATGGAAACGTATCTTATCGTTAAGTAGGTAAATTAAAGAAATAGAAAAACATTTGTTATTGATACAAGAAGGAAGACAATTAATTGGGTTTGTGGTTTAAAAAATAATGGTTATTTTTATATCCAACTTGAAATATGTTCTCCTTTCCAAATTAATGAAGATTATCTCACTCTTATGGGCTAGAGAAACTAAAAGATAAAATGAAATTATATATAAAAAATAAAAAATAAAATCATTTAAATAGAAGATAAAATGAAAAGTTATACATAAAAGTAAAAAAAATTATTTAAATGGACAATTGTGCCTTTAGAAATATATAACTGTATTTAGTAATATAAAGTTATTTAATCTTTCAATAAAATTGTTTTTTAAGTGACATACAGTTCTCTAAACACTCTAGATCTCAGAGTCTATCTATTTCACAGTTCATATGTTCAGAAATAAAAGTAAGAAAATTAACAAAATGGAAAATAATTTTTATTAATGAATAGAAGAAGATAATTGAGTAGATCTAGTTCAGTTAGTTGTAACAAAGAATGATTATTTTTTTTAAGTGACATACAGTTCTCTAAACACTCTAGATCTCAGAGCCTATCTATTTCAGAGTTCATATACTCTAGATCTCAGAGTCTATCTATTTCAGAGTTCATATGTTCAGAAATAAAAGTAAAAAAATTAACAAAATCGAAAATATTTTTTATTAATTGATAGGAGAAGATAAATGAGTGGGTCTAGTTCAGTTAGTTGTAAAAAAGAATGGTTATCTTTTGCACTTGGGATTAAATCAAATTGTGATATGTTTTTTATTTCCCAGTCATGAAGATTATCTTTTTTAGGTTAGAAATTTAAAGATAAAATGAAAAGTTATATATTTTTTTAGGTTAGAAATTTAAAGATAAAAAAAGATATATAACTTTTCATTTTATCTTTAAATTTCTAACCTAAAAAAGATAATCTTCATGACTGGGAAAGAAAAAACATATTACAACTTGATTTAATCCCAAGTGCAAAAGATAACCATTCTTTATTACAACTAACTGAACTAGACCCACTCAATTATATATATATATATATATATATATATATATATATAATTTTCATTTTATCTTTAAATATATGTGTGTTTGGAAATATATATTGTATTTAGTAACATATAGGTAATCACTCTTTATATTACTGTTTTTAGAAACATACAATTTTCTAATCACTCTATACCTCAGAGTTAGAAGTAGGAAAATTAACAAAATGGAAATTAATTTTCTTATTAATAGATAGTAGGAAGATAGTTAATTAGGTCTAGTTAGAGTAGTTGTAAAAAAGAATTGTTATCCTTTTCCCAAGTAACAAGTCTAGATCCATCTTAACTCCACATCTACCAAGTACTAGGAAGGATCAAATCACTTGAGGTGCAAACCTCTTTTAGAATGAAAAGATATTTGATCTCTGGGTGAGTGATAGACTTGGAGTTAATATGGATCTAGGCTAGTTTATTTAATTATTAGTTTTTATTAAAATCATTATGATATGTGTACATAAATTGTTTTCCATTTTGTATTTAAAAAAAAAATTATAAAATTTTCTTTGAAATATATATTTATTTATACATTCAAAAATGTTTTAAATCTTTTTATTGATTTAAAAGTGGAACATATTCTCATATGTAGTTGTATAGTAATTGAATTTAAAGTGGTAATTTAACTCTTATGCATTTAAAACATTTTATGAGTATATTCTTTAACTAATTTGGACTGTAGTTGTATAGTAATTGAATTTAAAGTGGCAATTTAACTCTTATGCATTTTAAAACATTTTGAGTATATTATTTAACTAATTTGGACTCCAACCAAAAAAATTCAAAACAAGAGACCACCCATTTAAATTCAAATTCAGATCTAACCCAAAAAATAGTACTAATCAAAACTGCTATCACACGAAACCCCTTTTTCCTGGTATTTATGCTCTTCTTTGATCGCCTGTTTTTTTTCCCTGGATTGGTAACTCGACTTAGATTTGTTGAATCTATCAGTGTTATGTAATCAAGGGCGCTACGTTTTTAACAAAAACCACCAATCGAATTCAAAACCAGTACCAAGTAAATAGGATATACCAAGCAAATAGCATATAAATTTTACAAAGATGATTTTGGGCGGGGATAGGGCGGGGATAAAAAGCATTCAAAGCCCTAACCAGATCTTTCTCTTTTGAAAAGAAGAAAATTCATTGGAATTTTATGCCTTCAAATAGGCTACATTAGAGAAGAATACCATGGTAAAAACCATGGGTTAAGAATACCATGAGAATAATTATGGGGTGTCAAAACCTGGAGTCCGAAAATCGTTAATGTTTACAGGACAAGAAAAGAAATCATTAATGTTTACAGGACAAGAAAACATCTCTTCCATAGTGGGTTGGAGAGCACCTCTCGGTGCAATAAATATTATCTCATTCGAAAAGAAAAGAAATCGTTAATGTTTACAGGACAAGAAAACATCTCTTCCATACTGGGTTGGAGAGCACCTCTCGATGCAATAAATATTATCTCATTCTTATAGGCCACAGGACCTAAACAATAAAATTTTTAAATGGACAAATATCTCTAGTTCAAAACTTGGATATCTTTGTCTATATAAATCTACTTTATGAAACAAAGCCTACATTTTATGGTAACATTGTGCTAAAACACATAGTGACAATGTAATAGACTACAAAGACTAGAACCAATTTCCTTTTGAGGTCAAGTTTATTAAATTTTTGAACAAATTAATGGTTTAGATATATTAAATTTGTTGGAAATACTGAGAGGGAGGGTTAATCAGTGTTTCTTTCAATTGTTAGATTATGCAAGTTAATATCTTTTCACAAAATACACCAGGACACAAAGATGTAAAATAAAAATAAAAAAAATTATTAATGAAAATAATGAGGACTCCAATCCTCTTATACAAAAACGCAAGCTCCAACTTGAACAACAAAATATTTAACTCCTTCAAGGCTCCAACCTTGAATGAGGACTCCAATCCTCAAATGTCAAACTAGGCTCCAACCTAGTCTCAACGAGGCTCCAATATCTTCTAAAAACTCCAATCCTTAAGAATAAATCCAAGAACTATCTCGGTTCTCTCAAGACTCCAACCATCAATCTTTAAAAACACTAATTCACAACATCATTCAAATGACTTAAAACATGTTGTAATAACTTCTTCACAAACTGCTCCAAAGGTTATTTACATGTTGCTTCAAGAAGTCTTCAAAGAAACCACTCTTAAGGTCTGTTGAAGAATGTAACTAGGTCCAGTCTTCATAATTGTATTTGAGTCATAATGAAATGTATTTATCAAAATAATGAAAAATAATTTTTTTTTTATTATTATTATTATTATGACTTATTATGACTTATTATGACTTATTAAATCATGTTTTTCATGTTTGGGTCATCATGTTTTAGGTCAAAGTCCCCATTGAGGACTTATAGGATTTATGTTGAGTCATTAAAGTCATTGACCATTTAAAGAGACCCTCCTTGAGCTTTTGAATCATGTAAAAAGAATTATATACGATTCAAATAAGTGATTTTTCACCTCCACACCAAGTCAGACCTTACATGTTCAAGTCAGCCTACATGAAGGTAATTCAAACTCTAGAAAAAGATATATATACAGTGCAATTCGATTCATTTGGAACACTCTCACACACAAGTACATTATCCAAGAAGAGGCAACAGAAAAGTGTGAATTTACAAGAAGGAGAAGAGGAATTGCAGGATCGAAATTTCTAGGGCATCTATCTCTCTCACATGTGGATCGAAGTACTGCATCTAGGTTGAAGTTTTGTTGTTGCTTCAAGGTCGAAGTGTTGCTTCAAGATCGAAGTGTTGCTTCTAGGTTGAAGTACTGCTTCAAAGGTCAAAGTGTTGCTTCAAGGTCGAAGTGTTGCATCAAAGTCGAAGTTGTTGCATCAAGGTCGAAGTTGTTGTTGCTAAATCGAAGTGTTATTGCTATTGTTCTTGTTCCTCTAGGTTGAAGAAAGTGTTGGAAGGTTATCATCTGCAGAAGGAGGGAAGGGTTGACTTGGTGGTTGGAGGAAGTCTGTGTCTAGAGTCTTAGATTATCTCAGGAAAACTATTGAAGGAAGAGTTGACTAGGTTTTCCCTTAGATCGGGGTTTTTCCCTAGCTGTCCTCCTCCATCTGGTGTCCTTGATCTTCGTGGTATAGTTTTGATAATTGCTTGATGAACTAAAGTTAAAGAAGAACACAAAAAAGTTAATAAGAACATGAGAATATCACAAGTAATTATCAAAATAAAAATAAAAATGTTTTTGTCTTTCTATTTTTCCAACATGGTTTCAAAGCTACGGTAAAGGAGGAAAAAGGCATCATGAAGATCTATTGAAAACAGAATAAGGAGTCTCAAGAAGATTGAATAAGGATCATATAAGGAAAGAAGCTTACTATCTCCAAGAACAATGTCTAACTCAATAAAGGGTGAGAACAAATTAGAAGGAGCATCAAATTACAGGTCATGGAAAAAGAGGATAGATCTCATCCTCGAAAAGAACAAAGTCTTGGATCTCGTCAAAGGACAAGTGAAGAAGCCTATAGAGGAATCAAGTGATGCTGAAAATTTTAAGTTTAGAGAATTGGAAATATTGGCTATGAGCCTAATGGTAGATGTTATAAAGGATAACCTTATCCCATACATTTACAACATTGACTCCGCTCAAGAAATGTATGAAGCATTATCCAAAATGTTCACCATCAATAATCTTGGTCAAGTTGCAAGTCTTAAGAATGAACTAAGGACCATAAAGATGTCAAAGGATGATATTGTGGCTTCCTTATTTGTAAGGATAGCTAGAATTAGCGATGATCTTCAAGCCATAGATGAGATAGTACTTGAAAAGGAGCTCGTGATTGTTGGACTATTGGGATTACCACCCACCTGGAGTGCCTTTGCTTCAGGGATCAACAGTTGGAGAGAAACTCCTACATTTGTGGAATTATGGAATGCATGCAGTCAATAAGAAGTGGGAATTTCATTAACCAACAAAGAGAATGAAGAAGAGAGTTTCAAATGCTTACTCTGCTCATCACAAGAAAGGAAACTTCGAGAAATCTAAAGGGGAAAGAAGGAAGGTAGACCTATCCAAGATAGAATGCTACAATTGTCACAAGATGGGTCACTATATAAAGGATTGTCCTAAGAATCCAGGGAATAAGAAGAGAAATAGAGACCAAGCAAATGTTTTCGAAGAAGTATCTCCAAGGAAGAAAAACACCGAAGAATCAGAAATAAGGGACTTACACTAATAAGTCCTCTACTCTAAGTTTTAGTTGTTTGCTTTCTAGTATTTATCGGTTTAACGTGATTTGGAAAAACATTTTTTTTAATTGTTTTGATGAAGTTATAGGTATCCCTCAAGTTTGGATTAAGAGGGAGCCCTCACCACTTTTCAAAGATAAGTATCATACTCGTATTATATTTTATATTTGGTTTCCATTTCTTATCTAGTTATGTCTGTATTAAATACTAATCACATTTCTTTTCATATTTTCCTTGTTTAGGAAAGGCTTGTTGAATACTCAAGGGTTATGGAAGAAGACATCACAAGACAAATCATGGAAGAACTACTATTGATGTCCTACAAGGTTTGTCTAGAAAACAACTCAAAGTTATGACTTAAACCAAAAGCTTTGTTCTCTTCATAATAAAATTGCTTTTTGATGAATCTTCTTTACTAACAAGTGTTATGTATAAGGCCTTTGAATCATAAAGATTCTTATCTGGGTGATTAATCGTTAGATTGAATCTACCCTCCTTATACATTTGATCATTTTTGTGGAACCCTAAAAGGTTCTTCGTAAAACCCTAACCTAAGGGTATCTCGATGCTAATGTGAAAACCCTAGTCCACTTATGGTTTATTGATGAAGTCTAGAAAATTATATTCTTTTGAATGTTTTAGGTCTTGATAATAATGTTTGGGTTTTGATACTATCATAGAAACCCTAGTCCTTTAGGGTTTGTTGTGTATTGAAATCCTAGTCTTCTAAAGTTGATGTAATGTCTATGTTTTGAATTCATAAACCTTGAAGTTTTAGTAAATTAAGGTTTGTATCAAAGACTTAGATCTTTAGGGATTGATACAATTAGGGTTTATGAGCAAAACCCTTATAATATCTAGAGTAAGTTCCTAGGAATGAAACCCTAGATGTATGTGTGTCTGTCTAGTCAAAACCCTACCCTGATCAAGGTTGTTATATGCCTAACTCTAATGTGTTGATATATTGGATTTGACTAATATATGTTGTTATGATATGTCTGTGCATGATGATGAAATCCTAGATATGTATATGTGTTGACCTAATTGTTGATGGTCATAAGTCCTAGGGTGTGTAACTAAGCCATGGTCGAAGTTTGATATTCTAGGATATAATTATATGCTTTAGCCTTGATGATGAATCTAGGGTTTACAACAAACCCTAGTAGAAGTTGGTCATGTTGCTACCTTAAATTGTGTTGTGATTAGTTTTGAAGCTTAGTGCCTCATGTATGGAATCTAGGGTTTGCATAAATCCTAGTAGAAATCTAACATATGGATTCTGAAATTTGTTAGATGCATTGTTGAATTGTACATGTTCGAATTGTTTCTAGGGATTGCAATATGTTATAGAAAATTTTGTCATATCTCTGAAGGAAATATTAAAACCCTTGACATAATGAGACTAATATCTTGGTTGAGTTACTTTAAGTTTTGATGATGGGATCTAGGATTTGTAGCAAACCTCGAGCAAAAGAAGTTGAAGTATAGAAGTATAGTCTCTTCTTGATTACGAACCTAACTAAGTCTAGGTATTTGATGTATAAAGTCTAAAGCTTCCATTATTATATGATTCTGATATAATTAACTTCATGCTTATATATATGTATTTGGTTGTAATTGTTGTTTAAGTTGTGCAGGTACATAATCTTCAAAGATGTTGAAGATATTTGACTTAACTGGTAAGCATGATGAAAGAAGTTATGTGATGATCACGATGACTCTGATAAGAAGCATGGAAGCCATGAAAGATTCTCAAATGTCATAGAAAAAAGTTGATCGCCCTAACTTAAGAGGGACGTTGGATAAAAGAAAAGGTATATCTCCCAAGTTGAAAAAAAGGGCATACTATAGTCACGATGGATACCTTGAAGAAGAAATTGGAGAATGCATTTTGAGGTGTTGCTGAAAGAAGGAAAGTGGGATCTGATTGTAGAATATGTTGTTGAATGTGAAGAACAAATGGAAGTTGCATGGTTGAAGAAACTCCTATCAAGAAGTCTCTAAGTCCTACTATGATAAATTGTGAATTAACATCAAGATGATTGAAAACCCCGAAGGCTTGTCTTTGCTTATATATATTTGAAAAATTGTTACTGATTGGGATTGTGTTTATACAGGTAAATATCTCGGAGTTTTGGAAGCACGTTTTACATGCTTGTTATGAATATGCATTAGAGGAATTTTGAGATCTAAAATGGGCCTCCTAAGGAAATAATAAAATAATAGCTACACCAATAAAATAATTTCTATGAATTTGCAATTCAATTTTTGCACCAAAATCCATGTAACCATGGTTAAATTCAATTCAAAATTTATACCAAAATAAAATTAATGAAACAAAAGTGTATTGATGTGACTATAAAGAAGAATGAGCTTTTAAAGAAAAAATCATTATCATTGAACAACTAATGCGTTTGTCCTTTATACTTAAATAACTTAAAATAAAATATAAATATAAATTCATAAATTATCAATTAAAATTTATATTATTTAAATTAATATACTATATACAAATAATATAATATAATATATGTAATATATTGTTTTAGGTATGAATTTTATATTACATATTTAGTTGATTTGATTTGATTTATAACATAAGAAGAAATAATATATAATATAAAAAGGAAAATAATATATATTCAATAACATTTAGATTATTTTTCATAATATTATATATACTAATATGTAATATTAACATAATCATAATGAAATTAAAATTAAAGAAAAAAAAAGTATTGAAATAAATGTAATTTATATTTATAAGTATAATATAAGATTTATATACATCGAAATTTAGATTTTTACTCCAAACTATGTTGAACTTAATATACCTTTTTTCAACATACAGAACTAATATACCTTTTTTCATCATACAAAACTGAAATACATTTCTTCTTTAATTTTAATATTTGTGTATTGCTATTAATATTATAATAAAGTTATTTATAGATTTGATTTATCCTAAAATTACAAAGTTACATTTTTTTATTTTGATTTCATATGTATAATACATATGTATAGATATTAAATTATAATTAATTTGAAATTGTAATATTAAACAAAATGAGATGAATATATAATTTAAAAATAAATATATGAAAATATACAAATATAATATTTATTGAAAAGTGTGTAAATACATGAAGATTGTGTAGGGATATACATTGTTTCTTTTAAAAAATATGAAATGACTAATAATATTTTATTCAAAAAGTGTGAAATGACATTTATTATGAGTACTTTACTTTATGACTTTAAAAGTACTTAGAGCACTACCATGGTTAACCATGAGTTTTTATCCACCATTGAGAATGTGACAAGTAAGTGCATTTAACTCAAACAATGCCACCTCAACCATTAGGGATGATGTCATCCCCTAAAATGTGATTGGTTTTCATAAAGTGAATTTTGATTGTACATTTTCCTTAGGAGGCCCATTTTAGACCTCAAAATTCCCCTAATGTTTGATTGGGAGAGATTTGTTACGATTTGAATAATCAGGAGTGTTGAGGCTTTGTGTGTGACATACATTGCTTGGGAGGACATCTGGTCGGCACTTTGTGTTAATGTCTGGATCTCGAAGAAGGGAGGGTGGCGTTGGTCATAGAGCTCTGACCTCGGATACACACCTGGGTCCCTGGGTTGATGGTTAGCATGTAAGCCACATGGTACCTAGAGTGGCTGAAAGGTTTAGTCCATATTATTCCCACCAAGATAGATTACCCTGGTTAGGAATCTAGTTTGTGGCACCGTGAGTGCCTAAATTGTTTGAGAACCTGGATAGATTGGTCTAGTCAGGAATCTAGTCCATGGCATTGTGATGCCTAAACTCTTCATGGTTCATAAGTTTTGAGATCTTCCTTGTATTTGTATATGTCATTATGAATACCTCCCTAATTAAGAGGGAGTGTTGAAGAATGTAACTAGGTTCGATCTTCATAATTGTATTTGAGTCAACCATAAACAACAATAGAACAGTAGAGATCACAATGCATAAAGAAGAGATTAGATTTACACTGGGAAAACCCAAGAAGGGGGGAAACCCAACAACCATTTTCAATATAGTAATTATTTTTGTTCAACGAGAGACGCACCTAGACATGTGGTCAAACAAGGTCCTCCCCTCCAATTCAAGCCTCCCAATCTAATCCAACAATACACTTTACTGATCTGCCCAATAATTCGAGCTTCTATGTCAGGTTTACAAACTCAGTTTTTTGCGACTTCACTAACTTCTTCAAAAACTCAGCTTTTTACAGCTTCTTCAGCTTCTTCAGAAACTCGGCTTTTGCAGCTTCTTCAGACACTCAACTTTCTACAACTTCTTCTCAGAAAATATGTGAACCAGAAAAAGAGAGAAACTATCCACACATGCGAGCTAAAGAAGAGAGAGACGAGAGATTTCAGCCTTCTTTTTCTCCTTCTTATTCTTCGCTTGGTTGCCGAGAAACTATCTTGTGTGTGAGAATGTGAATGCCCAAATGGACAAGTTCAAGTTGCCTTTATATAATACATTGTCTTGGGTGAATGGACGTGTCTCTTAGTTATGGCCAACTTGACTTGGAGGGAAGTCGACTTGTCACGTTTGGAGCCAAAAATTACATTTCAAAAATTCAAATTTTCAACTTTAAAAAGTCACAATGGGACTTTGACTCAAAATATTTTTTATTTGACTCAAGCATTTATAAATATTCTTTACAATGATAAATATGGTTAAGAATGCTTCCAAGAGAACTCCTTCAATTTTTCTAAAAGGTTTGTTCCAAGTATTTCTCAAATCTGCTACAAGGGACCTTAACAATAGCTACAAGGATTCTCCAATAGGCTTCAAAGTTGACTTCCAGAAGGGCTACAAAGAGTTGCTCTTGCTCTAAAACATTTGCTTCAAAAACTCTCTATGTCTGCACAAGATCGTCTAAAATTTTCTTCAAAAGATACAGAGAATGTTACTCTAGGATAGAGGACATGTCTTCATTCTACCGTGTCACAATCCAAGTTTGTTATGATTATGTCACAAGGCCTAAACTTTGTGTCTAGAAAAATCTAAAGTCTTGCTCCTTTAAGAGGTGAGATTTATTGTCCAAGAGTACTGCTTTCAGAGGCCGAGTTTTATGTTCCAAGGAGACTGAATTTCAGAGCTCCACAGTGATTGTGTATTCATAGAGGGGGGTTGAATTTCAAGTGCCTCAATGTTGAATTGCAAATCACGGATAGGCTTAAGATTACACCAAATTTGAGGTAAGCTTCAGTTTCTTCCTTAGGCCAAGATCTAAGGCAACAATAGTCAAAGACATGCTCCAAATTGTGCTCAAAAAAGACCTGCAATATCCTTTACTCAAGAACAAATATATAAACCAAAAATAGTGCTCCTTTAATTCATCTTCGGGTTCATGAGTTATGAACCTATATCTACTTCCTCAATCCTAAAAAATGCTTCTCTATTCTTGACCAAACTTTTGTTACTCTCTTTCACGAGCTCAAGTCCAAAAAGAGGTCGAATAACCTCTTATTTATATATGTCAAACAAAGCCAATTATAAACGTACATGTCCCTTTAAGGAGCCGACTTGTGATTCACATTTTTTTTTAAGCCAACTTGGAGAATGCTAAAGAGTAATGCAACACAGTTTGATTGTCATTCCGCATCTGCTCAAGGTTCTCAACCTTTCGCCCAATCATAGCAGCATAACATCTTCCCAGATAAAACTTCCAACAAAACAGATCCTAAAAGATTATAATGCAATTTCAGCATAGATCTTAATGGTTAATTCAACTTCATATTGGTGTCAATGCTGGTGGGATGTTATAAATATTGTGGAGTCTATGGTTACTTCAATCTTCAAGGCCTAAGATCTTTTGTGTTTTCGATGCTCTATTCTCAATAATCAATTGAATGACACACCCTTGAATTATTTTGTACAAAAACTGTGTTCAAGGATTCAAATTCAATTGCTCCTTATTGCGTGGTGTGATAGCAATAGGTAATATCCCACCAAACCTCTTATGCAAAAGTTAGCCCCAGTAATCCACATGACTGCATTTGAAAGAAATGAAGTAGCAATGGAAAGGATGCTTGAGCAAGCATTCTTCTGCGCTTTGTTCTTGATCATAGGATAGCTGACTATTTGCTTTGCCATCAATGACAATATCTCAACAGTAAATGCTATTACAACGATAGCCCATACATTGTAAAAGTGCGCAAAAATGATTAAGGTAAGTTTTGCACAAGTCGAACTTGTTATTTCTTTATATTATAGTTAAACGTTAAGATGTTTATCGTTTATTGTTGAGTGTGTGCAAAATTTGTGACCCTAACTTTGAATGGCTTTGGGTGCCTCCATATCATGATCACCTTGGAAACCATTAATGGCATGGATGGACACGACAAAATGTCAATGGCTAGGAGAGTCGATTGTGGAGTGCATTGACCCATAGACAAGGAATGCCACAAACATATCGGGTGCCCTTGCTCAAAATGAGCTCATCGCAAACCTTGGTAACATGCACTAGTTGGATGCACTAAGAGAATCTAGGAAAGGAACTTGGCAAGAAAAGGAAAAGGAGGTTACCACAAGCAACCTCATCTACAAATAGGCACTATGCATGGCGAACAAGATTAGAATAGAGAGCTTGACTGGCTTGGGTGCTTGGATTACATGTGGACCAAAGGATTTGGGCAGCCCACATTTGGGAGCTGTAATGGACGACAAAAGTGCCTTCAAGTATAACTATCCACAAAATGCAATCTTAGGATGTACTCGTTGAGCACACATCAATTGGATGCACTTGGGCACATTTTCAAGCACAATTGGGTGGACTCGAATGGACTTGACCACAGTCGGGCGAACTCAAATGGACATCGGCAGAATCAAGCTAACTCATACAAACTTGGGCCGAGTTGGAAAAACTTGGGTGTACCGAGATGGAATTGGAAAAACTCGAGCCAGTAGGCAAACTTGGGCTAAGTTGGATAAACTTGGACAGACTTGGGTTGAGTTGGCCGAATGAACTAGGTGGCCTTGGGATGACTTGGACAGACTTTGTGTTAATTTTAGTTAACCATGGTATGTTCTATGCTTAGAGCAATTTACTTCAATCTTTCTTATTAAGCTCAATTCAATATCCTAATATGAAATCACATTAACATTTACAGTAAACGCCGATAGAACATAAATAAATTGACAAAAGACAAGCCAAGCCAAGAGACACAATAATTTGGCAGATGTCAAGGAAAAACCCCAATGCGGGAAAAAGCCTTTGATCAAATCTTCTTATTATTCTTCAAATTCAGCAAAGAGAGAAAGTACAATTTACAGCAGTGAACAAGATGCCCTAGCCAACAAAGTCAACGTTGGTCAAACCAGCAAATCAACCTCCAATGAAGCTCGGTCAAACCTATTCAAACTCGGCCTCCAACCACAATCAAACTCAGCCCAAAACAGTCCTGAAATTCGATCAACGCACTGGTTTTCCTCAGCAACCAAATATGCGGTCAATAGCAGTCAAATTCAACGTTTCTCCTCGATTTATGTGCCTCTAGCTGCAACCTCTTAAAATCAAAATTTTGACCCAAAAAATGAAGTGAAACAGCAAGGGTTGACCCAAATTCAACGTTGGTCAACGTTGTCGTGAAAATCCCTAAAACAGTTAGAAATTTCTAGCCATTGTTCCACATGTGCGGAGGAGAGAGAAAGCCTCTTAGGGTTGTACGAACCAATCAGAAGGAGAGAGAGACGTGTGTTGAGATGATGATGAAATGAGGTTTGTTTCTCTGCTTTTTATATCCATCACTGAGGGTGTGTGACACATCTTTTGGGGCTTGTGAGCCTACATTACAAATCTTCCCAACCTTGAATAATTGCACCTGTGAGGAAAATAAATTCAAAATACAAATTATGCTCATCAAAACAAGATGATCTTTAGATCAACCTTGCACCTCTCTGAAAGAGGAATCCAACAAAAATATCATCTCCATCATATGAGCAGTGCAACATCGAGTTTGGCCCTAGTTGCCAAATTTAACACTCCCTCTCAGCTAAGGAGAACTCCACCTATCCATCCATCTGTCAACCTGTGCAAACCTGTCATCCAGTACCATCATGTACTAGCATATATCATCCTGCAATCTTGTGTCATCCTGTTGCCTTTGTACTTTACCAGCTCTTCTCTATTGCAGAAGAAATAATGAAGAAGATATGATCGAGAGTGATTCACAAAGACCTTGCCACTCTCCATTGACTTGAAGTCAGTTTAGAGGTAAAAACCTCAACGAGACTTGATCCCAGATCAAGTTGTTGGACACATCCCATCCTAGACATAGAGAGTACGGCAATACACAGTGTGTCCATCGGTAATTTTATGGTCTTTATCCTCATTTCCCAACTCATTGGCCATATGAGAGGTATTTCCCATGAGTCCCAGACTACATGGGTAGGATGCATGTGGGGCATAGATCAAAGAGAGGGTGAACCAGCTCAATATCATAACGGTGGGGAAATAGCACACCAACAAGGTAACGTGAACCAAGCTCTGTGGTTGCTTATAGCTCCAAGCAACTATCCCCAAGCCCCCTAGAGCTCCCAGAGCTCATAGTCCAACTCAAGCAGGACCCTCATAATAGGGTATGTCCATGATACCAAGCTTCTCACGAAAGGTTAAGAATTTGACCTTCCCAGGGGCTTCGTGAGAATATTTGCGCTTGATCATCAGTCCCAATGTGATGGAGCCTTACGGCGCCTCACTCTACCATGTCCTGGACAAAGTGGTACCTGATATCAATATGCTTGGATCGGTAGTGAAACACGAGATTCTCAGGAAGACGAATCCCACTTTGGTTGACGCAAAGGATCATGGTGGCATCCAATACATGCCCAAATAGCTCACTAAAGAGCTTTCTCAACCAAACAGCTTCACAACAGCCCATACTTGTTGCAATGTATTAAGCCTCAGCAATGCTCAAAGCAACCGATTTCTGCTTCCTGCTCATCCAGGAGATCGAAGCAAAACCTAAGGTGAAGAAACATCCATATGTGTTCTTACGATCCACCACAGTGCCTACCCAACCAGCATCAGTATATCCATGGTGCCTCATACTCCCAACAATGTATCTCAGCCCATGGTTGATTATGCCCTGGAGATATCTCAAGATATTCTTGGAACCAATCTAGTGAATGTGATGAGATTCGACCATATATTGAATTAACGTGTTCACTGCAAAACATATGTTTGGATGTGAGTTCACTAAGAACATCAGAGCCCCCACGAGTTGACGATACTCGGTAGGATTTCCCAAATCGGGCCCAGCAGCACTTCCACACAACTTATTAAATTTGAGCTCCATCGGAGTAGTCACGGACTTGTTGTCAACCATCCCAAATCTCTCCAATAGCTTCACAATATATTTTCCTTGAGAAAGGAAAATCTCACATGGCTTTGCCAGACCTCCAAGCCTAGGAAATAGTGCATCAGACCTAGGTCCTTCATCTCGAAGTCAAAAGCTAGCTCCCTCTTACATTGATGAATAAGAGGGTCAGCACCTATTAGGATGAGATCATCCACATAGAGAACCAGATTGAGAGGCTTGTCATTATCAACCTTAAAATAAAGGTTTGGATCAGCATCACTTCGTGTAAAGCCCAACTTCATCAAGTAGCTATCGATCCTCTCATACCAAGCCTTGGGGGCTTGCTTCAACCCATAGAGGGCTTTCTTCAACCTGCATACATTTGTATCTCTATCTCGAACTTTGAACCCCAAAGGTTGTTCCACATAGACCTCTTCCTTGATTAAGCCATGTAAGAAGGCAGTCTTAACATCCATCTGATGTAGACTCCATCCTTGCGATGCAGCAAGGGCAATGATCAAACGAATTGTGGTGTAGTGGGCAACAGGTGAAAATATTTCACATAATCTATGCATTCATTTTGAGAGAAACCTCGGGCAATAAATCTTGCCTTGAATTTTTCAGCACTTCCATCGACCCTTCGTACCTATTTGGCTTCTTACTTTCACAGAATGTTCCCCTTGGAGCAACATGTCTCTCAGCATCTTCAAGAGTGTCTCTAAGCCATGAGGGCCTTCTTTTATTTGAAGAAGGTGGATCTATAGGATCCATTGGTCCTTCAATATCGAGCATTGGTTCATCCTTCGGTTCTTCCTACCTTCCTGCTTCTTTTTCTTCTTTGTCTTCCTTTGAGATAGGAAGATCTCTAACCTTCCTGAGGGCAGCATCTTTGTCGAAGGTGACATCATGACATATCTCCACTTCTCTTTGACCAGGCACATAGATTCTATATGCCTTCGAGGTTTCACTGTAGCCCACAAACGTTCCCTTCTTTCCAGAAGCATCCAATTTGCTTCTCTTTTTTTTCAACACATGAAAATATACAAGACTTCCAAAAACTCTAAAATGAGAAACATCAAGCTTCTTACCAAAGAAGACTTCTTCAGGAGTTTTGGAGTCCAATGCAAAATGTGGGCATCTATTTTGAACATACACAACGGTGTTGGAAGCTTCTCCCCATAGGAACTTCGGAAGACCTTGGTCATAAAGCATGGCATGGGCAACTTCCAAAATGATTCTATTCTTCCTTTCAGAAACACCATTTTGTTCGGGAGTATACATAGTAGTGGCCTCCCTCTTAATGCCAACTTCCCTACAATAGCCAATGAATTCATTTGACTCATATTCGGCATCTTCGAGAGTGTCTCTAAGCCATGAGGGCCTTATTTAATTTGAAGGTGGATCTATAGGATCCATTGGTCCTTCCATATCGGGCATTGATTCATCCTTCGGTTCTTCCTGCCTTCCTGTTTCTTCTTCTTCTTCTTTGTCTTCCTTTGAGATAGGAAGATCTCTAACCTTCATGAGGGTAGCATCTTCGTCGAAGGTGACATCATGACATATCTCCACTTCTCTTTGACAAGGCACATATATTCTATATGCCTTCGAGGTTTCATTGTAGCCCACAAACGTTCCCTGCTTTCCAAAAGCATCCAATTTGCTTCTCTTTTCTTTCAGCACATGAAAATATACGAGACTTCCAAAAACTCTAAAATGAGAAACACCAGGCTTCTTACCAGAGAAGACTCCTTCGAGAGTTTTGGAGTCCAATGCAGAATGTGGGCATCTATTTTGGACATACACAACGGTTTTGGCAGTTTCTCCCCATAGGAACTTCGGAAGACCTTGGTCATAAAGCATGGCACGGGCAGCTTCCAAAATGCTTCTATTCTTCCTTTCAACAACAGCATTTTGTTCGGGAGTATACACAGTAGTGGTCTCCCTCTTAATGCCAACTTCCCTGCAATAGTCAATGAATTCATTTGACTCATATTTGGCATCTTCAAGAGTGTCTCTAAGCCATGACAGCCTTCTTTTATTTGAAGAAGGTGGATCTATAGGATCCATTGGTCCTTCAATATCGGTCATTGGTTCATCCTTCGGTTCTTCCTGCCTTCTTGCTTCTTCTTCTTCTTTGTCTTCCTTTGAGATAGGAAGATCTCAAACCTCCCTGAGGGCAGCATCTTTTTCGAAGGTGACATCATGACATATCTCCACTACTCTTTGACTAGGCACATAGATTTTATATGCCTTCGAGGTTTCACTGTAGCCCACAAACAATCCGTTCTTTCCATAAGCATCCAATTTGCTTCTCTTTTCTTTCGACACATGAAAATATACAGGACTTCCAAAAACTCTAAAATGAGAAACATCAGACTTCTTACCATAGAGGACTTCTTCGTGAGTTTTGGAGTCCAATGCAGAATGTGGGCATCTATTTTGAACATACACAGCAGTGTTGGCAGCTTCTCCCCATAGGAATTTCGGAAGACCTTGGTCATAAAGCATGGCACGGGTAGCTTGCAAAATGGTTCTATTCTTCCTTTCAGCAACACCATTTTGTTCGAGAGTATACACAGTAGTGGTCTCCCTCTTAATGTCAACTTCCCTGCAATAGTCAATGAATTCATTTGACTCATATTTGGTTCCATTACCGGTTCTCAAAATTTTGATCTTCTTCCCTGTTTAATTTTCAGCCAAGGCCTTGAAGGTGCAGAACCATTTGAATGTTTCGTCCTTTTTCTTCAAAAAGTATATCCAAGTTTTGCGGGAGAAGTCATCTATGAAAGTGATATAATATAAGCATCCTCCCAAGGATGTTACGGGCAACATACCAAATAGATTAGAATGAATCAGTTGTAAAATATTAGATGTCTTAGTGACACTTGAAGGGAATGGTCCTCTTGTATGCTTTCCTTCGGCACAACCATGACATACACCTTCATGATCATCTTTGAAATCAGGCATACCTGTGACCACCTTCCTTGCTTCGGGAAGGGATTTATAATGAAGGTATGCAAACCTTTGGTGCCATAGCTCGGATTGAAGAGTTGTGTTACACATCATGGCTCCCAACGGACTTCCTCTAACCTGATAGAGTGTATCGACCCTAAATCTGAGAGTGAATGCCACCTTGAATCATTTGTCTTTCATTGTCGAGATAGACACTAGATTCTTCTTCGAGTCAAGTATGTACAACACATCTTGCAAACGGAGGACTTGACCTTGATTTAGATGAAGGGTCACAATCTCTGTCCTTTTCACGGGATAGGTGGCATTGTCTCCAAGGATAATCTCCAAATTAGTATCATTTTCAATCAAATCAGAGAGGGCCTCTTTATATCCAGTGAAGTACCATGAGGCACCACTTCAACCAATTATCCGAGGTGTCGGAAGGAGATGCAACAAAGAGGGCAGATATAAGAATATATACATTTCTCTTATTATCAACAACATTAGATTCATCATACCTGGAGTTCCTTGACCTCTTGAAAGGTTGACAATTTCCATTTCCATTTCGATCATAGCATTAGGGGAATTTTGAGGTCTAAAATGGGCCTCCTAAGGAAAATGTACAATCAAAATTGACTTTATGAGAACAAATCACATTTTAGGGGATGACATCATCCCTAATGGTTGAGGTGGTTGCTTGAGTTAAAGGTACTTACTTGTCACATTCTCAATGGTGGATAAAAAATCATGGTTAACCATGGTAGTGCTCTAAGTACTTTTAAAGTCATAAAGTAAAGTACTCATAATAAATGTTATTTCACACTTTTTGAATAAAATATTATTATTGTCATTTCATACCTTTTGAAATAAGCAATGCATATCCCTACACAATCTTCATGTATTTACACACTTTTCAATAAATATTATATTTGTATATTTTCAAATATTTATTTATAAATCAAATCAATTAAATATGTAATATAAAGTTCATACAAAAAACAATATATTATATTATATTATTTTTATAAAGTATATTAATTACATATTATTATATAATTTAAATAATATAAATTTTAATTAATAGTATATTATATAATCAAGAATTTATGAGTTTATATTTATATTTTATTTTAAGTTATTTAAGTACAAAGGACAAATGCATTAGTTGTGCAATGACAATGATTTTTTTTTGAAAATCTCATTCTTATTTATAGTCACATCAATACAATTTTTTTATTAGTTTTATTTTGGTACAACTTTTGAATTGAATTTAACCATGGTTACATCGATTTTGGTGCAAAAAGTGAATTGAAAATTCACAAATATTATTTTATTAGTTTAGCTATAATTTTATTATTTCCTTAGGAGGCCCATTTTAGACCTCAAAATTACCCTAATGGGAGCCTTCCTCTTTCCTTTGAACTTGTTGTTCCTTTGATTTCCATTCCCCGTGAAGTTGTTGTTATTGTAGTCATCATCTCGCGGAGAGTCCCTTTTATTAGGGCACTATCTAGCATAGTGACCAAACTTGTTACAATTGTAACATCTTTCCTTCCTTCCCTTGGGACCCGCCCTTCCATGATTTTGTTTTCTCAAACCAACATTGTTCTTCTTCTTTGCATGAGCAGTGAAGGAAGTAGGGTTGCTTCCATTCCCATTTGAGGGATGGTCTCTCTCCATCATCCTTATCTCCTCTTGAGTGCATCTCGTCAACAATTCATCAAAATTAGGAATTATATTATTATTTAGAATAGTGGTATTAAATACATACCATGGTCGGGGAAGTCCTCCAAGAGAAATGAGAGTGAGCTCTCGACCTCTCCAATAGCTAAGACACCATTCTTGATTACGATGAGCCTCATGAAATAAGATTGGATAGACTCTCCCTTGTCCATCTTGATGTTCTTCATCTTGTTCTTCAAAAAGAGAATTTGATTAGCATTGCTAGCCTTGAACATGCCAACCAACTTATCATACATCTCCTTGGATGTGCCCAGCTCGGAGATATAAGCAACCAAGTGCTTATGAATAGAATCCCTGATGATCTTCTTCGCCTTATTTTCCCCTTTCTTGTACTTTGTTTTAGTGGCAACCGGTGCATTTGATGGAGGCTCAGTGATCTTTCCCTTCACATAATCCATAACATCTTGTTCCTCCAATGTTAGATCCAAGGACATTTTTCAAACATGATAATCAAACTTTTCATTCAGCTTGTAATCAGATTTGAAATATGATGAGGAATCCATTGACCAAGGTCCTTGTCTATTCAAAATTTCAGTGATTTCTCTTCTCACTCTTGCTTGGGCTTTGTTCAGCTCCGATACCATGTTAATTTTAGTTAACCATGGTATGTTCTATGCTTAGAGCAATTTACTTCAATCTTTCTTATTAAGCCCAATTCAATTTCCTAATATGCAATCACATTAACAATGACAGTAAATGTTGATAGAACATAAATAAATCGACAAGAGACAAATCAAGACAAGAGACACAATAATTTGACGGATGCCAGGGAAAAACCCCAATGTGGGGAAAACCCTTTGACCAAATCTTCTTATTATTCTTCAAATTCAGCAGAGAGAGAAAGCACAATTTACAGCAGTCAGCAGGATGCCCTAGCCAGCAAAGTCAACATTGGTCAAACCAACAAATCAGCCTCCAATGAAGCTCTGTCAAACTCAGCCCAAAACAATCCTGAAATTCAATCAAAACACTAGTCAAAGTCTGCGGTCAATCAAAAATCAAATCTACAGTCAACAGCAGTCAAAGTCAACATTTATCCTCGGTTTTTGTGCCTCCAGCTGTGGCCTCTTAAAATCAAAATTCTGACCCAAAAAACGAAGTCAAACAGCAAGGGTTGACCCAAAGTCAACATTGGTCAACGTTGTCCAGAAAAGCCCTAAAACAGTTTGAAATTTCTAGTTGTTGTTCCACACGTGCGGAGGAGAGAGAAAGCCTCTTAGGCTCGTACGAACCAATCAAAAGGAGAGAGAGATGTGTGTTGAGATGATGATGAAATGAGGTTTGTGTCTCTCCTTTTTATATCCATCACTGAGGGTGCGTGACACATCTTTTGGGGCTTGTGAGCCTACATTACAAATTTGGCCGACCTTGACAAATTGCACATGTGAGGAAAATAAATTCAAAATACAACTTATGCTCATCCAAACAAGATGATCTATAGATCAATCTTGCACCTCTCCAAAAGAGGAATCCAACAAAAATATCATCTCCATCATATGAGTAGTGCAACATAAAGTTTGGCCCTAGTTTCCAAATTTAACACTTTGACAGATTTGGTTGCATTTCCAGGTGCACTCATTGGACATCAATGGTAGCCAAACAAGTCACCAAAGGGAAGCAAGTTGACAAACAACACTTGGGTCCACCTTAGAATGATGGAGCTTGAAAGTGAAATGCAAGTCTCATGTAAAAGGAGGATGCGTCAAATGTTCTAAGGCAAGAAAATTGATTTCTCATTCACAAGGAGTATAAAGGAGTTTTGCCATTACTAAGTTTAGGGTAAGGCACAAACAAGCCAATTGCACTAGCTGAGTGAAAAGACAAAGAAGATGGGACCTATAAGTGGCACACCTATGGTTGCCTTAAGGCTAGGATTTTGCAAGTCTATTGGAGAGTAAGCAAAAGACTATTTCCTTAGATACGTTGTTCATCGATAATAAAAATGTAGGTAGGAGGTTGAAAATCCATTATTGTATATATATATGGCATTGTTCAAATAACAAAGTTTAAGCACCTATCTTAGGTGCTACTTATACATGTTCGTTGTGGATTCTTTATGCTAGTTAGATGTTAATGTTTGTATCTTTGCTTTCTATTGGCTAAGTATTAAAGTAATGTTAGGATGTTTTAAAGGTCATGATCATTGGAGAAATTGAGGTCAAAAATTGGCCTCCTAAGGAATATTATAAAATAATAGTGGAATTAATAAAATAATATTAGATTACATCATCAAATTTTAGAGGGAAAAAAATTACTTTTTTTCACTCATATTTTCAACTTATCTCCCTACAGTTTTACTCAAATTTCGAGTGGGAGCACTCGTAGGATGCAAAATTTAATTTCTCATCCAAGGAGTACCCATGTTACATACTTTCGATGGACCCTGCTACACGAAAAATGAGAAATACATAAAAAAACGTGGTAATCATGTTTTTCATGTATTACTCATTTTTCGTGTAGTAGGGTCCATCGAAAGTATGCAACATGGGTACTCCTTGGATGAGAAATTAAATTCCACATCTAATGAATGCTCCAACCCGAAATTTAAGTAAAACCATAGGGAGATAAGTTGAAAATACGAGTTGAAAAAATAGTTTTTTTTTTTTTTTACTCCAAAAATAGTGAATTATCCACCATGGTTGACATCATCAACTTGAATCCTATTGGTTCTTATAAAGTTGATTTTGGTTGTACATTTTTGTTTTGAGGCCCATTTTAGACCTCAAAATTTAGCTATTGTAAGCGTGCACCTACTACTGAATGAACTTGGTTGAGTAGGATTTAGTTGCATTTGGTAGATTGTAGCTTAAGGAAAAATTTTGGATAAGCCTTCAATGAAGAGGGTTATTCAAGTTGTAGGAGGCTTGCTCTAGTCAAGCCCTTATTGAGCAAGTCAGTGACACATGATGTTAGATGTTGAAACAAACTTGGGAGAAACTCAAGTTTGTCAAGAAAAATTCAAATAGATTATAAGTTCATGCTAGATGGTATCACAACATACTCTTCACCACTTTCTAAAGGAAGGGTGGATTTAGAGCCAAAGTTTTGGTTGTCTTCACCACAAGAAGTCAGATTAGAGCACTCTTCTTTGGAAGGAACTTGAGGCAAAGAAACATACTTTAAGACAAGTTACTGGACAGTCATAGGAGTGGATTGAAGACTAGAAATTGTAGACTTAGTGCCTTGTTGCAGTAGGAATTAAAGACAATTCACCCACAGAGAATGGTGAATTCTCTTGTCATTTCAAGAATGTTGCACACTTGAGGCAGCAAGTTGAACCAAGTCTTTAAGACTTGGGTGGGATTTTCAAGTGTGCCTCGCGCGTCAACCCATTTATGGGTTACAACACGTAAAACACAGAGAAAGAGTTATGGCAAACCAACATGGAAGCCATGGCCATGGACTTGGAACAATGGATTCAAGTGATCCATCAATTGTATCAAGAACATGTGGCGAAGTTGGAGAAAAATAATGCGTAGGTTGAAGCTTGGATTCAAAAGTTGCATAATTTCATGAACCAAATAGAAACTTGGGTGTTGTCTAAGTTGGGATCGTTTAGGAGTAAGGATTCTCAAGACTATAACAACATTACAACAAGGAAGTAGTTGAAATTGCTTAAGTCTAGAGGTAAGAATGTCACTTGTTTCGTTTGTTACTAAAATCATTTTTTCCTTTAAAGAAGAAGCTAGAAGCCTTGAAAGAAGTGCAAGTGCAACCAAATTTGAAGGTAACGCCAGTAACCTTGGGACTTGCCCAAATGCAATATATTTCAAAGATAACATTGGAGGTTCTCGATGCCTTAACAACGGGTTTGAGCAAGTTTGGGATAGGAAACTAAGAATAGCAGCTTGCCAAGACAAATGCTATGGTGGATATTGGGTAAGGCATTCTTACAGTTGTTGGAGGTGACCTTGGTAGCCACCTACCATCTTCCATCATTGATCAAAGCCACATGTGGCTCGCTACCTAGACGCAGGTAGTGGAGTCTTTGGCACTTGTAGAGGTGCCAAGTTTAGTGAAAGGAGGAATTGTTTTTTCCAAAAGGACGAAGTTTGTGATGGGAACAGGCCAACATCTTCTCCACATTGGCATTCTATTGGGCCATTTGTTTCCAAGAGGTAGGACAATGGATAAGGAGGCACTAGTGCATGAGTGCCTAGAAGAACTTGTTGGGTTGTAGGAGCTAACTTCATAACTTTGACAAAGAGGTGAAAACCTTTCCTTATTTAGCAATGTTGACAATGCCAAAGCAATGGACGCCTACTTGGAGTAGAGTAGTTTAGTTCTAAGTGGGCGAATAGAGACAGTGAAGAAGTTGAACAAGAAACACATATATTCAAACTGAATGGTTCAAAGAAGGCAGACCAGGTTGACAAAGAAGATGCACACCCACCTTTGTATATGGGGACACAGGATGAGGTAGAGATCTCCTTGGATAGTTTGAGGATGATTAGTAATATGAGCCAAAGGTCATGAGACTAATGGTCGAAAGGGACATAAATATTGGTGCGGACATGCCTCTCCTAAAAAAGAGGTATGGAAGTATTTTGATTAAATCATCTCACTTAATGAACTTTGGACACATTGTTAGAGTGTTTGAAAACAATGGTTGTGATGGTCATCCACCACCCTCTTTTTCACTATAGAGTTGAGAGAAATCCATTGCCTGAGGTTTGGAAATAGAGCCTAAGGGAACCAAGGAAGGTGCAATGAAGAAGTTAGAATGTTGAGTTGCAAGGAGTAACTTGACAGTTTGGAGGCAAAGGTGGTGACCTTGCCTTGGTCTAATATAAATGTATAAACAGATTGAAGTGCAAAAATAAATGATGATTTCGGGCATCGTGAAGTGAATTCTTATGGCTTGGGAATGATAGTCGAATGGCCACCTAACTAGTTCAAGGCATGGAGATTTCAATGTATAGACGCATGGAAAAACGCATAAGAGTAATGATGCATTAGCAAGTTTGGATGGTGCAACACTTGGAAAGTTTGATGTTCTTCTTGATTAAGGCCAAAATGCAGCCAATAATAGGAAGCCATGGCACTGTTGGACTGAGATTGCAACCTCAATAAGAGGCAGTAATAGCAATGAAGGAATCCAAGAGCCATTGTTGGAAGAAGTTGTGCAAAGGCACTTGTTCGAAAGAAGAATTAAATAGTGGGCAATTGCATGGAAATTTTCGCATGGATAGCATGGAGTAGTTGAAGGAGCCAATTGCAAATGGATGCATGGCTCTAATTAGAATATTTGGAGAACATCAAGCTCTTGAGGATGTTGTTAAGGAAAACATTTTTTAGTGGGTGAGGATGTAGGTCCCTAGCCTTGAATGGCTCCAGGTGCCTCCACCACATGATCACTATTGAATTTTCCTTAGGCCCTAGATCTGGTCTATGGCTAATCACAAACATAAATACACTAGAAACCCTCAACTTACAAGCACTTTGCACAGTGGAAACCTACAACAATGAAATCAATTAAGTACACAATGATTTGAGCCCAAAGCTCGATTTTTTTCAGTCCATAAATAAGAGAATCATGGGGCCCCTATACCAGGGATCATGGCCCTTCAAATCATTAGGAAAACTAGTATACATAGTATACAATCAGGTTAGGGCTTGAGGTTTGATCCTACAGATCCTCAAATTGCCCATAAAACACAGAGCTAAACAATATAACTTACTTGTAGTACATGTCCTTCTCCTTCAACCCTTTTAGTCTTCTTTATCCATTGTTTTGGTTTTTATTCACACTCGTGGAAACCCTTTTCCCTCAGCCCTCCACAGATCTTTTGTTCACACAACTTGAGGCATCTGCCTCCTTCAAGGGTTAATGTAGCATGGCACAACCTTCTCTATTGGCCTAGATCGAGCCCTAAATCAAGCTCAGTCTAATCTCCATCTCTCCAAGACTTCGACCCTCTTACTGCACCACTAGCCTTTAACTCGGCCTTCTCAATTCAAGAGTCGTGGTCTTCTCAATGGTAAACGTGGCCTCCATGAGTAGAACTCGACCCTCCTAGGGCACTCCTAGCACAAGGGAAGTCACATCTCTCTTGCACACAATGAGCCTCTCCTTTGGCTCCTCCTATATTTATCCTTTACTCTTGGGTCATTTAACAAACCACTAGAAATTAGGGTTTTAGCCTCTCGACCCTTTAGAATAAACAATTATTTTCTTTAAGTCCTAAACCCACTACTTTAGGTCCCAAACCCCATCTTTGGGTAAACTGCCCAAACAATTATTACTTTAGGTGGCTACTTCTTCACCTTATCTCCGCCTGGACAAGCCCCTTTTAGGGAACAAATCACCCACAAAACTCTCGACCTATAAACCTGGGAAAACTTGGCCTCTTTCCAACACAAAACAAACCGTAAAGTTTTGCTCCTTGCTATGGCTGCTCCTAAGGTTATGCATCTCCTTCTTGGGCTAATGTAGACACAAAACGAGTTGTTATTTTTGGTTTTGTTCACAGTCATGGAAACCCTTTTCCCTCAACCCTCCACAAATCTTTTGTTCACACAGGCTAAGGCATTCGACCTCCTTCAAGGTTTAATGTAGCATTGCATGATCTTCTCCATTTGGCCTAGATCAAGCCATAAATCAAGCTCAGCCTAATCTCTAGCTCTCCAAGACTTTGGCCCTCTTACTGCTCCTCTAACCTTTGACTCGGCTTTCTCAAAACAGGGATTATAGTCTTCTCAAGGGTAATCTTAGCCTCCATGAGCAAAAATCAGCCCTCCTAGGGCACTCCTAACACAAGAGAAGTCACATCTCTCTTGCACACAATGAGCCTCTCATTTGGCTCCTCCTTTATTTATCCTTTTCTCTTGGGTCATTTAGGAAACCATTAGAACTTAGGGTTTTAGTCTCTCAACCCTTTAGAATAAATAATTATTTTCTTTAGGTCATAAATCCACTACTTTGGGTCCAAAACCCCATCTTTGGGTAAATTTCCCAACCAATTCCTTTAGGTGGGTTTTCCCTCTCAAAAATACCTTCCAAGATACCCAAAATATAACAATCACCTTGGCAGTCATTCACTGACATGGATAGGCATGATGGAAGGTTGATGGCTAGAAGAGTCAAATTTGGAGTGTCTTGGCCCACTGGCAAGGTAGACCAAGGACATGTCAAGTGCCCTAGCTTAGATAGAGCGCGCTACAAACCTTGGCAACTCACACTAGTTGGATGCACCAACAAAATCTTGGAAGGGAACTTGGAAAGAAAAGGAAAAGGGGATTGCCATGGCAATCTCATCTACAAGCATGCACTAGGCATGACAGACAAGATTGGAATAGAAATCTTGACTGGCTTGGGTACTTCAACTATATGTAGACTAAAAAAGTTGGAGGGCCCACACTTAGGGCTTGTGAAAGATGACAAAAGTTCCTTTGGGAGCTAGTATATGCAAAGATCAATCATAGGGCACACTCATTGGGTGCACATATGTTGGCAACACATTCATCGAACACACTTGGGTGTATTTCCAAGTGCAATTAGGCACAATTGTGTAGACGCAGATGGACTTGGGAATAGTCAAGTGGACACAGATAGACTTGAATGTAGTTGGAAAAATTTAGATGGACTTGTGTCAAGTTTGGTGAACTTGGGTCGAGTTCGATGCACTTTAGTGAACTCAGTAAAACTGAGTGGACTTTAACATAGTTGGATGAACTTGCACAAACTTGAGCCAAGTTGCATGAATGAAGTAGGCAGACTGGGAACAACTTGTGACAACTTGGGAAGACTTGAGTAGACTTGGAAACACTATTGGGCGCACTACTAGGTACATTTGTTGGATTTGGATGGTCGACAAATAAGTCGCCAAAGGTAAGAAAGTTGATGGATGGCACTTGGGTCTACCTTAGAGGAAGAGGCATGAAAGTGCAAGGAAAGTTTCATTCGAAAGGAGGATGTATCAAAAATTCCAAGGCAAGAATAAGTGATTCCTCATTCACGAGTGTAAAGGAGCTATGTGGCCATGCTATGTTTGGGGTTTCTCACAAAAGGACAAATTGCACTAGCCAAATGAGACGAAGAAGAAGACAACACTTATAGGAGGCAAGGTTACAATTGCTTCAAGGATTGGATTGTCGAAGTCTATTGGGCAGTAAATAGAAGGATATTGAATTAGATTCATTGTACATCTATAATAGGGTTGCAGACAGTAAGCTACAATTCCCTTCTTGTATACTTGTGACATTCTTTGTATGGTAAAGTTTCGGAACCTGCCTTGGGTGCCACATATAAATGTATGTTGTGAACTCTTTATGATTATTGGATGTTATTGTTCCTTTATTTTCTTTTATATTGACTAAATATTAAAATATTTGCTAAGTCTTAAAAGTATTGTTGGGATATTTTAAAGGTTATGGTCAACAAAATTCATTCACATTAGGCACACATCCAACAACAAGGCCATTCAAGAAGAGGGTGAAACATTAATAGAACTCCGAGGAAACTTCAAACTCTCAAGCAAAGAGAATACTTAGATGTCCAACACCAACTTCCCTCTCCAACAAGAAAAATACTTAGAAAGTATTTAATCTTGGTATTGTTAAGGGAGGCCCGATAAGAATTATTTATAGTTTTAAGGTTCACTTTTACGGTTCAGGTTAGTGTAAATGCTTCTATATTTTTTGGTTCCCCTTTTCATGTTTTTCAAATGTTTTTGTCTTGCAATAATGTTTGAGTACAGAACATTCCCAAAAATTGTGAAACATTTCAAGTGAGGGTCAAAATACAAAACCGACATTTCCAAATGTCTAAATATCATTTTAGAAAAAAAAGAAAAAAGAAATTGAACTACATTCTAGTGGTATTTCCTCTCTCTAAAACAGGAAATGGCACTGCAAGGGGCCTCCAAAGTTGTTTTAAGTAACCTGGCCATAAAGACATGAGAAGAGAGAATTGATATGCGATGTTCATTGCTCCCACATATCAGAAAAATGTATTTATGTATACCAAAAACATAGTAACATAAATTTGACTTTCATACATTACTAATTACAAATAAGGACAATTCTTTCTATATATCGATTATGTCCATACCTCTTTGAAAACCCCTCGATGATTATGATTGCTCCTAAATTAGAATTGACTAGATTGCATTAGGCATCTACTTTGGTAGTACAAAGTTCCTACGTTTAATATGTTACCACTGACAATAGTACAAAGTTCCTACATTTTTTTCTAAAGAATAGATTGTCTCAAATTGCAAAAGATTAATTTGTTTAGATTTTTTAATATTTAGTTACAAAGTATTTATTACTTGGTAGTACTTGCTGCAATTATAACATAACTAACTTCAAGAAGATAAGTAAAATAAGAGTGTAATTACTAATAATAGCTAGCCAACCTAGTTTAGAGTCTAGACTATTTTGCCTGAAAAGCTTTGAAAGATGGTCTCGAACGAACAACATAGTATGATAGTACTAAAGATAATTAAAATCTAGGAAACACCAGTGCCAAAAGTATAGGAAAATTGCAATTCTTATGTGCTAATGAGCATGCCAATCTAGCAAGACATTGCAATATATGCCAAATAGTGTTGTAAGCGAACCATGAACATGACAAAGTTGAATGGTTATATTACAAAACAATGCAATAGACTAGTATCAAGCATGAACTAAAGAGACTCGTGAAAAGTTGAGAAACATAATTGTGTCGAAATTTCAAACAAATAAGAAATTTATGCAGAAATATATGCTAGAAAAAAATTAAGCATAAGATGAATAGGGATAAGCAAAAAAATATGCACATCACCACTGAAGAAAATTGAATAAGATGGTCGGTTCAAGGAATATTCCCAGTACAAAAATAAGTTAAATAGGCTTCCACTATACATATACACTGAAGCAATGAAAAGATGCCTAAGCCTTGATATAGAGAGCAAAGCAAAAGAAAAAACTGATCATCCGTTGATCATTGTGAGGATGATGAGAATGAAGGAACCATTGGGAATTTTGTGAAAAATAAATGATGAAGAGATGAAGGAAATCAAGAGGAATAAAGGGTATTTGGAGTACAAATCAAGATACAAAAGGACACTCTCTTAATGGTTCCTCTTGTATTGTCTTATAGGCATTCCAAATTAGAATTGACTAGAACATGTTAGGCATCTACTATTGTAATACAAAGTTCCTACATTTAATATGCCACAATTGACAATAATACAAAGTTCCTATGTATTATTCCAATGAATGGATTGTCTCATATTGTGAAAGATTAATATGCTTAGACTTTGTTATATTTGGTTACAAATTATTTATTATTTGGCAATAATCATTGCAATTATAACATAACTAACTTCGAGAAGATCAGTAAATTAATATTCTAATGATAGCCTACCTAGTTTTGACTATTTCCCTAACAAGATTTGAATGATGTTGTAGAATGAACGTCATAACATAGAAGTAAGCATAATAAAAGTCTACAAAACACCGATGCAAAAAGTAGAGAAATATTGCCATTATTATGTGCTAATGGCATATATATATCCCAAATGGTGTGGGAAGCCAGCCATGAATAGGACAACATTGAATGGTTATACAGGATACAACCACATTACAAAGAATTGCAATAGAATAATATCAAGCATCAAGTAAAATAGACACAGTGGAGAAACACAATCCAATCGTAATTCAGAACATAGAAGAAATTTACGCAGAAATATATACTACAAAACAATTAAAGAATAGATCAGTGAAAGACTTCAAGAAGACTAATAGGGATAGGCAAACAATTATGCACTCCACCATCGAATGAAATCAAATTAAGATGGTTAGCTTAAGGAATATTTCCATGGCACAAAAATAAATTGAATATACTTTCACCATATGTGCATTGTCTACACTGAAGCAATGAAAGGATTCCTAAGCCTTGATATAAAGAACAAAACAAAAGAAAAATTTATCGTCCTCTAATGACAATGAGTATGATAAAAAAGGAGTCACTAAAAAATTTGTGAAAATTGATGATGAAAAGATGAAGAAAATCAAAGTAGTAGGACAAATCAAGAAAAAGAAAGGGTGTATGGAGTACAAAACAACATTCTAAGATAAATGCCTCATCCCATTTTGTATTATATGCAATGTCAAAATACATAATACACAAGAGTGAAAATTTAATAAAAAATATCACGAACATAACTTAAGGAAAAGAAGATCAAAATGTATATCCAATGAAAATGATACTCCACCTAGTGGGGAATATAAAACCCAACAACAAAATCAAAACAACATAAAACCCAATAATCAAAGTCAAAGAATAAGGAATTAGAGCATTGAAATTTACAAGGGTTGAGGGAGAAATTGACGCAACCAAATCTCACCCAAACTTTGGAACAACATCCTCACAAGTGCACTAGAGAGATAGATCTAGTGCATTAAAGAGAGTGCAAAAGCCAAACATGGGTATTGAAAACAAAAAGACACAAGTGCACCTAAGAGAAAAATGTCAATCACAAGAGAAAAACATCAAATTTAAGTGCCCTTGAGCTTATACAACTTCATGTTTCAAATAAAAAAACCACAAATACAAATGAGAGTTTGAGTTGTGCAAGCATACACAACTCAAGTGAGGTGCCCCTTCAACATGGGGATTTGTCCCTTCAATGGGTTATAAATCCAAAATACAATGCACAGACCATAGACCTAATATTGAGCCTGCATATCAAGTTTAACTAGGTCAACCTTAACCATAAACCTAGTATATAATAAATCAAATAAAATAAGACCTTACCCATAATTACAAGTACAAAACTATACATAAGAATGGGTCATGGTCACATGTATAAATTATTAATCCAATAATCCATGACAATGGTCCTGTTCTTTATTCCAGCAACAACATTTTTCTCAGGAGTGTACACAGTTGTAGTCTCCTTCTTAATGCCAGCTTCTCTACAAAAGTTATTAAACTCATTTGACTCATACTCGATCCCATTGTCGGTCCTCAAAACTTTGATTTTCATCTCGGTTTGATTTTCCACCAAGGCCTTGAAGGTACAAAACCATTTGAATGCTTCGTCCTTTTTCTTCAAAAAATATATCCAAGTCTAGTGGGAGAAGTCATCTGTAAAAGTCGTAATAGGAACATCCTCCCAAGGATGTCACGGGCAGCATATGTTATGAAACCAAGTCCAAAAATAGAAGAAAAGAGAGATCAATGCCTTAAAAATAGCCACTTCGAGGGAGAAACCTCCAATGCATTACATAAATTAACAATTCTTGGATGATACAAATGACCAAAACCTCCTATATATATAGGAGTCCATAGGCCCACAATATAATCCTAGCAGACCTAACAATAACAATGTAAGGGCACAATAATAACAATACTGGGGTTACAAGGGTACAACAATAACAATAATGGGGCTACACTAATAACAATAAGGGACTAAACTAGTAATATAGGGACCTAACATGCCCCTCTCCTTCAAAAAAGTGTTGTCCTCAACGTTTGAGTAGCTCTGGATGCTTCTGTATAAAATTATCATCCTCCCATGTAGAATCTTCAATGGGTAAGTTCTTCCACTTGATGAGATACTCTGAAATTGATCGATTTCGTAGCTATCGAGTTCTTGTTCCCATGACCGCTTCAGGTTCCAATATGATTTTTCCTTTCACATCAAGTTTTGGAAATATTGTTTGAATTGGAAGATTTTCACCTATAACCTTCTTTAAGCATGAAACATGGAAAACGGGATGCACTCGTGAAAAAGCAGGAAGCTCCAATTTGTATGCCATAGTACCAATATTTTGCAACACCTTGTAAGGACCATAGTACTTAGGCAATAATTTATTATCCTTCTTAGCTTGCTTGAGGGACATTTGTTTGTATGGTTGTAGCCGTAAAAATACCCAATCTCCTACATCAAAACTTCTCTCGCTGCGATGTTGATCTGCTTGTTGTTTCATTCGATTTTGTGTCAAATTTAGGTTATCCTTTAAGAGTTGGAGAACTTGTTGATGCTCAATGTGATCTTCCACGGCTTGAAGCTTAGAATTTTCTCTTAAAGATGATGTGATGGACGGTGGATGATATCCATAAAGTGCCATAAATGGTGTCATTTTTGCTGCAGTATGGAAGGAAGTGTTATACCACCATTCAACGAGAAGTAACCACTTGACCCATTGTGTTTGTTTATCAGATACAAAACAATAAAGATATCCTTCCAAACATTTATTCACTATCTCAGTTTGACCATCAGATTGAGGATGATAAGATGAGCTATGAGCTAATTGAGTACCTAAACAAGAAAATAACTTCGTCCAAAAATTTCCAGTAAAAATGGGATCTCTGTCGCTCACAATAACCCTTGGGCTTCCATGTAGCTTTTGAATTCTGTCCATAAATGTAGTAACAACTGTACTTGCTTTAAATGGATGAGATAATGCACAAAAGTGTGCATACTTGGTAAGTCTATCAACTACCACCATGATGACACTCTTTCCTTGGGACTTAGGTAAACCTGTGATAAAATCGATTGAAATATCCTCCCAACGTTGACTTGGAATGGATAAAGGTTATAGAAGTCTCGGGGTCTTAATTGTCTCAACTTTATTCTGCTGGAAAACCAAAAATTCCGCCACAAACTTTTGAATATCATATTTAAGGCCATCCCAAAGAAATTCTTTCTTCACCCTGTGGTAAGTTTTTAAAAATCCTGAGTGTCCTCCTAAAGGAGAAGTGTGCAATTCCAGAAGAATCTTTTGTTTTAGTTGGGAATTCTTACAAAGATATAAGCGATCTTTGTACCATAAGGAATCATTTTTCCAACTAAATGTATCGGATGTACTAGGATCTTGCTGCAACTTTTGAATGAGTGTCCATACATCTTTGTCCTTCTTCCATTCATCTCTTGCTTCGGTTATCCAATCTGGTTGGATAATATAAATGGCACAAAACAATGCTTCCACCTCTTCATTCTTTCTTGAGAGTGCATCTGCAACAACATTTAGCTTCCCTTTTTTGTAGATTATTTCAAAGTCATAACCCAACATCTTTGTGACCCATTTTTTCTGCTCTTCGGAAGATATTCTTTGTTCCAAAAAGTGTTTAAGACTATCATGATCAGTTTTTAACTTGAAGTGTCTTCCCATTAGGTAAGTTTGCCATTTCTTTAGTGCATGTAGTATTGCTGACATTTCCTTCTCATAAATAGCATTCTGTAAATACTTTCCCTTGATTATACTACATTCAAAAGCAATGGGTCTTCCTTCTTGCATTAAAACAACACCAATTCCATTTCCTGAGGCATCACATTCCACAATAAAGGTTTTTGTGAAGTTTGGCATAGCTAAGACCGGTGTTAGGCACATTGCCTCTTTAAGATGTTCAAAGGCCTTAGTTGCTTTAGGAGTTCATGAAAATGCATCTTTCTTCAATAATGTTGTTACAGGTGCTGTTATTCTCCCATAAGTCTTAACAAACTTGTGATAATACCCTGTTAACCCGAGAAATCCTTGCAACTGCTTTATGGTTCTTGGGACTTTCCATTCCTTAATGGCTTTAATTTTGTTAGGGTCTACCTTAACACCCTCGTGAGATACAATATGACCCAGATATTCCAGCTCTTGTACTCCAAAGAAACATTTGGATGTTTTTGCATATAATTGTTTCTCCTGCAATAGTTTGAGCACCCTATCAACATGTTGAACATGATCCTTCCAAGAACTATTGTAGATTAGTATATCATCAAAAAATACTAGCACAAATTTTCTAAGGAAGGGTTTGAAAATGGAATTCATCAACCCTTGAAATGTAGAAGGTGCATTGGTAAGGCCAAAAGGCATGACCAAAAATTCATAATGACCCTCATGAGTTCGAATTGTTGTTTTTGGAATATCTTCAGTCTTCATTCTAATTTGATGATATCCTGAACAAAGATCCCACTTGGTAAAATAAATTGCTCCATGTAATTCATCTAATAATTCATCAATCACAAGAATGGGAAATTTATCTTTAATGGCGAGCTTATTGAACTCCCTATAATCCGGACACATGCGCCATGATCCATCCTTCTTGTGCACCAATACAAATGGAGCAGAGAAAGAACTTTGACTAGGTTGAATTATACGAGCCTCTAACATTTCTGCAATCATACATTCAATTTCGCTCTTTTGGACATAAGGATATCTATAAGGACTGATGTTTGGAGGAACACTTCCTGGAATCAAATGAATAGCGTGATCATGATCACGAATAGGTGAGAGTCCTTTGGAAGTTTCAAACACCTTGGAATGATTGTCAAAGACTTTTTGGAGATCTGCAGAAATAAATGATTTTGATGTTAGAACTTCTAGTGAGCATAATTGTGCAATTACGCTTTGTTGTTCTTTCTTCAGAAGCTTTGTCATGACATTAGAGCTTATTACCTTTCCCGACCTCCCTATGATACCACGTAATTCGACTTCCTTTCATTCTGAAAAAAAATTTCAAGAAAAGTTCTTGAAAATTAAAAGCTATCGTCCCCAAAGATTGAACCATTGTACTCCTAGTACAACATCAGCACCTCCCATAGGAATGGAAAGCATTGGACTATTCAATACATATTCCCCCATGGTTAGCTTGATATTATGGCATTTTCCAGAGCAATTTATAGTTCCTCCATTTGCAACCATCACTTGACATTCAGGTGTTGGGTATAGGAAACAATTCAATTCTTTGGCTACCTTACAATGAATAAAAGTATGGGTACTACCCAAATCAATCAACACTATTACCTTTTTCTGCTTGATATGTCCTTCTATCTTGAGAATTTGAGTGGTAATTCCTCCCAATGCATTACACGATATGGTCGGACTCATTTCTTCCTCTTCTAGGGTTGGTTCCTGGTGTATATCCTCTTCTTTTGAAGATTCTTGTTCATTTTCTTCTTCCTCTTCACAATCTATGTAAAATAATTTCTTCTCAGCACACTTATGACCTTTAGTGTATTTTCTATCACAACTGTAGCAAATCCCTTTTGCTCTTTTTCTTCCAATTTTTGTGGTGTCAACCTTGTAGGTTGTGGAAATCTAGGAGTAGCAACACTTCCATCTTTATAGAAGTGAGTGGTAGGCTTCCTTGTCGCCATAATTTTACATTCAATTTTATTATGCTTTGAATTCCTTTTCTATGAATCGGGTTCCCAACTAGCATGACTTCATGTTGGATGTGCCCATCCTTCAGTCTAATGAAGAGATCAATCCTGTGTTCCTCTGGAATATCAGTTACCCTTATATTCAATTTTTGGAAGTCCTCAATGTGCTCCCCCATTAAACCCTTTTGTTTGAGATTTATCAATTGGCTAAAGAAGGTGTTGCTTTTGTATCCTCATAATGTGCTATCATTTCCTCCGTAAAAATTGACCAAGTGACAATTTTTTTATGGGAGCAAAGCCATCGATACCATACAAATGTATTTTGTTCTAAATGTAAAGTTGCAATGCGTACCTTTTGTGTGTTTCATTAGGGGAATTTTGAGGTCTAAAATGGGCCTCCTAAGAAAAATGTACAACAAAAATAAACTTTATAACAACCAATAGGATTCAAGATGATGATGTCAACCATGGGGGATGATTCACCATTTTTTAAATAAAAGGTAAAAATATTAAAAAATAATAAAATAATAAAACTATTTTTTCAACTCGTATTTTCAACTTATCTCCCAAAATGTTTACTCAAATTTCGAGTGGGAGTACTCGTTGGATGCGAAATTTAATTCCTCATCCAGTACCCATGTTGCATACTTTTCGTGGAATTTTGGAATACACATTGAAAAATGAAATACATAAAACGTGATCGTAATCCGTTTTTTATATTCTATCATTTTAATCTCATGGAACCATCAGAAATATACTATTTATGGTACTCCTTGGATGAAATTCAAATTTAAATCCATTAAATATAGCTGTAGTGATAAAAAACTTGGAGATAGAATTTAGAAAGTAGTTTTTCCATTTTTCCCTCTAAATATGATGATGTCATCAAATCTTATTTGATTTTTTTCCATATTCTTTATAATTTCCTTAGGAGACCCATTTTTAGACCTCAAAATTCTCTAATGTGCACACCATTGAATCAAAATATTGCTCCATCTGTAGTATCCATGTTACGAGGTCCTTGCCATCAAACTTCCTCATATCCATCTTTGGAATATGGTGGTTCTTCCATCCAACATTAGAGTTTATGAAATCATGATTAACATTTATTTTTTTCTCATCATGAGTTTCCTCTACTATCTTTTTTCCATTAGGAAACATTTCTTGTATCAACTTTGCCAAACCTTCGATGTCTACTTTTAGATCATTCTTCATGTTTTCCATGTTGTCTTTCATTTTTTCATCGATCTTAGCTTCCATGTCATCCATCTTAGCTTCCATGCCCACTTCCATGCCATTCATCTTAGCTTCCAAACCATTCATCTTAACTTCCACGCATTTCTTCAAACCATCCATCTTAGTCTCCATGCCTTTCTTCAAAACTTCCATTTCATTTTTTGTTGCTCTTTACGATAGCGAAATTTGGTGCACTTGCTCTTGTAATTTTGATATCTCATGTTGTGTTTCTTCGTCATCACGAATCATAGTAGAGCCTTCTGAAGGCTTAATGGGTGTTGAATTCTTTTTAGGGGGCATTTTAGAACCCAATACTGATATATATTCTTCAATATGCCCTTGGAATAAATTCAAACTAATTTTTTTCAAACGAGACTTATGTAATTCGAAAAAAAATACACACCTTTTTCTTGCTTTTGAGGAGCTCGATATTGAAATTGAATTATCTCTGTGATTTCGGATATTCAATATCTAAAATTCGGCCTTGAAGTAGCCCTCTGGATCTTCTTTTGAATGCCACAAGTTTGACCTGATTTGGATTCTTAAAGACAAAGTTATGCCCAATCTTCCACGATGACCTAATTATGGACTGGTTTAGTAGAGCGAACTTGTATGACTTGCCACGTATCACTGTTTCCTCCTTCGGCTCTGCAATTGATATACCAAAAACTACAGTCCATGTACTTGCGGCCACTTTTTACAGAATCCCAATCCGATGCTCAGAGAGAGAGTTATGACATTTTTCCCACGGTCACCTCTTTGAGATGAAATTCGGGAGCCTAAAACAATCCTAACTTCCACAGATCATATCTCCAAAAATATTGCAAACCAAGATCTGAAATTTTTACAGGAGGTTCCTCAGGATTTCAGCTTCGCACTGTAAAAATTTCAGCTTCTGAAACTTTATATACGAAAATTTATAGTGAAAATGCCACGATGACCTATTTTAGTTGAAATTCGGGAGCCTGAAAAAACCCTAACTTCCCCATATCATATCTCCGAAAATATTCCAAACCAAGAACTGAAATTCTTACAAGAGGTTCCTCAGGATTTCAGCTGTACAAATTTCAACTTCTAAACCTTCGTAGAAAAAAGTTATTGCAAAAATGCCACGATGACCTGTTTGGAGCAGTGAAACCCTAGAATCCAAAGCTCTGATACCAAATGTTATGAAACCAGCTCCAAAAATAGAAGAAAAGTGAGATCAACGCCTTAAAAATAGCCACTTCGAGGGGGCACCCTCCAATACATTACATAAATGAACAATTCTTGGATGATACAAATGACCAAAACCTCCTTCTATATATACAAGTCCATGGGCCCATAATATAATCCTAGCCGACCTAACAATAACAATGTAAGGGCTCAATAATAACAATATTGGGGTTACAAGGATACAACAATAACAATAAGGGGGCTACACTAATAACAATAAGGGACTAAACTAGTAATATAGGGACCTAACAGCATATCAGATAAGTCAAAATGTATCAACTGCAAGATATCAGTTGTCTTTGTGACACTAGAGGGGAATGGTCTCCTCGTATGCTTCCCTTCAGCACAACCCTGACATATACCTTCATGATCATCTCTAAATTCGGGCATCCCTGTCACCACCTTCCTTGCTTCGGGAAGGGCTTTGTAATGAAGGTGTGCAAACCTCCAGTGCCATAACTATGTTTGAAGAGTTGTATCACATGACATAGCCCCCAATGGACTTCCTCCAACTTGGTAGAGTGTATCAACTCTAAAACCAATAGAAAGAGCTTCCTTGAAGTTATTCTTCCAGATAAGTACTTTTCCATCAACGAATGCCACCTTGAACCCTTTGTCTTCCATTGTCGAAATGGACACAAGGTTCCTCTTCAAATCAAGTACGTACAACACATCTTGTAATTGAGTACTTGCCCTTGAGATAGATGGAGGGTCACAATCCCTATCCCTTTCACGAGATAGGTGGCATTATCTCCAAGGATAATTTCCAGATTAGTATCCTTCTCAACCAAATCAAAGAGGGCTTCTTTATAACCAGTGAGGTGCCTTGAAACACCACTATCAATCAACCAGACATCCAGGGTGTCGAGTGGAGATGCAACAGATAGGGTAGATACAAGAATAAATTTATTTCTCTTATTATCAACAACATTAGACTTATCGTACCTGGAATTTCTTGACCTCTTGAAAGTGTTGATTTATGGTAGCATCGAATGTGCTCTAGACTTGAAATTTTGTATATAGGCTAAGACACATGTATTCCATAATACCCAGAAATGGTTTTGGAAAATTCCACTTAGAGATGGTTTGATTAAATTAATTAATCATTTTTTAATGTTTTCCTAAGTCTAAACTTAGGGAAATTGATTAATTAAAGGGTATTAATTAAACTAAGTGTGAATCTTCTACATAAAGTCATGGATTACCTCCAAGTTAATCTTAGCCCTTGATTATGTTTTAATCATGGCCGTTGAAGAGTCAACAAAAGAATATAAGGAGGGTGAGGGGCCTATGGAAAACACATCAGACAGAGAAAGAATCAAGAGATCGATTTCTTCAGCCGAAGTAAGAATCGAAGTGATTCTCGATTGCAGAGAGGGGAAGGTGAAATCTCCAGGAGGGAGAATTCCTGAAGGATAAAGAGTGCAGGAAGAGAAGTGAGAAGGGAGCCATAGCAGTAGTGAAGAGATAGGAAAGCAGCAGTTACATTGGGCCAGCGCAGAGGAGCAGAGGGAGTTTCGATTTTAGTTGGAGAGACAGCTAAGGGTTCATCCAGTATCCGGAGGGCATTTCTGGAAGAGGAGAAAACTCAAATCTCACACAACAGTGAGCACCGAGGCAGCCATAACAAGAAGTAGCAGCAGTGACGCAGTGACAGCGTGAGTGACACAGTCATTGCGCAGAAATCACGCAAAGCCACTCAGTGTGGGTGCAGGTCAATGCCAAAACTGCATGGTGAAGTGAGAATTGTCTCACTAAGCCTATTCTCATCATATTTCTTCAGGTGATTGATGATAATTACAATCACACTCTTGTACTCAGAATTTATGCATAATAAAGAAACCCTCAGATTTGTTGCACTGGTTTTCCCGCATTGGGTTTTTTTGGGGACGATTGTCCAAAAATAACAATGTTTATGTGTAAATACTTGTGCTATTTCTTTTATATTGTTTATTGATTGTGAAGTCTGCAACATATTTTATTTTGTTATTTAACACAGTGAAATGTTAAATAATTGTATTTGAGAACAAAATAGAAGAAATATAATAAGTAGTTGCAGTATAATTCCACATTACAGAATTTTCACAAAAAGGTTGCCCATTTCCACTACGATCAAAGGGAGCCTTCCTTTTTCCTTTGAACCTGTTGTTCCCACCATTCCCTCTCGATATGTTGTTTCCATCATCCCTGGGAGAGTCCCTTCTATTAGGGCACTCTCTTGCATAGTGACCAGTCTTGTTACAAGTGTAACATCTTCCCTTCCTTCCTTTGGGCCCTGCTCTTCCATGGTTTTGATTTCTCAGGCCACCATTGTTTTTCTTCTTTGCATGAGCGACGAAGGCAGTAGGGTCACTTCCATTTCCATTAGAAACATACTCCATCATTCTTGTTTCCTCTTGAGTGCATCTCGTCAATATTTCATCAAAATCAGGAATCACATTATTATTAAGAATAGTGGTATTGAATACATACCAATCACGGGGGAGACCTCCAAGTGCAATAATAACCATCTCTTGATCAGATATTGCTTCCCCAATAGCTAGGAGGTTATTCCTGATTTCAGTGAGCCTCATAAAATAGGATTGCATAGATTCATCCTTGCCCTTCTTGATATTCTTCAATTGATTCTTGAATAAAAGGATTTGATTAGCATTGCTAGACCTGAACATTCTCACCAGCTTATCATACATCTCTTTAGATGTGTTCAGCTCATAAATGTAAGCAACCAAGTGCTTATGAATAGAATCATGGATAATCATCTTTGCTTTGATTTCCCCTTTTCTATACTTCGTCTTCGTTGCAGCGACTGCATTTGATGGAGGCTCTTAAATCTTCCCCTGCACATAGTCCATGACATCTTGATCTTTTAGCACCAAATCCAAGGACATCTTCCATGCATGATAATCAGACTTATTAGTCAATTTATCATCAGCCTTGAAACCCTTGTAGGTTGAGGAGGCCATTTGTCCTTGATAGGATTCCTTCCTTCAGTGATTGCTTCTAACACAAGCTTGGACTTTGTCTTCGCCTCAACTCTGATTCCATGTTAAATTTAGATAACCATGGTGTTCTATGATTGATGCAATTTTACTTCAATCTTTCTTAGGCCCGATACAAAATAGCAATCACATAAACAAGAAAGTAAAATGTTGATAGAAGACAATAATAAATCAACAGAAGACAAGCCAAATATAGATCAGATTTATAATTCCTTTTGTCCAGCAAAGATATGAGATATTGTTGCGTTACGATATTCAACAGGATGCTTCATCCAGCAAAGACTTTCTCAGTCAGCCAATCCTCCAAGTGTCACACCCACAGACCTCAAAGACAGTTCATCACAAGTCAACGTTGGTCAACCCAAAGCCAACGCAGAAAAGTCAAAGCAGGACAGCAATAGAAAAATCAACGTAGCAGATTAGGGCTTCGATCAAACTGCTCGGATTTTCTCGATTTCGGTGCCCAGTAGTACAGCCTCTCAAAATCAAAAATTTGGCAAAATTTTGAGGTCAAACGACCAAGGGTTGACCACAGTCAATGCTAGTCAACGTTGCAGCAAAAAGCCCTAAACAGATCCACAGAAAACAGCAGCTCAGCTCCACACGTGTGAGGGGAAAAAGGCCTCCAAAGGTTATCGAACCAATCAGATCACAATGAGAGAATGTGTGATGAGTTGATGAGAAAATGACCTCTAGGTCTCTCCAATTTATATCCATCATTGACGGTGTGTCACACATCTATGAGGCATGTGAACCTACATTACAAATCTGGCCGACCTTGCACATGTGGAAAATAAATTTTAAATAATGTTCTACCCATCCAAACAAGATGATCTTTAGATCAATCTTGCACCTCTGCGAAAGAGGAATCCAACAAAAATATGACCATCGTCATATGAGCAGTGCAACATGGAGTTTGGACCTAGTTGCCCAAAATTAACACTCCCTCTCAATTAGGGAGAACTCCGTTTGTCCACTAGTGCCATCCATCAGTACCATCATGTACTTTCACCAAACATCGTGCGTCATCCTGTCATAACTTGCTTTGTCAACTCTCGTTCTCAATAGAACAAAAAGGTGAGTCACAAAGACATCACACTCAGCTGACCCGAAGTTAGCTTAGAGGTAAAAACCTCTCTTGGACTCAAAAAGAGTCTCATACTAACCCGAAGTTAGTTGACTGACCCGAAGTCAGTTTATAGGTAAGAACCTAATCATACTTGATCCCAGATCAAGGTGTTGGACACGTGCCATCCTAGACATAGAGAGTACGACAATCTCTTATGCGTCCATCGGTCTTGCTATTGGTCTCTATCCACATTTCCCACCTCATTGGCCAAATGAGACGTACTTCCCATGAGTCTAAAACTCCATGGGTAGGATGTGTGCAGGGCACAGATCAAAGAGAGGTGAACCAACTCAACATCATAACGGTGGGGCAGAAGTACAACAAGGTTCGGAAAGCCTAGCCCCGTGTGTGCTTATAGCTCTAAGAAGTTATCCCCAAGCCCCATGGAGCTCCCAAAGCTCATAGTCCAACCCAATCAGGGCCCTCAGAATAGGGTCTTTCCATGATTCCAAGCTTCTCACGGAAGGTCGAGAACTTGACCTTCCCCAGGGGCTTCGTGAGAATATATGCGACCTACTCATCAGTTCCTATATGATCAAGCCTTACGGCTCCTCGATGTACCATATCCCGGATAAAGTGGTACCTGATATCAATATGCTTGGATTGATCATGGAACACAGGATTCTCAAAAAGACGAACGCAAGTCTAGTTATCACAAAGGATAACGGTGGTATCTAGCACATGCCCAAATAGCTCACTGAAGAGCTTTCGCAACCAAATAGCTTCACAACAAGCCATGCTGCAATGTATTCTACCTTAGCGGTGCTCAAAGCCACCGACTTCTGCTTCCTGCTCATCTAAGATATCGAAGCAGAACCCAAGGTGAAGCAACATCCAGATGTGCTCTTGCAATCCACCATACTGCCAGCCCAGTCGGCATCAGTATATCCATGGAGTCTCAAACTCCTGGCACTGTATCTCAGCCCATAGTTGATTGTGCCCCGAAGATATCTTAACAGATTCTTGGCACCAATCCAATGAATGTGATGAGGATCAACCATATGTTGACTCAAAGTGTTCATTACAAAACATACACCCGGACGGGAGTTCACTAAGAACATCAAGGCCCCCACGAGTTGTCGATACTTAGTAGGAATTGCTAGCACGAGACCAACAGTATTTCCACACAACTTCTTGAAGTTGAGTTCCATCGGTGTCGACATAGACTTATAGTCCACCATACCAAATATCTCCAGCAGCTTCACAACATATTTTCCTTGAGAAAGGAAAATCTCGCCTGGCCTCTGCCAAACCTCCAAGCCTAGGAAGTAGTGCATCAATCCTAGGTCTTTCATCTCAAACTCGAAAGCTAGCTCCCTCTTACACTGATGAATGAGAGGGTCAGCACCTGTCAGGAAGAGATCGTCCACATAGAGAACCAGAATGAGAGGCCTTTCTCTATCAACCTTAAAATAAAGGTTTGGATCACATTACTTCGAGTGAAGCCCAGCTTCATCAAGTAGCTATCTATCCTCTCGTACCAAGCCCTAGGAGCTTGCTTCAACCCATAGAGGGCTTTCTTCAACCTGCATACATGGGTGTCTCTATCTCGGACTTCGAACCCCAGAGGTTGCTCCACATACACCTCTTCCTTTATAGAACCATGCAGAAAAGCGGTCTTCACATCCATTTGATGTAGACTCCATCCTTGTGTTGCAGCAAGGGCAATAATAGATCGGATGGTGGTATAGCAAGCCACAGGTGCAAATATATCATCATAACCTATGCCTTCTTTTTGAGAGAAGCCTCGGGCAACAAATCTTGCCTTATGCTTTTCAACACTTCCATCAAATCCATGCTTGATCTTATAGAGCCATTTCGAGGTGACAACAGATTTGTCCTCCGGTCTCGGGACCACTTCCCAAACATCATTTTTCATAATGGACTCATATTCTTCGTGCATAGCATCCTTCCAAACTTGATGCTTTATGGCTTCTTCAAATGATTCAAGCTCAGATTGTACTATCGTACTCATGGCTGCTGGATACCCTTGGTATCTCTTCAACTTCTTGTTTTCACGGAATGTCCCCCTTGGGGCAACATGTCTCTCGGCATCTGCGAGAGTATCCCTGAGCCATGAGGGTCTTCTCTTATTTGAAGGAGGTGGATCAATGGGATCCATAGATCCTTCAACATCGGCCATCAGTTCATCCTTCGGCTCTTCTCGCTTCCCTGCTTCTTCGTCTTCTTTGTCTTCCTTGGAGCTAGGAAGATTTCTCACTTTCTTGAAGGCATCATCTTCATCAAAGGTGACATCGTGGCATATCTCCACTTCTCTTTGACCAAGCACATAGATTCTATATGCCTTTGAAGTTTCACTGTAGCCCACAAACATTCCCTTCTTTCCAAAGCATCCAACTTGTTTCTCTTTTCTTTCAACACATGAAAGTAAACAGGACAACCAAAAACTCTAAAATGAGAAACATCAGGTTTCTTACCAGAGAAGACTTGTTCAGGAGTTTTGGATTCCAAAGCAGAATGTGGGCATCTATTTTGAACATACACAGCAGTGTTCGCAGCTTCTCCCCATAGAAACTTTGGAAGACCTTGCTCACATAGCATGGTGCGGGTAGCTTCCACAATGGTCATGTTCTTTCTTTCAGCAACACCATTTTGCTCAGGGCTGTACGCAGTTGTGGTCTCCCTCTTAATGCCAGCCTCTCTACAAAAGTCATTAAACTCATTTGACTCATACTCGGTCCCATTGTCGGTCCTCAAAACTTTGATTTTCTTCTGGTTTTATTTTCCACCAAGGCCTTGAAGGTACGGAACCATTTGAATGCTTCGTCCTTCTTCTTCAAAAAATATATCCAAGTCTTGCAAGAGAAGTCATCTGTAAAAGTCATGTAATAGGAACACCCTCCCAAGGATATCATGGGCAGCATACCAGATAAGTCGGAATGTATCAACTACAAGATATCAGTTATCTTTGGGACACTAGAGGGGAATGGTCCCCTCGTATTCTTCCCTTCAGCACAACCCTGACATATACCTTCATGATCATCTCTAAATTCGGGCATCCTTGTCACCACCTTCCTTGCTTCGAGAAGGGATTTGTAATGGAGTGAAAACCTTCGGTGCCATAACTCTATTTGAAGAGTTGTATCACATGACATAGCCCCCAATGGACTTCCTCCAACCTGGTAGAGTGTATCAACTCTAAAACCAATAGAAAGAGCTTCCTTGAAGTTCTTCTTCCAGATAAGTACTTTTCCATCAATGAATGCCACCTTCAACCCTTTGTCTTCCATTGCCGAAATGGACACAAGGTTCTTCTTCAAATCAGGTACGTACAACACATCTTTTAATCAAAGGACTTGACGTCTGAGTCACCGGGTTCGGCGAATTTCAAGGTTGAAATTCGAAATTCGTCGAATATTAAACCAATTCGAATTTATTTGTTTAAATTCGCCCATAAAATTCGACTGGGTTTAATCTTTGACTAAAACCGAATTTCTAAACAGCACACCGCTGGCATTGCACTCCCAATTTTCATGAGTCGTGACTGCTCTCGTGACTCTGCAATCTCAGAAGCTTAGACTCCAGAGAATGACGATACTTCTCACATTGCTTTTTTTGGTTTAGTTGTTTGCAATGGTGAATCGGTGACTGTCGAAATCTTTAGTGTCGATATTTGTACAATGAAACTGCCTGATGCCAATGCAAAGATGATTGTCGAAATCTGAGTGTAGAGATCTACATAACACATACGGTTCCAACACAATGGTGTCCAAGTCGTATTATATAAAAAAAAATATTTACATAACTTTTAATAAACATGGTCTGCCGTCTACATTTACATAACTTATTTATATTTCAATATATTTATATGTAAAGAAAAAAAATTACATAATAACCTAAAGTTTTATTCATAATTTATTTATTTATCATTATAGTTATATATAATAATATACGATTTTTAATATATTTATAAAATTCATGAAATAATGGGTTCATAGGGTGAGTCACATAGAATGAAGATGAGGAAACCACCTAGACATAGGCTAAATCACTGTGTTTATTTAATTATTAATCATGTTGGCAATTTGGCAATGTTATTTTTATTTCTGGCATTTGTGTTTATATATATATATATATATATATGTCAAACTTAATGCTGAATTTTATTGTCAAAATTTTAACTGTCGAACTTTATTCGAATTTCAAAGTTGTCGAACTCGAACACAAACACGAATGCGGTGACTATGCTTGACGTTGAGATAAATGGAGGGTCACAGTCCTTGTCCCTTTTACGGGATAGGTGGCATTATCTCCAAGGATAATTTCCAGATTAGTATCCTTCTCAACCAAATCAGAGAGGGCTTCTTTATAACTAGTGAGGTGCCTTGAAGCACCACTATCAATCAACTAGACATCGAGGGGGTCGGGTGGAGATGCAGCAGAGAGGGCAGATACAAGAATAAATTCATTTCTCTTATTATCAACAACATTAGACTCATCGTACCTGAAATTTCTTGACCTCTTGAAAGGTTTCCTATTTCCACTACGATCAGAGGGAGCCTTCCTTTTTCCTTTGAACCTGTTGTTCCTGCCATTCCCTCTCGAGTTGTTGTTGTCATCATCCCTGGGAGAGTGCCTTCTATTAGGGCACTCTCTTGCATAGTGACCAGTCTTGTTACAAGTGTAACATCTTCCCTTCCTTCCTTTGGGCCCCGCTCTTCCATGGTTTTGATTTCTCGGGCCACCATTGTTTTTCTTCTTTGCATGAGCGGCGAAGGCAATAGGTTCACTTCCATTTCCATTAGAGGCATACTCCATCATTCTTGTTTCCTCTTGAGTGCATCTCGTCAATATTTCATCAAAATAAGGAATCACATTATTATTAAGAATGGTGGTATTGAATACATACCAATCACGGGGGAGACCTCCAAGTGCAATAAGAACCATCTCTTGATCAGATATTGCTTCCCCAATAGCTAGGAGGTTATTCATGATATCAGTGAGCCTCATAAAATAGGATTGAATAGATTCATCGTTTCCCTTCTTGATATTCTTCAATTGATTCTTGAAGAAAAGGATTTGATTAGCATTGCTAGCCCTAAACATGCTCACCAGCTTTTCATACATCTCTTTAGATGTGTTTAGCTCATAAATGTAAGCAACCAAGTGCTTATGAATAGAATCCTAGATAACCATCTTTGCTTTGATTTCACCCTTTATATACTTCGTCTTCGTGGCAGCAGCTGCATTTGATGGAGGCTCTTGAATCTTCCCCTGCACATAGTCCATGACATCTTGATCTTTCAGCACCAAATCCAAGGACATCTTCCATGCATGATAATCAGAATTATCAGTCAATTTATCATCAACCTTGAAACCCTTGTAGGTTGAGGAGGCCATTTGTCCTTGATAGGATTCCTTCCTTCAGTGGTTGCTTCTAACACAAGCTTGGACTTTGTCTTCACCTCAGCTCTGATTCCATGTTAAATTTAGATAACCATGGTGTTCTATGCTTGATGCAATTTTACTTCAATCTTTCTTAAGCCCGATACAAAATAGCAATCACATAAACATGAAAGTAAAATGTTGATAAAACACAATAATAGATCAATAGAAGACAAGCCAAATATAGATCAAATTTACAATTCCTTTTGTCCAGCAAAGATATGAGATATTGTTGCGTTGCAGTAGTCAACAGGATTCTTCAGCCAGCAAAGTCTTTCTCGGTCAGTCAATCCTTCAAGTGTCACACCCACAGCCCTCAAAGACACCTCATTACAAGTCAACGTTGGTCAACACAAAGTCAACACAATACAGCAACAGAAAAGTCAACGCAACAGATTAGGGCTTCGATCAAACTGCTCGGATTTCCTCGATTTCATTGCCCAGCAGTACGACCTCTCAAAATCAGAATTTTGGCAAAATTTTGAGGTCAAATGACCAAGGGTTGACCACAGTCAATGTTGGTCAACGCTGAAGCAAAAAGCCCTAAACAGATCCGCAAAAAATAGCAGCTCAGCTCCACGCGTGTGAGGGGAAAAAGGCCTCCAAAGGCTATCGAACCAATCAGATCACAATGAGAGAATGTGTGATGAGTTTATGAGAAAATGACCTCCAAGTCTCCAATTTATATCCATCAGTGAGGGTGTTCGACACATCTATTAGGCATGTGAGCCTACATTACAAATCTGGCCGACCTTGCACATGTGGAAAATAAATTCAAAATAAATGTTCTACTCATCCAAACAAGATGATTTTTAGATCAATCTTGCACCTCTCTGAAAGAGGAATCCAACAAAAATATGACCATCATCATATGAGCAATGCAACATGGAGTTTGGACCTAGTTGCCCAAAATTTACAGATATGCCATTGCAATACAAGATTACAAAATCTACTTCTCTCCTTAATGTTGAGTATAAGGTTAAATTACCCCCTACGAACCCAACATCTTTTCTTCACAAAACCATCAAGATCACCAACGACTAACACTAAGCTCCAAAGAGATTTAAGCGGATGAAGTAGTTCAACAAGGACATCATATCATTGAGTAATGGTGCATGGTGGAGAATATTCCTCCTAAAAGTGCTCAAAGGGCCAACAACTCAGTTGCATCAAATTTGTCCCTAAAAAAATCAACAATGTGAGCAAGAAGGGCCCAAGGTGGAGAAGATTCCTCTTGATAACCGTCGATGAATCAAAAGGAAACTTTATTGTGTCAACAAGAGTGGAGATAGCCTTAAGGAAGAGTAATTGATGTAGGCAAATCATCAAGGTGTTTCCCTCATCACTAAACAATAGAGTCACATTGTTAAGAACATCTACAACATGAGAATAGGATAAGCCATTGACAAAAGAATCATCATAGAGTATCTTGAAAAAGTGAAAGAGACCTCTACAATACAAACATTGGATGAGTCATCAGTGGGGTCAACATCAGCCATATAAGTCTACCCAAATAACATAGGAATACTTGAGAGAATACTTGTACAAGTAGAGAGAGGACCAACATTACACTGTGAAGGAGAAGGGCCCAGTAAAAAACGAAAGGAATCATCTAGAAGGGATTGCATGGTGGTGAGAAGAGGCATGACCCATGAAAGCATGTTGATGTCCATCTGAAGAATTCTTTGAAAGAAGTAATGGGAAAGATCTTGGCAGATCATGAGTTGGAACTTAACGGCAGAGATATTAGTGTATCATGACAACCTCATTAAACATAGCCTCTCTAGATTCAACCACTCCATGAGTGGAGAGATCATAAAGGAGGTATCCTTGAAAATTTTCATTGTAGCCAACCATTGTATAGGAGGAGACTAGAGATACTAAGGTGTTTCACCTTTCATTAGAAGAATGGGCCCATGTACTAGATCGAAAAATTCTGAAATGCAAAATAGAATATTTGAAGTTGTACCATTTGTCATAAGGAGTCATACGTGTTGTTGCCATCTTCATATGCATAACATCATAAGCACAAGTTTTGGAGGAGAATGTTTGTTCTTGGTGGATGGCCTTGTTGATTGGATAGACATTTCTACACGTTTTCATGCATATTCTTCCGCTAGGAACATCTTTCAGGGTGTTTTCACACATCCCAAGGCAGAAGTTACATATTTGGAGGCATTAAAAAGGAAGCAATTTACATAAGTTTCGAAAACTATATTAAGCATCTTTATCTGAGTCGTACATCATCTTGTAGGGGAGCACACCACTTCGAAGGCTCTAGAACAACACGTGCCAAGAATAAGTCACTCTTTGAGGAGTGCCTTTTATGGAAGGGTCTAGAAGATAAGTGATCCAATTCAAGTAATAAAGCATTGTTTAAGCAGCACTCCACTTGGAAGGCCTTAGAATAACATATGTATCAAGAAAACACTATTGTTTAGGTTGATGATAGTGGCATAGGGCAGGTACTTCTGCAGAGGTCTATATGTCTAGACATGTGGAAGTCTTCCAAGGCTCCCTTAACCTTAGCAAATTACATTGATAAAGGAATTATTAAAGTAATTTCTTTTTATACGAAAAAGTGAGTTAATCTAATTAAATGTGAAGGTTATTTGCATTAGTGAATTAAATGAATCTCGAACATCGATCTCAAATGCTGTTGATATCTAGTCTCAATTATCAATCACTTTACTTTGGAGATTAGGGTTGTGGATTCAGTCAATAACTCAAACTTATAAAAGGAAGGCTAGGCTAAGGGAGTAGACACATCAAGTGTGATAGTGAGATAGTGAGATCTCATTGATTGAGTGGAGAAGGACATTCATCCAAGTATGCAGAGTCCAAGGAAGAAGAGCAAGGGAGATGCGTCCAGATCAGCCAAGCAAGATCAAAGGACAGGTTTTGAGGGTTTGATCAACTGGATAGTTTCCAAGTTTTTGTTGTTTGTATTTTTTCTCAAAGGGTCATTTTCCCAGGAAAGGAGCCCTTGTATGCTGAAGATTAAATTAATGAAACAGAAGATTTGAAGGGCAGAAATTTATGTATTCATAAGTGAGATTGGTTTCATTTTGCTTCAACTGAAAATATAATTTATTTACTATCGAAATCCCAGCAATGCTTTTTATTTAGTAAGCTGCAAGTTTAATTAAGCTACAGCAAGGAAATTACTAAAGAATAAATTTGTTATCTGCTGGGGTTAAAGAAAATTAACAGCTTAGTTGCGCATCCTGGGTTTTCTAGGAGGTTCTAACCAAGAAAGAAATTGCAAGGTGAACCTATAAAGGATGAGGCCCCTCCACTTAAGGTGAGTTTTCATGGTGGAGAAATCCTTAGACTATTCAGCGGAAAGTGAAGATATCTTTTGCAAGTTTAGAGCTTCATTAAGAAAATACTCAGGGCTGTAATCTTCATTTTGTAAGGCTGCCATTATACCATTTGCTTTCTCTTCTATGCTGGAAGATATTTATCTGTTTTAGGGTCTGTTTGCCAGTATTTGAGGCCTGAAGAGTGACATGTTGGTCTTCCCAAGTGTTTTTAGTTTCAGATCTGGGTTGTCATGTATGGGGACTGTTATTCTAACGGAAACCTTATTTTTTGCTTCATATATTCAGATTCGATGTTATGTGACAAGGAAAATATATAACAAGAGTGTTGCAGCATCTTATTGAGTATAGTATGTCCACTGAAGTGAATTCTCCAAACTCATTATAACTAAGAATACTGTTGTCCGTAACACATTTGGGGTTTAAATATCTTCTATGATTAAGTTCTCCAAATCATTCAAGTATTTTGACTCCATAGCCCAAGGATAAGGCATACATTTACTTGAATTCAACATGATCTTTCCATTGAAAACATTAATGTTATGTTTTGACACATTAAATAGTAAGTACAATCTTATTAGCAAGATCAACTTGTACCAAAGAAGAGATGACCTAAAGAGAGGAGGACAATCGCTGAGGTGACAGTGGGTGGTATCCTCAAGTTCCACTAGGGTTTGTACTTGGGTGATTGAACTTATCTTCGAAGTGCAGATTTAGAAGGTACAAATTGGCACCATTATCAAGCAAGCAAAAGTCCCTTTCCCAGAATTTGCCGACTATACTGCAATTCTATTCTTAAGATATCTTGTTTGATGACTCCATTGAAAGGAAATTTGAAGAGAAAATACCATACAAGGAGTTCCTCACTAAGATTGGTTGCACTGTTGGTTGAACCAGGAAAATCTTATAGAAGGTGGCGAGGCAACAAATCCACCCAGGCATCATAAAATTCAGGTGGAGAGAATTTAAAATTCTCCAAGATATAAGGTACTTATTTATTGGTATTACAAGGCAACAAGCTACAACATGGTCCATGGGTTCATGGAAAGAAAACGTGTAGAAAGCCTTGGACATCACAGCCTTTCAGGAGCCCTGATACCCCTCTTCCATCAGGGGTACCTATATCAAATTTTCTCATAATTCAATTCTGAATATTAAAGAAGGGCAGACGTAACAATTCCATTGTTTCTATGCCTATAGGACAATGGTCCAAAAAAAATTTATTGTTTTCTTACTCTTGCAGTGAAGATGATCTGATTAAGGATCAGGAGTGTCTAAAGCTTTCAGAGACTTTGAATTGCTGTTAAGATATTGCCGATGCTTCATCAAGAGGGACCCTTGATGTTAGAGATGAAAGTTCAGATTCAGATCCTCTTTTAACAGAGTTTAATCATTCGAATAACTTGAAAACTGGAAGGAAAGAGGTCCTCAACTCCAGCATAATCGCAGCCAGAGAAAGTATATAAACAGCAGTGTGCCATTCCAGTCCTAACAAAGGTAGACCGGACTTCTGTCATAGGTGGTGATAATCTCAGCCCCATATCAATGGAACAAATCCATTTTATTCATGATGACCAACAAACCACAAATAGTGAATGGGATTATTGCAGGATCAATAAATATGCCAGTGTGTCTGATCCTGGAAATTATAATCTAGTAAGAAACATGTACGATGATGTTGGTCCAGATTTAAATGATGGCTTTGAATAGAGCAGGGATAGGTTTTTAGAGTTTCCTTTTCATGACTATCTAATGATCAGCCCTAGTAATAATTGTGTCGAATATGGGGACACCTGCTCTCACAAAAGGATGTAAATTGCAATCTGATGAATATTTTTCTTTTGGCTGCCAATAGCTTGTACCCAGGCATTACAGGTGAACCTAGTAGTTTGCACCTCGGTAATCAAACCCTTGAAATTAAAACAGAGCAGTTGTCTCCTTCTAAGAATCTTGGGAGTGACAGAATTTTCAGGTACAATCTTGACGGTTCCTTCATGTTCAAAGCTAAAAGTGACATTCATGGTGATGAAGAAAGGGTATGCTATTATTACCCTAAGCCTGTGGACAATTCTAATGAAGAATATGGCAGACAGAATACAACTTCGGAGTCCTCAGATGTCAACGATTGAGAAAGAAAACCCATTGTTGAGTTCAACATGAGCAGTTTGTGTCCTGTAAAGGAAGCATGTCTTAGACTCTCCTGTTTGTGCAGATATCCAGTATGACAAAACCCTCAATTGCCATTCAATCTGTCATCTTGACCGACCTGTTCCACGAACCTGACGAATAAAAGGTTTCTCATTGATCACCTGGAAGATGGAGGGATTGATGAAACGTGCCTACACATCAAACCATCCAATATTTATTGAGTGCTTATATGGCAGGTATGTATGATGAAATTTTATAGGAAATGAAAATCCCTGCCTCACAATAGCTTTATGTACTGACCATGCTGAGATAGAAGGTATAAACAGGATGTCATCCCCGAGATATGCTTCTGAAAAAGACGCCCAATCCTGCAGAATAAAGCCGTAGGGATGTTACTGTGCATGCTGAGTGCGAAGAAAAACCCATGCGTGGTCCGTTTCGGTGAAAAGCAGTGGTTTATTGCCTTCCACGGGGAAAATTTTGAGAGCAGGCTTAGTGAAAATAACATCTAGTGGGAGTGTGAACGCAGATACCACTCTGGACAGCTGCAGTGTGAGAGATCAAGCCCAAAGCCAAACCTTAACTCCATTCCAAGGCGCTGAGCAGTTCAGGGGTAGTGGTCAAGGGGTTCCAACAGTTTCAACCGCCGACGTGGTTTCCGGCACGATTTCGGCAGGCACCGAGGGCCGCGGTGCCAAACAAAAGACTCAAACCCAAGCGGTTTGTTATTTCTTGGCGGTGGTATGTTTCCAGCAAGTCGAGGGCGGCAGTGGCAAACGAAAAATCTCATAACCAAGTCGAGGATCGCGGTGCCAACGAAAGAACTCAGATTCTGCGTGGGGCGGAGGCCATGGTGTCAACTATATAAAAATGTAAAAACATGGATGAATGAATGATATTTTAACCTTCACCTGACTCAAAATCATTTATTGGACAACCAGCCTCCATGTTTTTCACTTCAATTTTCTTATTTTCTTATTCAAATTGGTCATCCTCTTTCAATTTTCTTATTTAAATTGATGAAGAGCTAACCCATCCTTTTAACAGTCGTCTCACTCAAAAGGCACTGCCAAGAAATCGTTGCTAACATATTGTTTCTTATTCAAATTGAAAAAGAGCTAGCCCATCCTTTTAACAGTCATCTCACACTCAAAAAACACTGCCAAGAAATCTTTGCTAACATATTGCCATAACTATCCCGAGTCTAAAATGAAATGTTTTTATGATTCCACTACCTTGAAATTGCAAAAAAATACTGTTTTTTCCAAGCTTCTTTAGATATTTTCTGATATTTTCCACTATCAATTTCACACCGAAATTGATGCCAAGTTACTTCTTAGTTGAAACCCTCGACTGAACCATTGCTTCCCTCCACCGAACCGTTGTTTTGGCTAAGGAACAAGACCCCGTCTATAACCTGGGGCGTGAATTTAAAACTAGGAAATCGATCCACTCTGCGGGCCTCTCGACTCATCATCACACATGTGGCAAAGCCACTTTAACCTTTTTAAATTACTTTATTCTAATTTCTAGTAGCTAGACTGGACTTAATTTAGACTAACTCCTTCATAAAAATAATAATATTTTATTGTACAAGAGTTGAAGCCTCCTCTTGTAAAGAGAAGCAATTTCCTCATTTGTAATCATGGTTGGAGAGTGGGAGTATTCCTCTCCATGGAGATTAATAAAAATTGTCTTTGGTTTATGGGTGTCATTTTTTCGGGGTGATTTTTCTATACCTCTTCCTCTTAGTTATTGCCTATAATTTGTGCTTTAATTACGTTAATTCTTCTGCAAGGATAGATCGATGATCACAAAATCGCTTCACCGATCCAATGAGTGGCATAGTCACCAGGAAGGGGAGTTCTACGCTTTTAGAGTTTTTATCTTAGCCTTAGTTCTCGTAAAAGTACACATTTTCAAGTGATGACAATTCCATTTAGTGGGAATCTTCAACCGAATTCATGGGATATTAATGAAAGCTGTTGGTACAATGGTTGAGACATGTCAAATGAGCAGGTCCTCCTAGTGAGGCCCTGTTCTCTATGGGTTATCCTAGACTGGCTTGAGTGGGATGGTTTCACCCCAAACTCCACACTCATCTGGTCCTAAAGGAAGTGCTGACTTCCTACCACGACCCAACAATCCCAAACACAAACAACAATTTCATCCTTCACTGGAAGGGCTGTAACTCCCTTGGAACAGCAGAAATTGGGAACAAATTCCTCTAAATAGAAATGACGAGAATTAGTAGGCGGAAGTGGATAATGTATCACACTGTATATCAGTACTTGTAAATCTTAATTTAGGGAGACAAATTGCAGTCATGCCAGCGATCACTCCACCATCCAGTTGTAATCACTCCACATACTAATTTCTGTACTAAGTATTCATATAAATTTACCCTATAATGGAATATAGACTGTATAGTGTGTACAGTTGCGGTGATCTCTCTTCTTGCATGCATGAATGAGATATTTTGCTGCTTCTACCCTGTGCACATATGAAAGTAACAAGAACTGCTTCAGTAATTTATGAGACAATTACAGAAGATCCATAACCGCTCATCTACTACATCACTTGGTCATGGGTGCCATATGTCATTTTGTTTGACATGCTCCACTCTTACATGGGATTGCTTTGGTATATCACTAGTTATTTTCACTCTGTTGCAGATTTGGCAGTTTGTTTTCTTGAAGATCCAAATGCTTCATTGTCTTTACACTGGGATCTTTATCATACTTCTTAAGCTTCAGCCAATAATTTTCAGTATTTGCATCAGCTCCAATTTACTGTATAGATAGGTAAATAGTAACATTGATTACAGAGAACATAACAGCTTATGGAAGGTGTTAGCTCTAGATAATATAGATTAATTACTTGTTTTTCAGACTGATACATACAGTTTTGAAATACCCTGTTTACAATGTAAATATAGAAAGATATATAGGAAGTTTAAATTATATCTTTCCTTCTTTGTCGTCATGTTAACATGGAATGAAATCCTTAACGGATAAAGTGGCCAGCCTAATGCTATCCAATGATGAACACCCTACTTATTATGTACATAAGGAAGGATTTATTGGAAGTTTAAACTGAAATGCACCTTCTTAGTAGTCATATTGACATGGGACGAAATCCTTAACAAGTATTAAAGTGTCTAGCCTATTGCTAACCAGACTATAACGCCATGACTTCAATGAATCATCAGTTTTAGATGATGTTTTTTAGTCAACAATATACAACCTCAGGAACAATAACCTGTATTAATAAAATATGGCACGCTGCTAGGAAGAGCTTTTCTAAATGATATCAATAGGGTTCAACTTACACAGGTACATAACATCCATAGCATTGATGCAACGGGTCATTGACAAAATAATTGTCATAAACATATTGATAAAAGACACTCTAACTTTTACATCTATTAAACATGTGTAAACCATAAAATATCAAACAATATAAGGTGCATGGTCAAATCTTGCCTATATTAGACAATATAAGCTTAACACCTATATCATACTCAAAACCAAACCAGTGAATTTAATACAATTAATTGTCCCTTTGGAAGTATTTAAAAATTGAGGAAAGATATTCTACCAGTCTTTCTGGATCTCAAATGGATAATGCACTTCAAGGTGGCATCTCCCATCATCATCTACAAACTGCAAATATCATATGTATTAGAATAGCAAGTTCCACCAACCATGTTGGAAAGCAAACACAGCATTCTAAATTCTATCTTTAAACTCAAAATGGGCATTGTTAAAGTCAGAAACTCTGGTCTGCTTGAAAGATGCTTGAAAGATGCAAAGGAAACTGCAAATAGTCCATAATATCCCACACCAGTATACCTTGGTTTTTGCTGTGTAAATCCCACGAGCAAGAATTCCAGTTGGAGCAGTTTCTTCCTCCATGATATGTATATATGGCTCCCGTCGTGGGCTAAAAGTTCCCAACATAACTTGTGTATGATCAACTGCTTGATACCACAGAAGATCAAAATGCCAAATTCAAATTACAAAAATATCATATTAAAGGAAGCGACATATTTCACACAGAGACCTGGAGTAAAGCTTTACATCAAATTGCTTATGAAGAGAACTGCTTTAAAATGATCACAAATAGAGATGAAGTGCCCACCTTGAAATCTACCTTTCCAAACCGTGTTTGCATAGGCTAAACCAGAAACTATATTATGCCGAACAACAAATGTAACCTTCAGACAGTAGTTGGAACCTTCCTTCAGAGTAAAGAATACATCATTTGAATTTTTTTCAAAAGGCAACTGTAAAGTTATTTCTGGACGGCCTTTAGACATGATTCCCAGAGAAAGTACTGTAACATCTGGTTCCACGTTATCTGTAAAAGACAAGAAACTAAAGCATCATGACTGAGTTGAAGCAAGTAATGGGTCTAGCAGAGAGATCTCTGAACATGGCCTGCCGCATTTTGCAAATATTATAGATATATAGCCCAAGGGGTTAGCTCAACCGATTGTTAGCAATATTGTTGTGCATTGACTAGTTCTGTTCCAGCAGGTGTCCAGTTTGAATCCCCTCAGGTGAGGCAGACTAGTCTAAGCCAATGGGTTTACTAGGGATGCCATCCACAAATGTGGGGAAGCATCTCTTGGATTTCCCCACGAGGTTTTCTTTGGAAAGGAAGAAAAAGTATATATATATATATATATATATATATATATATATATATATATATATATATATATCTAGGCATGAGCAAAAGGATAATATGCTAACCTTCATTTAGCTCATGATCAACGCACCCAAGCAGTTTCACCTTCCACCGTTGAAGACTGTCATCTTCCTGTCAGAACATATAAAAGTCAATGGCCTGTCATTCAAGAAAACATCAGACTTGAAGAGTAGATTACAACTAAACAAGTTGTAAGAAAGTACTAACAAGCTACATGGCCAAAGAAAGCATGCAATAAGAATGGTAATGCAAATCAGTTTAGCAACCATGACGAAATGCACTACATATGTTTTGTTCAGAGATCAACCTACACATAAATTCTGGAAAACAAAAATCTCAAAACTCCAACAAAGATAAACAGGTGCACACTAGAACTATGATAGAACCACCAAACCCTGCAGTGTGAAGTTATATAAAAAATGACTTGGCATATCATGACATCCCAACAAAAGTGGAAGTGTAATGAGTGACATACAGCTGCCAATGCAACGTAAAGAAATATGGTAATATCAACTAATTGAAGGTGAGTATAAATTTTAAACTCACAAAGCTTTGGAGGCCACAATTCGTTCGCAGGGGTAGGCTGCCTCGAGCCATAATGCATTTGATCACATTACAGATAAATTGCAGGTGTCCTTATCCCACAGTCAGCAGGTATAGAATAGTTGGAAACATGAGAGACGGACAAAAAACATTTCGGGTATGAAGAAGGTATGGAAAAATATACTTGTGTGTATATAAGAATTTTGTTTTTGATCACTTAAGGATGAATGACAAACAGCATTTCAGTAACATTTCTCTTAAAATCAGAAGCATAGTCACGAAATTCAACTTGGCAAGTAACTTATTTTGACTGAAGAGTTCAACTCAGCTCGGGACTCTGCAAAGAATCATGAGTCAACTAAGCACCAAGAGGAAAACAAAAAAATATGGATTTTCAAAGAAACAATTGCATTAAATTTAGATTAGACATGAGAGATTACAGTGAATAAAATGCAAAAATAGCATATCCAAACATATACAAGTAAATAATATGATTATAATCAATCATCATATCATCATTCATCAGGATTCAAAATTGCCATGGACCATGGCATGAAATGTGATTAATGAACCAAGATGAACAAAGGTTCTCAAACTAAGCCAAGATTCAAAGAGTCAAAAAGGAAATCATATGACAAAATCTGAAAACACTTCATAAATATAACAGCCTAAGCTGACCTGGACAATGCACTCATTAAGTTGAACCCTGTAGACTACAGGGGTGTCTCATCTCATTACCAGCACATGTTCCATGTTGCCACAAAATCTAGTAGGCCTTGTGATGGAGTTCACAAGGCAAGGGTTAGACTGTCTAGCAACAATGAGCCGAGGGAGATTGCCACTGTAACCTCAGCAATTCACCTCCTACTCTTTAGTGGAGTTTCACCACAAGGGAGGCTTCCCTACTTCCCTGTATTCACCTATAAGGACACTCTAGTTATAGGGCTCTAGGTGATGCAACCGTTCAACAGACAGCTCCCTTTGAGACTGAAGAGATAAGATATCCATACTAGAGGTAAGTTGCTCATACCTGTAATCATTAGTCTTTTATTTCTTTTCTTCAAATCCCGAATGGAGCTTCAAAAGACCTTCATCATCAGAAACCAACAATGCATGAGAGGATCCTATCATGGACCTATCCTGTAGTAAATCGTGGAATCTTCAAATCTTACTCCAAAGTCTGGGCTTTTGCTTTTATTCCAATCCTGCTGATCTGAATTCTCTATGCTGTCTTTAACACAGTGATTCAATCAATCATCCAGGCTATACTGTAGCTATGCCAACATCTGAGTGTTGTACTGAATAGTTTTACTGAATATAAGGATTCAGTGTAAGATCTGCATGCTGTGAATTATATATAGTAAAACATCCTTGGACTTGTCACCGTCAGACAAGTTTTAATATGAAGATTCTCAGCAAGACATATTTTCAATAAGGCATGGTATACTGATTACAATTGTAATATATACCTTATCTAGTGAAGGGTCTCGGTGAGCTGATTCATACGTACTCTTATTTTAGTTATCATTCTTTTCCCAGACATGATCATACCTTAACCTATAGCCATAACTTCAGCATATTGTATTCCTTTCGATTCAGTCAAACTATGAACAATCTCAGCAGAATAGATTTAGATCTCCTGTAGCATTTCGATAATGTATCCTTAATATATCTCAAAATAACTTCAGATGTCATACTGTAACTTACGATAGCACATATTACCGTAATTCAATCACCTGTAAATTAAGTAATATGGAGAGTAGCTCTTGGACTACTTAGATCAAGACCATCAACCAATTGATGTAGTCCTTTTAAACCTCATAACCTACCTTAGCTAAGAATAATATTACTTACCTCTTTATTGCAATCCTGGTTAGAAAGCCTTAGAAGGGTGACATAACATGTCTTCTTATATCCCTCAGAGATATTATTTGGATATGAGTTTCATCTCAGCTTGGATAGGTGACACAACACTTCTTTAACAGAGATATAGATATGAATGCCATAAGTAATATTCTTCAACAAAGAACTGTACCTGATAATAGAGGAGGGTCAGGAAAATTTCTAATACTCTCTTCAAGGACATCTTCACTGAGACATAGAAGTCCTTTCTTTGCTGAGGCTTGATCAAACCAAGACACCAGCTCCCTCTTGGTCAGATGATCCTTCTTACTGCATAAGAAATGGAATTGTACAGAGGATCTCGGTCTTTATATCTCAGATCTGCACTGTATCAACAACAAAAAAACAATTATAGGTTAAGACAAACTCAACTCCATGTGCAATATGTTGTAATAGGACTGTTCTCATTGTATGATTTCATACAGTGATGAATCCTCTGAGGATCTTTCAACGCATGCTCTCGGCCTTATTACCAATCAGCACATTCAGGACCTTTTCTTCAAGGAGCAGCAAGAATATCGGCCTATTCAACCACCCTTGATAGGTCAGATTCTTTAGAAGATAGGGATAGGATATATATATGAGACCAGGTCATAAATGCTCGGCTTTTCTACCACATAAATGTATCAGCAGTGGCTACTTCTTCTAACTGTTCTTCATGAATGAGCACTTCAAGAGTGCTATAACCCTTTTCCAAGACACCAAATTCAAAAGGAGCTGCATTTTCTTTTACTGATAGATCCAAAAAAAATTCAAAAGGTAACAATTCTGCTATTCCTGTTATGGCCTTCTTGCTTTAGACTGTTTCTCGAGATAGGACTTTGATTTTCTCATAAAAGTTTCACTGATCAGGGCCTTCAATTGTTCCGGAAGTAGTTTTGTTTAGTCTCAGGGAATCACCCTCATTAAACACTTCATAGAGGCTGATCTGTGCTACTTGGTAGCTTCATCAATTTAAGCTTTTGAGGCTTGTCATTCCTATTATTGCAATTACCTCAGAGAATTGTCACAGGACCCCAAAATCTAGGGCACAGTTCTTCAACAGATAGGGAGAGCATACATATCAATTTCTCCATAGGATCAGCATCACTAAGTTTCTGAAATGATATCTCAACCAGACCTTAAATGCAAGAGATATAGCTTTGAAATGAAAAAGTAATCAAGCCTTTGTTCTGAGGAAGACCGAGTGACCTTTAAATCATCATCAGCAGATCCATTTCAATTTTCAAGAGTACATAACCAGATGTTCTTGAGATACACCAGCCGCTGTTGATGTGATTGAAGTTGAGGCTGAGTAACCTTCAGTCAGAGGTAGCTTTCAGTCCACAGAGGTCCTTGACATGTGGTACAAAATTCGTCTTTCTTAAGTTCAAGGAAGGCCAAATACACTTAGTAATCAATGAACCAATTCCAGAATATTTGTAAGTGTCAAACAAACTTTCAGAAATTGGCCTCAATAGGCAACATCAATCATCTCGGATTGGGATACTATGGCTAGGGCATCACAAAGATCGCAGAAGGATGTCTTCAGTTCTGAGTTAGAAACCTACGAATATGCCTTAAGAAAAGCCTGCATGCACAGGGGTGATGTGCCTTAAATAGGCTATAAGTTGTGTCATAAAGAACTTCACTTTTGCAGATATTGTGCCTTTGTACCAAAGTCATTAAATCACAGAGAGAAACATTAAATCACAGAGAGAACACCCAGAAAAATCACTGATATTTCATCCTTCTAGCTGTAGGGTGATACATTGTTGTTAGGCTTGTCCTCACCTAAGCTCTGATACCATGTTAATTTTAGATTAACATGTTCTTTGCTTAGGACAGTTACTTCAGTGATCCTTATTAGCCCAATTATTTGATCAATTTCATTTCCATTAGCAATAGAATTAAATATGACAGTAACTGAAGAAGAACATAAATGAAAAGCGCTAAAGACAAGCCAAGAGAAGAGAACACAAGAATATGGCACAAGCCAGGGAAAAAACCCCAAGATGGGAAAAACCATTGATCAATTCTTCTTATTATCAATTGCTTCAGCAGAGCAAGAGAGAGAGTGAGTACAATAATTAAAAGGTCAATATTGGCTTGCCAATTAGGAGATCCATTAACACTGCCTTCCATTACAGTTGCAATTCTGGTTCAGTCAAGATGTAGCCTCTTAATCTGGTGACAAACAGTAGAAGAAACTTGTTCTTGCTACTAGAGCTACTAACAGATCAGCAAGAATCTGTAGGGAATCGGGATCTGTCCAATCTAGTCAACTGAATATTACGAGAGCTGGAGAATTACTGATGTTTGGATGCTGCTCCTGGTTACACACAGTTTCAGTCCTCCCAGATCCATTCAAAACAGACTTCTATAGTTGCGGCCTCCCTCCAGGACAATCTGTCCTCTTCATGTCACACATCTGGGCTCAATCCAACCCCAAGCAAGCCTCTATGAATACCTGTCTTCACCAAATTAGGGCTGCGACCTATCTGAACAGAAACTAACCCTTTCAGTCCACTGAATTGCAAGATGAGATCTACAGCCTGCTTGAGAAAGCCTTCTAGAAGATACGGCCAATCTAAGAGAGAGATTTCACACCATAGAAGTACACCCAAAATACTTTAGCTCTGCAGTCACCATCAGGAATACAGGAGAGAGATATGCCCAAAAACAGTACTCAAATAAGCCCAGACCTGACCTTAAGAGACTTGGCCTTCTTCTCAAGGGACTCGGCCCATCAAACAGCCCTGTCAAGACACCAAACAAGCCCTTCATCCTTCACTAGAGATACCTTCCTTCTGCAGCCATTTCAAAGAGAAGAAGATGTGTGTGTGGTGCTAAAATGAAGTTGGAAGCACTTCTATATATAGAAATTGGAGAGGTTCTAGAGACATGTTGTTTGGGCTCTAAGGAGGAGAGGTCAACCTTGACATTTGCATATGAGGGTATAAAAATCAAAAACACATTTGTTCTTAACCAATTTTGATGATCTTTAGGTCGATTTGGTCCTCTCGAAAAGAGGAATTCAATTGCATAATTATTTTTCCCAAAGGAGCTGTCCAAAGTGGAATTTGGCCCTAGTTGCCAATTTTAACACTTGTTGTGCTGGAAGGCTAGGGGATGCATTGGATCTTCTGCAGGATTGCATATGGTGTCCATTCTAAGTTTGGCCTCCCTATACGGGGTCTTAACTATCTAGAGGGCTACATTGGCATATGTAGGGTGTGTGTAGAGTCATGGGCCTCCACACCAGTAGACAGCACTCCATGGTTCCCTAGAGATGTTCAAAGATTGCTCGAGATCCACCTATAGGACGAGGAAGATGCACCTCGTACACCATGCCCAGTCGGCCCCATAGTTGCACCATACACTTGGTAGGTGACCCGGGACTTGTACATTTATGTGGCATCATTTATTCTATCATCTGAGTCCTTACAGATGGTCTATAGGCATCTTCGACTTACTTGGAGACCCATGAGGTTATTGGTGTGCCCCCACACCCACTGGGAGCACCACAGGTTTATTGTTTGGAGAAAAAGGGGCCACCCCTTTATCCATCACTTTTGAGGGTCCTACTCATCATTATGGCACTTATGGACCTCATCAGGCCACTTGGAGGGCCCTACGATATTCATTGTTTATCATTTGACCTCTTGAGAGGCTCATTATTTTATTTATGAGCTAGTTTAGTGGGCTTGTCACCAAAGTTAGTTACTTTGCACATTATTTTATTCTAGGGGCTAATGTAGGCCGAATTAGGTAATTCGAACTCCTAATAAGTGTATATATAGGAGTGACATGAATTCATTTTGTATCATCACTTGGATTGGATCATTCTGTCTCTTCAGATTTTCGCATTTCCTTCTTGGTGGACGAAGTTGGAGCATGGATGAATTTTGATGTTTGGATTGCATTTTCTTATCTTGGAGCTTCTTAATTGGCAAATGTATTGATGGTTGGATATATTCTCTTACATGTAAGTATGAATTTGATGTGATTTTCTTTTACTTTGTCACATACATTGATCATGGGATTTTGGCTATTTACTACTTAATCATGGAATTATGTTTCTATATAGCATATCTCTATGTATGGGCCATGTTTATTGAGCGAATTTTCCCAAAGATCGAAGTTATCTTGACAAGCCATCCTCATTTGCAAACGAAGTATAAATGCTTTAAGGTCACTCTCTTCTGCCCTAATGCAAAACAAAGTTGTCCTTAGAGCCTCCTTGAGCTAGAAACGAAATCCACTCTCATGATCATCATTCTTCTTGACTCCATATACCCAAAGGAATTAGTCACTGATCCACCATAAGGTGATCACCTTAAAACCCATTTTTCTTCACCTTTTCCCCTTTTCTCTAGATCTAGCCACGTTGGGCCACCTAGGGCGTCATTTTCCCGAAAAAGTAGCCATAGAAAAATTTCGATCTCCTGGTCTCTCCTGTGCTGGTGTATTCTCAAGGTCTCCTCAAAATTTGAAGAAATTCCAATTGTGGGATTGTGAGATATCCCAAGCCCTAGCCCTGAGACCAAAATTTGCCCTGGTGTTCCCTAGGCTAGTACCTCATAGGATCATTTTGGCACCTTTAAGTGGAAATTTTTTCTTTGATCTTTTTCCCCTCCTTGTTTAGGTTAAGATCATCATTGGTTGCTAAACTCTCTCCCCTTAACCTAGGTTGGGTCCACTTGGCCCCGCGTGGTCCCATTTCTCATCAAAGTCAATTCTTCAAAGACAACTCAGGAATCCAAGTTTTACAAGGATTTTAGGGATTGGGAAGCTCCTTCACAAGTCACACTCCTTTAACCTAGCCCTCAAATCCTCACCCCCTTCTCCTAGAAAGCCTTGTACCTTGCTTAAGAAGCAAGCAAGCCTTACTATTGCACTCTCCTCTAGGAAAGGGTCATTTGAGGGCACTTCACACCCAATATTGATCTACCCTTCACAAGTGACTCTTTATATACCGGGTCTCCTCCCATTGGTGAAAGTCCGTAAAGAGTAGGTAGCCTTAGCTGAGGTGACAATGGGCTAAGTATGCATCGTTGTCATTGACCTAACAGTTGTCCCTTTCGGATCCCCTTTTAGGTCCCCCGCTAGTTTGGGTGGTAACAAGGTGTAAAAAATGTTCTATGCTTGATGCAACTTTACTTTTTATCCCCAATATCAAACAGCAATCACATAAACAAGAAAGTAAAATGCTGATAGAACGTACTAGTAGATTGATAGAAGACAAGCCAAAAATATATGTGTGTTGGTGCGTTACGGCAGTCAACAGGATGCTTCAACCAGCAAAGTCTTAATACGGTCAGCCAACCAGAAGTGTCACACAACCCTCTCAAACAGCGAGATCAATCAACCAAAAGTCAACGAAAGTCAACGTTGTTATAGTCAACGATCAACGCAAACAGCAGCAGCAAAAAGTCAACGCAACCCAGTCAAAGTCAACGGTCAACCTTGATTTTTGTGCCAGAAAATGCGGACTGCAAAAATCGGAATTTTGACCAAGATTTGGGTCAATTTGACCATGCATTGACCAAAGTCAACGATGGTCAACTCTACGCTGAAAAACCCTAGGTCGAAAACAGAAAGATTCTTGCTGCAATTTTCCCACGTGTGGAGAAGAAGAGACTCCAAGTGATGATCGAACCAATCAGATGAGGAGAGAGAATGTGTGATGTTGGATGAGTGAAAATGACCTCCAACGTTGACCTATTTATATCCCTCAGTGAGGTTGTGACACAACTGCTGGGGCTCCAAGCCTACATTTCATTTCAGGCCGACCTGCACATATTTTGAATAAATTCAAAATAAATGTTCTACTCAACAGATCAAGATGATCTTTAGATCGATCTTGCACCTTTCCAAAAGAGGAATCCAATAAAAATATTGGCATCTTCATCTGAGTATCACAACATGGAGTTTGGACCTAGTTGTCCAAAATTAACTCTCCCTCTCAACTAGGGAGAACTCCATCCACTTGTGCCATCCAAACATCGTGCGTCATCCCGCTGTAACTTGCTTTGCTGGCTTCTTTATTTCAGGACAAAAGAGGGTCAGTCACAAAGACATCATTCCCGACTGACAGATTCAGCCCAGAGGTCCGAAACCTCTATAGAACTCAAAAGAGTCACATAGCAACCCGAAGTTGGTTTACCTAACCCGAAGTCAATTAGAGGTCCAAAGCCTCACTAGACTTGATCCCAGATCAAGTGGTTGGACACGTGCCATCCTAGACATAGAGAGCACAGCAATCTCTGATGTGTCCATCAATCTTTGTTATTGGTCTCTAGCTTTTCCCACCTCACTAGACAAATGAGAGGTACTTCCCATGAGTCCAGGACTCAATGGGTAGGATGCATACGGGGCACAGATCATTAGAGGTGAACCAACTCAACATCATAACGATGGCGCAGAAACACTACAAAGTTCGGCAAGCATAGCCCCGTGTGTGCTTATAGTTCCAAGAAGCTATCCCCAAATCCCCCCAGAGCTCCCAGAGCTCATCGTCCAACAGGACCCTCAGTGTAGGGTCCTTCCACAATACCAAGATTCTCACGGAAGGTTAGGAACTTGACCTTCCCCAAGGGCTTTGTGAGAATGTCCGAGACTTGCTCATCCGTTCCTGTGTGATCGAGCCTTACGGCGCCTCGCTGTAAAATATCGCGGATAAAGTGGTACCTGATATCAATATGCTTGGATTGATCGTGGAACACGGGATTCTCAGACAACTGAATCCCACTCTGGTTATCACAAAGTATCACGGTGGTATCTAGCACATGCCTGAACAGCTCACTGAAGAGCTTTCACAACCAAACTGCTTCACAACAGGCCATACTCGCTGCAATGTATTTGGCCTCTGCGGTGCTCAAAGCCACCGTCTTCTGCTTCCTGCTCATCCATGATATCGAAGCAGACCCAAGTGTGAAGCAACATCCTGATGTGTTCTTACAATCCACCACACTGCCAGCCCAATCGGCATCAATATATCCATGGAGTGTCACGCTCCCGGCAGAGTATCTCAGCCCATGGTTTATCATGCCCCGAAGATATCTCAACAGATTCTTGGCACCAACCTAGTGAATGTGATGAGGTTCAACCCTATATTGACTCAAAGTGTTCACTGCAAAACATACGTCCGGACGAGTGTTCACTAAGAACATCAAGGCCCCTACGAGTTGATGATACTCAGTAGGATTTGCTAGCACGAGCCCAGCAGCACAGCCACACTCAACTTCTTAAAGTTGAGCTCCATCGGTGTCGACACGGACTTACAGTCCACCATTCCAAATCTTTTCAGAAGCTTCACAATATATTTTTCTTGAGAAAGGAAAATCTCGCCAAGTCTCTGCCAGACCTCCAGGCCTAGGAAGTAATGCATCAGTCCTAGGTCCTTCATCTCGAACTCAACAGCGAGCTCCCTCTTACACTGATGAATGAGAGGGTCAGCACCTGTCAGAAAGAGGTCATCCACATACAACACCAGCATGAGAGGCTTTTCTCTATCAACCTTGAAGTACAGGTTTGGATCAGCATTACTACAAGTGAAGCCCAACTTCATTAGGTAGCTATCTATCCTCTCGTACCAAGCTCTGGGTGCTTGCTTCAACCCATAGAGGGCTTTCTTCAACCTGCAAACATGGGTGTCCCAATCCTGGATTTCGAACCCCAGAGGTTGCTCCACATACACTTCTTCCTTTATCGCACCATGCAGAAATGCGGTCTTCACATCCATCTGATGAAGATTCCATCCTTGTGTACTAGCAAGGGCTATGATAGATCGAATGGTGGTATATCGGGCCACAAGTGCAAATATATCATCATAGTCTACGCCTTCCTTTTGAGAGAAGCCATGGGCAACGAATCTTTCTTTGAACTTTTCAGCACTACCATCAGATCCATGCTTGATCTTATAGAGCCATTTCGAGGTGACAACTGCTTTGTCCTCCGGTCTTGGAACCACATCCCAGACATCATTATTCATAATGGACTCATTCTTCGTGCATTGCATCCTTCCAGACTTGATGCTTAACGGGTTCCTCAAAAGATCCAGGCTCAGATTGTACGATTGTACTCATGGCTACTAGATACCCTTGGTATCTATTCGGATTCTTGCTTTCACGGAATGTCCTCCTTGGGGCCATATGTCTCTCGGAATCCTCAAGAGTGTCGCTGAGCCATGATGGTTTTCTCTTCATTGAAGGAGGTGGATCAATAGGGTCCATCGGCCCTTCAACATCAGGCATCATCTCATCCTTCGGTTCTTCTTGATTACAAGGCCTTGCTTCATGATCTTCCTCAAATCTCGGAAGCTTGATTACTTTCCTCAGGGAAGCATCTTCGTCAAAGGTAACATCGTGGCATATCTCCACTTCCCTTTAACCAAGCACATAGACTCTATAGGCCTTCGAAGTTTCGTTGTAGCCCACAAACATTCCCTTCTTTCCAGAAGCATCCAGCTTGCTCCTCTTCTTCTTTGGCACATGAAAATAAACAGGACATCCAAAAACTCTAAAATGTGAGACATCAGGTTTCTTACCAGAGAAAACCTCTTCAGGAGTTTTGGAGTCCAAAGCAGAATGCGAGCATCGATTTTGTATGTACACAGCAGTGTTCGCAGCTTCTCCCCACAAAAACTTCGGAAGACCTTGGTCACATAGCATGGCACGGGCAACTTCCACAATGGTCCTGTTCTTTCTTTCAGTAACGCCATTTTGCTCAGGACTATAGACATTTGTGGTCTCCCTCTTGATGTTAGCTTCTCTGCAAAAGTTCTTGAACTCGTTCATCTCATATTCAATGCCATTATCGGTCCTCAATATCTTGATCTTCTTCCCTATTGAATTTTCCACCAAGGCTTTGAAGGTACGGAACCACATGAAAGCCTCATCCTTCTTTTTCAAGAAGTATATCCAGGTTTTGCAAGAGAAGTCATCTATGAACGTCATATAATAAGAACATCCTCCCAAAGATGTCACAGGCAACATACCAGAGAGATCAGAATGTATCAACTGTAAGACATCAAATGTCTTTGTGACACTTGAGGGGAAAGGTTCCCTTGTATGCTTTCCTTCCGCATAGCCCTGACATCCACCTTCATGATAATTTGTAAACTCGAGCATCGCCATCACCACCTTCCTTGCTTCAAGAAGGGCTTTGTAGTGAAGGTGTCCAAACCTTCGATGCCATAGTTCAGTCTGTCGAATAGTATCACATATCATCACTCCTAGTGGACTTCCTCAAACCCGGTAGAGTGTATCAACTCTAAACCCAATCATGATAGCTTCCTTGAAACTCTTCTTCCAGATACGCACCTTCCCATCAATGAACGCCACATTGAAACCTATCTTCCACGGCCGAAATAGACACAAGGTTCTTCTCCAAATCAGGTAAATATAGTACATCTTGCAAGTGGAGGACTTGACCTTGAGATAAGTGGAGGGTCATAGTCCCTGTCCCTTTCACGGGATATGTGGCATTATCCCCAAGGAAAATTTTCAAATTAACATCCTTCTCAACCATATCAGAAAGTGCATCCTTAAACCTAGTGGTTTGCCTTGAGGCACCACTATCTATCAACCAGACATACATAGTGTCAGGTGGAGATGCAACAGAGAGGGCAGATACAAGAATGAATTCATTTCTTTTATCATCAACAACATTTGATTCCTCATACCTGGAATTTCTCGACCTTTTGTAAGGTTGCCCATTTCCACCAAAGGGAGCCTTCCTCTTTCCTTTGAACCTGTTGTTCCTTTGATTGCCATTCCTCCGATTGTTGTTGTTGTCATCATCATCGAGAGAATCCTTCTTGAAAGGGTATTCTCTAGCATAGTGGTCAATCTTGTGACATGTGTAACATTTGCCTTTCTTTCCCTGGGCCCCTGCTCTTCCTTTGTTCTTTGAACCACCAAAGTTCTTCTTCTTAGCACAAGCAGTGAAGGCAGCATTTCCTTCATTTTCATATTCCTTCATCCTTGTCTCTTCTTGTACGTATCTTGATAATACTTCGTCAAAATCAAGTATCACATTGTTATTGAAAATGGTAGTGTTGAATACATGCCATTCGGATGAGAGACCTCCAAGTGCGGTGAGAACCATCTCTCGATCAGCTATTGTCTCCCTAATAGCTAGAAGATTATTCCTGATTTCGGTTAGCTTCAAAAAATATGATTGCACAGATTCATCCCTGCCTTTCTTCAGATTCTTCAGTTGATTCTTAAAGAATAGGACTTGATTTGCATTGTTGGCTTTGAACATGTTGACCAACTTATCATACATCTCCTTGGATGTGCCCAGCTCAGAGATGTAGGCAACCACACTCTTATGAATTCAGTCCCTGATCATCATCTTTGCTTTGATTTCCCCCTTCTTATACTTTGACTTGGTGGTAGCAGGTGCAGAGGATGGAGGCTCTTGGATTTTACCCTGCACATAGTCCATGATATCTTGGTCTTCCAACATAAGATCCAATGTCATCTTCCAGGCATGGAAGTCTTCCTTCCTAGTCAATTTTTGTCAACTTCAAAGCCATTGTAGTTTGAGGTACCCATGCTCTTCTTCAGTGATTGCTACAAACTTGGGCCTTGTCTTCACCTCAACTCTGATACCATGTAAATTTTTGTAGATGTTCTATGCTTGATGCAACTTTACTTTTTATCCCCAATATCAAACAGCAATCACATAAACAAGAAAGTAAAATGTTGATAGAACATACCAGTAGATCAACAGAAGACAAGCCAAAAATATGTGTGTTGGTGCGTTATGGCGGTCAACAGGATGCTTCAACCAGCAAACTCTTAATACGGTCAACCAACCAGAAGTGTCACACAACCCTCTCAGACAGCCAGATTAGTCAACCAAAGTCAACGAAAGTCAACGTTGTCACAGACAACGGTCAACGCAAACAACAACAGCAAAAAGTCAACGCAACCCGGTCAAAGTCAATGGTCAACCTCAATTTATGTGCCAGAAAATGCGAACTTCAGAAATCAGAATTTTGACCAAGATTTGGGTCAGTTTGACCATGCGTTGACCAAAGTCACGATGGTCAACTCTGCGCTGAAAAACCCTAGGATCTAGGTTGAAAATAGAAATCTTCTTGCTGCAATTTTCCCACGTGTGGAGAAGAAGAGACTCCAAGTGATGATTGAACCAATCAGATGAGGAGAGAGAATGTGTGATGATGGATGAGTGAAAATGACCTCCAACATTGACCTATTTATATCCATTAGTGAGGGTGTGTGACACAACTGCTGGGGCTCCAAGCCTACATTTCATTTCAGGCCGACCTGCACATATTTTGAATAAATTCAAAATAAATGTTCTGCTCATCGGATCAAGATGATCTTTAGATCGATCTTTCACCTCTTCGAAAGAGGAATCCAATAAAAATATTGGCATCTTCATCTGAGCATCACGACATGGAGTTTGGACCTAGTTGTCCAAAATTAACACAAGGCCATCTAGAACCTGTTTGTTGATGTATTTTCGGTTCAAAGATGGATTACACTCGATGTTATTTTGGATATTTACACCCTTACATGCTATATAAATCAAAACTTGCAACTTGTGGACTTGTGGTTGATGAAGATTGTAACTACTAGATGATTGATGCTATATGGTTTAATCCATGTTTTTATGTTTTTTATAACTAATTCATCATTCTACATGCTTTCTCAGAAACTAGACATTTCTCGTGGCAGAAAGAGGCCCAAGTATTAGCAATAGAAAAAAGATTTACTTGTCTTTTCTAGTTTCTAGTAGTTTTCATAATTGTTGACTATTTCTATTTATTATGATATTTTTTGTAAACAATATATGAAAATTTAAGTTTGAAGTTTGAAGTTGAAAATTATAACGCATTGGTAATGAATTATGAATATGATGCTTCGTGAAAGTTGAAACATTTCATTTCATGTTAGATATTCTTTGTTATCGTTTGGTTAATTGGTAATGGTAATGATTGCAAGTAAAAGTTACAACTTTAGTGATCAATGATGATAAATGTTATATATCGAATTTTTAAAGCTTGAAACTTTGAGATTGATGAATCATGAGACTCAATATGTTGTATGTTACTAACTTGTGGGCACAGTTGATGAGGATTATAACTTCTAGATGATTGATGTTATATGCTTCAATCCATGTAATTATGTTTTTTATATCTAATTCATCATTCTACATGCTTTTTTTGACATATATGCATCAAAATATATAAAAATATATATTATATAAAAATTCGCTCCCGATTCACTCCCAAACCAAGAGCTTTTGAAAATGTCACTCCTCGCTTCGGCTTCCGCTCCTTGCTCCTTGCTCCCTGCTTCGGCTCCCACTCCCAAGCAGTGTTTTAAAAACCGGCCGGTTTGAACCGGTAACCGGCCAAACCGGTCGGTTAGATAGCCCACCGGTCGAAACCGGCCAGGCAACCCGGCTACCTAGGGCATTTCGCCTGTTTTTTGAAAAAACCGGACCTAACCGGCCGGTTAGGTGCTAACTCATCCGCGGACCCACATTTTCGGCGACAGTTATGTTTTAGGGCTGATTTGGAGCCAATGGGAGGATTCATTTAGCTACTCTTTCCCTATGTGGACCCACGCACGGCCAGAAATGAGTTTTAGGGCTGATGTGGAGGTAAGGGAAGCATTGACATTTCATGGTAATGTTAAATTCTTAAAGTAAAAGTGACATTTCCTTTATTTTTCATTTTCATCCTTTTACTTAAATTTTTAACATTACCATGAAATGACTCAGGATGTTTAAGAGTGGTTTCGACCTCGTTGGATTTCATATGGAGAAACTAGAATTTTAGGTTTCACTCAAAATTCAGCAGACTTAATGGTTTTCAGGGTTTCATGGTTTCGGAATTTGCAATGTTCCCATTTGATTCTATCATGTGTAAGGGTATGATATTGGCATTTGATCAAGAGCATGAAGTCCTTTAAGAACTTTGATGTACCCTTCAATCAAAGGAAAACAACTAGTTAGACATGCTAATCTTTTTCTATCGCATTTTAAGGTTGAGGAAATGAACCCTTCACTCAAACCAAAATCATTGGTTAGACATGTTAAACTTTTTCAATTTCTATCATGTTATAAGGTTGAGCAATCCAAATCTGAAGACTTTGAGCTAGATGATGTTTATGTATCTCTTGTTGATGATCCCATTTCTAGTAGCGATGAATCAATGATGAGTTTCATGAGAGACCATGTTGCTCGGTGATTTGTAGTTTTGATGTCTATTTTTGCTACTACTACTACTACTAAAGTTGTAGAGGAGTTTTAGGAGTCCTCAAACTTTGAGCCATATTATTTATGTAGCTCATGTTGATGATCCCTTGTCTAGTAGTGGTGATGATTTTGATCATGGTGAGGAGTGATCATGTTGTTGATCACTAATATGTAGTCTTGTATTAGGCCAATGGCCTCATAGCTTGTAGCATTGTTTTTGGACTTTATGGGCCATTTAGAGCCTCATTGCTTATGTATTTTTCGATGATATGTATTGCACTCGGTGCCATTTTGATATATTCACCTTTGCATGGTATATAAATGAGCAAACTTTGCATATTTTGTCTCTATTGGCTTGGAATCATGGTTGCAAATCTTAAAAATAGTTTTTTTTATTAAAAAAATAATTATTTAATGTATTTTTCTTAAACCGGTTCATTGGCATCTAACCGCTCCCGGTTAGACCGGTTCCGGTTAGAAACCCGGTTCAGTAGGCCACCGGTCCGGTCACCGGTTCCGGTTTTTAAAACATTGCTCCCAAGTAACCTTGATCCAGCTATTTTTGGACTCCCCATTGGCAAACATTGGGCTGTATAGGCAGTCCGTTATAGAAGTAAGTGAGGTGAAAAAACAGTTGCAACAGCTACTGGAACAGGTCGTCATTCGACCAAGTACATCACAATGTGAGTCACCCATCATCATGCCAAAGAAGGATGAGACTTGACAGATGTGTATAGATTACAGGGCATTGAACAAAATCACACTCAAGAACGGATACCCCTTGCCCAGAATAGACGATCTGTTGGACCAGTTGCAGCAAGCAAAATACTTCACCAAGCTCGACTTAAAGTCTGGACATCACTGGGTTCGAGTCAAAGAAGAATATACATGGAAGACCGCCTTCAAAACTAGGCAATGTTTGTATGAGTGGTTAGACATGGCACCAGCTACATTCATGAGATTAATGAATGATGTGCTACACTCTTTTATAGATTCATTTGTTATTGTCCATTTGGATTATATATTGGTATATAGTGCTACCTAGGAGGAGCACATATCTCATCTGACACAGGTGTTGGAGACATTAAAGCACCAGCTGCTAGCAAATCTCAAGAAGTGTGATTTTGCACAACACTCTTTGGTGTATTTGGGGTATGTGATAGGTGGAGGAGAGTTGAAGATAGATACTGCCAAGATGGATGCCATCATGAAATGGTCGGTGCCTACTACTGTTTATGATGTCATGAGTTTCATTGGGGCATCACAATAGTTAAGGAAATTCATAACCTCATTTTTAGCAGTAGCAGCACCGCTCCACACCATAATAGCAAGTGGCAAGAGTTTCTAGTGGGGAAAAAGTCAGTAGAGAGCTTTCAATGAGCTAAAGAAGAAAATCAGTCAAGCACTTGTCCTGGCATTACCAAACTTGCAGCAAACCTTTGAAGTCGAGACAAATGTCTTTCAAAGAATGGCAGAAGTCCTTCAGTTGCTTACTCTCAGCAACTGAGTTGTAGTGCAGCAGTTAGCAGTGGCAGTGCTATGGGCAGCGCGATGCAGCAATATGAGAGGGAGCTGCAGTACAGATGTAGCAGTGTTATGGGCAGCAGTACAGAAGAGCAACAATAGCGTAGTGATGAAAGGCAGCATGCCAAGCATCAGCACAAAGACCCACACCAAAGATCAATGCAGAACTTCGGGGTGAAGTGTTTTGCTAGAGCACATTCCTCGCTAAGAGGGAGTGTTGATATTTTGGGGTGTTGGGGTAGCTTCGGCTATGCTCTAGCTCCCAAACTTTGTGGAGGGACTAGAGTACATGAGATCTCCAAGACCCAGAAAGGGATTTGAGAAATTTCATTCTGTTTAAGAGAAAATTAATTAATTAATCTTTTTAATTAAGGACCCTAAGTCTAATTTAGGAAATTAAAAGATTAAAGGTAATTAATTTAAACATGTGATGGAAATGACTTAAGTCACACGGATCAAGCTTTCTTTTAATCTTAGTCGTCGATTCAAGATTAGATCAAGATCGTTGGTTTCCCAACAAGAAAAGTATAAAGGAAAGGCTTGGGATCAATTGGAGAATACACACAGTGGCAAAGCACTGAGACCAAGCTGGAATTCTAGGGCGTGGTTTGCTAAGAATTTTCAGAAGTGTTTCAGCTGCAGCGAGGGGTAGTATTGGCGAGAGGGATGATCTGATCCCAAGCCAAGAGTGCAGCAAAAGGCAGAGAAGCAACAAACAGAGCAGCATAGAGGGAGCAACATCTAGGCAACAGTTGTGCAGCACAGAGGGCTTAAGGTGCTACGCAGAGGTAGCAAGAGGCCAGCAGGGCAGACGTAGGCCCAGCCAGGGCAGCACAGGGGTAGCGTAACCCAGTCTCGGGTGATGCAGGCCCTTCTTGAGCAGCGCAAGGGCAGCCACAGCCTAGCAGAGTTGATGCAAAGAGCTTCAGAGCGACATTGAGGTTTCTTAAGATTGAAAAAGGCTGAGTTCTGTAAATCTCGTTTGAGGGTGTGAATCAGTCAGATTTTCTGTCTTCGGAACAGAGGTATTGCTACAGATTTTGTATTTCTCTGTCGGGTTAACTAGTAAGGTGCCCAGATTTGTTGTACTTAGAATCTACTTAATAATATAAACACTACAGCAGCCAAAAGACCGGTTTTCCCGCATTGGGTTTTTCCAGGGACAGTTGTCCAGAAAATCCTGTGTGTCACTTTGTCATTGTGAATGTATTCAGTTTAGATCTGTATCTGGGTAGACTGTTAATGTGTTTACTTTGATGTTAATGTTGAATATTTCATATTAATAACTTGATAAAGTAGGAGAAGTAAATCAAGTTTTAATAGTAGGGTTTCTACATAAGTAATATTCAGAATTTTTCACAGATATATCAAGAAGAAAAAAGGTAATAGTGATAATTGATTCAGGTAGTACCCATAATTTTATTCATGATAAGATAGCCAAGGAATTGAATTACTTCCTCTATCCAACACCAGAGTGTCAAGTGATGGTTGCAAATGGAGGAACTATAAATTGCTAGGGAAAGTGCCATAATATCAAGCTAACCATGGGGAAATATGTATTGAATAGTCCAATGCCTTCTATTCCAATGGGTGGTGTTGATGTTTTACTAGGAGTCCAATGGTTACAATCTTTGGGGACTATAGCTTTTAATTTTCAAGAACTTTTCTTGAAATTTTTTGGGGAAGGAAAAGAAGTTGAATTATGGGGTATCACAGGGAAACTAGGAAAGATAATCAGCTCTAATGTCATTACAAAGCTTCTGAAGAAAGAACAATGAAGCATAATTGCACAATTATGCTCACTACAAGATCAAACATCGAAATCATCTATTTCGTGATCATGATCATGCTATTCATTTGATTCCAGGAAGTGTTCCTCCAAACATCAAGCCTTACAAATATCCTTATGCCCAAAGAGTGAAATTGAACATATGGTTGCAGAAATGCTAGAGGCCATTATAATTCAACCTAGTCAAAGTTCTTTCTTTGCTCCAATAATATTGGTGCACAAGAAGGATGGATCATGGCGCATGTGTCCGAATTATAGGGAGCTCAACAAGCTCACTATTAAAGATAATTTTCCCATTCCTGTCATTGATGAATTATTGGATGAATTACATGGAGCAATTTACTTCACCAAGTTAGATCTTCGTTCAGGATATCATCAAATAAGAATGAAAACTGAAGACATTTTGAAAACAACATTTAGAACTCATGAGGGTCATTATGAATTTTTGGTCATGCCTTTTGGCCTTACCAATGCACCTTCTACATTTCAGGGTTTGATGAATTCCATTTTCAAACCCTTCGTTAGAAAATTTGTGTTATTATTTTTTGATGATATACTAATCTACAGCAAGTCTTGGAAGGATCATGTTCAACATGTTGACAGGGTGCTCAAACTATTGGAGGAGAAGCAATTATATGCAAAAACCTCCAAAAGTTTCTTTCGAGTACAGGAGGTGGAATATTTGGGTCATATCATATCTCATGAAGGTGTTAAGGTAGACCCTAACAAAATTAAAGCCATTAAGGAATGGAAAATCCCCACAACCATAAAGCATCTGCGAGAATTTCTCAGGTTGACAGGGTATTATTGCAAGTTTGTTAAGAATTATGGGAGAATAGCAACACCTCTAACAACATTATTAAAGAAAGATGCATTTTCTTGGACTCCAGAAGCAACTAAGGCCTTTGAACATCTTAAAGAGGCATTGTGCCAAGCACCGGTCTTAGCTACGCTAGACTTCACAAAAACTCTTATTATGGAATGTGATGCCTCAGAAAATGGAATTGGTGGTGTTTTAATGCAAGAAGGAAGACCCATTGCTTTTGAAAGCCACCCAATCAAATGAAAGTATTTACAAAAACCTATTTATCCTAATGAAATGTTGGCAATACTACATGCACTTAAGAAATGGAGACCTTACCTAATGGGAAGACACTTCAAGGTTAAAACAAATCATGATAGTCTTAAATACTTTTTAGAACAACAATTGTCTTCAGAAGAGCAACAAAAATGGGTCACAAAGATGTTGGGTTATGACTTTGAAATCATCTACAAAAAAAGGGAACAAAATGTTATTGCAAATGCACTCTCAAGAAAGGATGAGGATGTGGAAGCATTGCTTTGTGCCATTTCTATTATCCAACCAGATTGGATAACCGAAGAAAGGGATGAATGGAAGAATGATGAAGAAGTGTGGGCACTCATTCAAAAGTTGCAGCAAGATCCTAGTACATCTGATACATTTAACTGGAAAAATGATTCATTATGGTACAAAGATCGCTTATATCTTTGTAAGAACTCCCAACTCAAGCAAAATATTCTTTTGGAATTGCACACCTCTCCCTTAGCAGGGCACTCAGGATTTTTAAAAACATACCACGGGATTTAGAAGGAATTTTTTTGGGATGGCCTTAAATCTGATATTCAAAAGTTTGTGGCGGAATGTTTGGTTTTCCAACAAAATAAAGTTGAGACAATTAAGACCCCGAGTCTGTTGCAACCTTTATCCATTCCAAGTCAATGTTGGGAGGAGGTTTCAATGGATTTTATCACAGGTTTACCCAAGTTCAAAGGAAGAGTGTCACCATGGTGGTAGTTGATAGACTTACCAAGTATGCACGCTTTTGTGCATTATCGCATCCATTTAAAGCCAATACAGTTGCTAAGTATGCACACTTTTGTGCACTATCGCATCCATTTAAAGCCAGTACAGTTGCTACTGCATTTATGGAAACAATTCAAAAGCTACAAGGAAACCCAAAGATTATTGTAAGCGACAGAGATCCCATTTTCACTGGAAATTTTTGGACAGAATTATTTTCTTGTCTGAGTACTCAATTAGGTCATATCTCATCTTACCATCCTCAATCTGATGGGCAAACTGAGATAGTGAACAAATGTTTGGAAGGATATCTTCGTTGCTTTGTATTTGATAACAGACACAATGGGTCAAGTGGTTCCCTCTGGCTGAATGGTGGTATAACACTTCCTTCCATACTGCAGCAAAAATGACTCCATTTATGGCACTTTATGGATATCATCCACTGTCCATCACATCATCTTTAAGAGAAAATTCTAAGGTTCAAGCAGTGGAAGATCACATCGAGCATCAACAACAAGTTCTCCAACCCTTAAAGGATAACCTCACTTTGGCGCAGAATTGAATAAAACAACAGGCAAATCAACATCACATCAAAAGAAGTTTTGATGTAGGCGATTGGTATTTTTACGACTACAACCAAACAAACAAATGACCCTCAAGAAAGCTAAGAAGGATAATAAATTATCACCAAAGTATTATGGTCCTTACATATTGGTATTGCAAAAGATTGGTACTATGGCATACAAATTGAAGCTTCCAGCATCTTCCCGTGTGCACCCAGTTTTCCATGTTTCATGCTTAAAGAAGGTTATAGGTGACAAACTCCCATTACAAAAAATGTTGCCAGAACTTGACGAGGAAGGAAAAATCATATTGGAACCTAAAGCAGTCATGGAAACAAGAACTCGACAACTACAAAATCGATCAACTTCAAAGTATCTCGTCAAGTGGAAGAGCTTACCCGCTAAAGATTCCTCATGGGAGGATGAGAATTTTATACAAAAACATCCAGAACTACTCAAGCGTTGAGGACAACACTTTTTTGAAGGAGAGGGGCATGTTAGGTCCCTATAAGACTAGTGTATCCCCTTATTGTTATTGTTAGTGTATCCCCATTATTGTTATTGTTGTACCCATGTAGTCCCCATAGTGTTATTATTGTTCCCCATAGAAGCCCACTATTGTTATTGTTGTGCCCTTACATTATTATTGTTATGTTGGTTTTGATTATATTGTGACCCCTTAGACTCTTATATATAGCAAGGAGGTTTTGTAATTTGAATCATCCAAGAATTGTTCATTTATGTAATGTAAAGGAGGTTTTCCCCTCGAAGAGAATAATTTTTAAGTCGTTGATCTATATTTTCTTCTATTTTGTGAGTTGGTTGCATAACATGCTCTAACACCAACCCAAGGATCTAGGTATTGTATCCCAGGTCGGAGCTCCACAAGACCAACAATACCCTCCCTACTTCGAGAACCAAACATCAACATAGATCGACCAAATGTCCTCCCAAGCATTTTGTCGCCCCAAGATGCTTCATCTCTCCCTATCTACTAAATTGTAATATCAACCAGTCCAAGCATGCTTCTGAAATATTAGAACTTCTTATTTGGAAGAGACTTCGTCAACACGCCAGCTACTCGTTCATTTGTCAGAATACATTGTAACTTCACGACCCCATCCTACACCAAACTTCTAATGTAGTGGTACTTGTTAATATGCTTTGTCCTTTCATGAAACATGTGGTCTCAAATATATTGATGTTGCTTTGATTATCACAATTTATTATTGTAGGATCCAGTGGCCCTCCAGAGTCCAAACAAATCTAATAAGAGTTTTCTTAACCAAACAGCTTCTTTTCCTACTTCACATGCAGCAACACATTTGGCTTTAGCACTACTTAAAGCAACAGGATCTTGTTTTCTACTCATCCATGATATCATTGCAGATCCCAAATTGAAACAGCCAGCGGTAGTGCTTATTTCATCTGTCTCACTATCACTCCAATCAGAATTGGCAAAACTATTAATTTAATTTCCTTCCCATCATACTTCAGGCAATGATGAATAGTTCCGCGTAAGTATCTTAAAATGTACTTGGCAGTTATCCAATGGTCATGATGAGGCTCCAACTGAAATTGACTAAGAACGTTTACAACAAAGCATATGTCAAGTCTACTATTCACAAAGTACATCAAAGAGCCCACCAACTTACAATAACTTGTAGGTTCAACCGAACTAGAGTCGGAGCTTCTCAACTTCTTTAGATTTGTGATCATGGGAGTAGTCATAGGCTTGGAGTCCATCAAAGAGCCCACCAACTTACGATAACTTGTAGGATCAACGGGACTAGAGTCGGAGCTTCTCAACTTCTTTAGATTTGTGATCATGGGAGTAGTCATAGGCTTAGATTTGTGACATATTGATTTACTTTCCTTGACCAAGATATATCTCACCGGGTTTGTGCCAAACTTCCAAGCCCAAGTGGTAGTGCATGAGTCCCAGACCTTTCATTTCAAATTCTGCTGCCAGCATTTTCTTACATTTTAGAATTCTGCACTCCACACCTGTAACAAATAAATCATCTACATATAAAAGTATAATAACTAGTTCATTCTTCATTATTTTGATGTAGAGGTTTGCATCGGTAGAACTTTTGACAAAGTCAATCCTTAGTAAATAGGCATCCATTCTTGTGTACCAAGCCCTAGGAGCCTGCTTCAATCCATATAGAGTTTTCTTTAATCTACACACATGAGTTTCCCTGCTATTTATCTCAAAGCCTTCTTGTTGCTCAATATATACTTCTTCATCAATGGTTCCATTTAGAAAGGTTGTTTTGACATCCATTGGATGGATATTCCATCCCATAGTTGTAGCTGGAGAAACCAAAGATCTAATAGTAGTGTATCTGGTAGTAGGGGCAAAGGTTTCTTCATAGTTTATTCCTTCCTTTTGAGAGAACAACAAATGTTTCTTTTTATTTGTCTATACTTCCATCAACAGCATGTTTGATCTTGTAAATCCAGTTGGAAGTGACAATGGATTTGTCACTGGGTCTAAGAACGATTACCCAAGCCCCATTCTTCATGAAAGATTGGTATTCTTCCTGCATTGCTTTCTTCCATTCTTCTTGATGAGTGTCTTCTTCAAAGGTAGTTGGTTCTACTTCGATTAACTGTGTCATGTATGTTGCATACCCTAAGTATATTTTCGGTATTTTGCTTTCTCTAAAAGTTCCTTTTGTTGTTCCATGTCCTTTAGCATCTTCAAGTGTAGCTTTTAACCAATTTGGCATCTTCTTTGTTTCAGGAATGATTGTAGGTTGAATAGGTTCATATGGTCCTTCTTCCTCTAGGTTTGTAGGTAACATGTCACGTTGCTCTTCTTCTTCAAATAGTGGTACATCTTCATCGAACTTGATAGGTATATCCTTGGATCTTTTGTAGGCGTGATTTTCATCAAATATAACATCTATGCTAACTTCAATTCTTCATTCTTCTTTGATGTAGATTCTATAAGCCTTTGATGAAAGGATATAACCAACGAAGATACCTTTTATACTTGTAGAGTCTAACTTCTTTCGCTTGTCTTTTGGAATATGAATGCATGAGGGACATCCAAAAATTCAGAGATGGTCTACACATGGATTTTTCCCTGAAAACGCTTCTTCTAGTGTCATATTGTCAAGGATTCTATGAGGACTTCTATTTTGTATGTATACTGTTGTCATGGTTGCTTCTCCCCTTATAAATTTTGGTAGATCTTGATCAAATATCATAGTCCTTATGAATTCTTCAATGGTTCTATTCTTCCTTTCTGCTACTCCATTTTTTTTCAGGATTGTAGGGAACAATGAGCTCCCTCTTAATGTCTGCTTCTTTGCAATAAGTTATAAGCTCCTTTGAAGTATATTCACCCCCATTGTCAAATCCAAGAGTTTTTATCTTTCTTTCGGTTAAGATCTCAACTTCGGACCTAAACTCCTTGAACGTCTCAAATACTTCATCCTTTGTCTTGAGAAGATAGAGCCATGTCTTTCTAGATTGAACATCAATGAAGGTCTCATAATATTGGTGGCCCTCGAGAGATTTATTAGACATGGGCCCACACACATTAGAATGAATGAGATCTAATATCTCCTTAGACCTTGTATCATTGTTTGTAAAGGGTTTCCTAGTATTCATTCCCAAGGCACATCCCTTGCATATTCCTTCATGGTCCTCCTTGATGTTGAGGATGCCCTTCACCATTTGACTTAGAGAGGGTAGTATCTTGTAGTGAATATGTCCATATATTTTATGCCAAAGTTCGATGGGACTAATTTCCATATGAACAAGGGCTTGAGGAGATGGAGTTATAACTCTATATAATCTTCCTTCAAAATCCCCAATAACCCTTGCCTTCTCAAAACTAGAATCCTTTCCCCAAACCAAAACTTTACCATCTAGAAAAGCAACTCTATCTCCTTTATCTTCTAAACAAGAAATGGAAAGTAAATTATTTTTCAAACCTGGGACATAGAGGATGTTGTTGAGATGTAGAATTGCTCCACTTTCTAGCTTCAATGATGTAGATCCAAGTCCCTTGACTACATAGTTGTTGTTGTCTCCAAGCTCCACTGCATGTGATGATGATACTTTTGATAGAGTATGAAGTTGTCCACTTTCTCCTATCATGTGTCTTGAGGCTCCACTATAAATGATCCATGCATTATCATCATCAAGTGTACTTGTAAGTGCAGCCAAGAATCCTCCACTTTTGACTCTCCTATATAGATTGTAGATGATCCTTCCAACCAAGCTTCCTGGAATTTTCATGAGATTGAGTCCCATCTTCAAATAACTTGCCATTGAGAAAGTGATAATTTCTTCCAAGATTGTTTTCCTACCTTTAAATGATAGCCAACAAAGTGATCTTCATATAGTCCTTCCTTCACCTTAGCTCTCATAACATGTTGAAAAATCAATGCATGTAGATATTAGGGTTTGATTCCTCTTTTCTTGATAATTACTTGTGATGTATGTTGGTTTCTTTTTACTTCTTTATTATGTTATCTTTCATCAAGCAATTACCAAATTAAAATTTTATGAAGATCACAAGAACAAGGAACACAAGATATAGGCACTCAGCCAAGGGAAAACTCAATCCAACTCTTCCACTAGTAGATTCAAATCAAATTGAGACAATCTGAGACCTTTTGACCCTGACAAAGACCTCCTCCAATCACCAAGTCAGCCCATCCATTTAGTAGATGAACTCTACAAAACCCTCCAAGTGTTTGCTCCTCAAATACTACTTCAATCCAGAATTTCGGCCTCCCAACTTCAACATTCCGGACCTGGAGTTACTGCAGAAATTTTGGCCCCTGCAACTAGCCCAGAAAACCCTAGAAAAACTCGCACGTGTGAGAGAGAGAGATGCTACAAACTTCGATTTTCTTCTTCCTTGGGTTAGGTCTTCTTTTCCTCCACTTCGCTCTCTTTCTTCGTCCTCTTTCTCTTGCAAATCGAACTTGTTGAGTGTGTGCTTCATATGAGTTGAGTTGCCTCTATTTATACTGCTTCCACATGGTCGAATTCCCTCTTTCTAGGCCGACTTCTCCAAGACAAGGCCGACTTAGTGAGGAGAAGGAAAATGATTGTTTTGACTCGAAAATAAATTTCTTTACATGAGACAAAAGCCCAAGAAGGGTCTAATAAATGTGACAAAGACTCTTTTGACTAATGACAAAACCTAGAAGCCTTCAATAGAGGCTTTGACCTAGAATATAAATAAAAGAGCATGAAACCCATGCTTCAAAATCATTTTTCTTTACAATAAAATTTATTTTTCTTTCTTTTCATCGAATACAATTATGAAGACCGACATTAGTTACATTCGTCAACACCTTTTAGGAAAGCCTTCCTTGAGTTGAACGTAAATAGAGAGGAAGAGCTATTGACATGATAGTGGCTAGCCTTCCTAAGTTGAACAAACTAACCCCTTGATGCTTGTGACTCGACATCATGTGGGAGTGCTAGATTTTGTTGCAACATCATCTTTGATGAAACGGCACCTGTTATGGCAAAATCTAATGCCTTAGCGCAATACTTCTCTAAGCAATCTAGATTGAGAGCAGCAATGGGAGAGTTACCACTATCACCTCAACAACTACTCACCTACTTTCGGTGGTTAGGTACAATCCTCACAAGGAAGGCTTCCCCAATGGATCTTATGCATTAAGTGACCAAAATGGTCTTAGAGTAAATATCCCCAAGGGTTCTACTACAATATTCACCCAAGGACAAGTATTCAATGGTTAGGGCTTTTAGGTGATTTAAGGTATAATTTCAAAAGAGCAAGTTGAAAGGTCTTATGGGTAAATCTAGATGGCTTAGTTAGAACAAAAGAAGCTCAAATTGGTACCCAAACACATGCAATCAAGAAAATATACTTTGATGTTATAAAATAGAGTCAAGAGCTAGGCAAATAACTCTTCAAAATTAAAGACTCAATGTCACCACTAGCTAAAATTCTATATCTGATAATCCTTCACCATTGCTTAGATTTCATAATATTCTAAAAATTATCAGTTTAACTTATTACTAGTTTATCTTCTTCTTCATTCAATTCGCGATTGTTTTAATAGGTTCCTCCACAATCATTACTTCCCAATCATTTGCAAAAATAATCCTCTCTTTTAAATACATAATTTAATACCTATTAAATAGTTAAACCTACCACTACATAATTTGATACCTATTAAATAGTTAAACCTACCACTAGCATCCACCTTTGAGAAAAGTGTGCACCATTTTAAAGCATTGAGTATTGCTGCTACAGTATTTATATAAATTCTAAATAACCCTGGAGAAATGTGCCTTGACACCATTGCCTGCAAAAGATTAAGCAAAGATGATGAAAATGTAAAGGGAATACATTGAAAAAAATATAGGGTACTACCTTGGAATTTATTGAATTTTTTTGAGCTCCAAACTAATGTCCCGTTGTTCATTAACATGACAACACAACTCCATTTCTAATATTTTATACAGTGATTGAAAAAGGGGAGGGTCGAGGTTGTAATATCAAAACTAAATATGGTTGCTATCTCTTACCATGTCCTATCAAATGAAGATTGAATTTCACGGGAGGAGGTCTTTGGAGGATTTTAACATCAAAGATGGTTATTGAAAATTAGGGAATGTCATTATTTATCATTTGCATTGATTAAATGACAGATTTTATCTGTGGGAAATTCTGCATATGTGAGGCTACTCTCGTGGAAAATAAGATTGCAACTAACAATATAGCCACCTAGAACTATCCAAGCTCGAGGAACATCAAGTTAAACTTTGATAGGGTTTCCAAAGAAAATATGGGTTTTTTTGGCTGTTGGGAATCTTGAGAAATGATAAGGGTATTGGGCTCATATGCTACACAAATTATCTAGGCCAACAGAATAATAACAAGGTGAAGTTTATCATTTATGCCCTTTGTATGGGTATTATGATCTGAAATGGATCACTAAATATTTTATCATCATTTGGGGTACTCTCTAGGGTGGAAAAATAAAGCTATGGTGTTATTGGTCTATTTTAAGGGTTGATGCTAATATGGTTATTTGGGGTCCTACAACATCTGAAGCTTGTTTCAAACACTAAAAATGTTTTTGCCCACAAACAGAATACCAAGTGGATGTCACATCAGCTCCCATTACAAACACAAGTAAAGATAGTCATTGTAGACTTTCAAGAAGATTATAGAGGGCCTTAGGGCCCAAAACCTAACCCTAATCAGGAGTCAGGGCATGCAAAAACCCTAACCTTAACAGCAATGAGAAATGAGTTACCAGGAAAGAACTGGATTTCGTTTCTATTTGAAGAATTTTAGTTCCATTGATGAGCAGTGCTATAGAGTACGATAACAGAGCATAGAAGAGGAAGAAGGCAATACTGTAATAGCCTATTCAGGCCACAATGTCCATCTAATCCATCGTGAGTGGTTATTTCTTTATAATTTGCATTAGAGATCCAGAATGAAGGAGCAAGGCCCAATCCTTATTTCTTGTTGGAGTTTTCAACCTCACGAGTTTCTCCAGGGTATACATACTGTGTTCAATATGTTAATGGTGTGCACTTTTTACTTCAGTAGCTTTTCTCCTATCTTCTCTATTTCCATATCCATATTCGAAGGGACATGCTTCTAATATTATAATTTGATCATAAATACTCACTGCACAGTAGATTATAATCTCACGTGGTTTGCAATAGCATTCTAAAATCTATTGTGACAAGCTGTCTTATATTGATAACTTGATACTAGATAGTCACAGTTCCTAGCAAAATCCCTCCTTTGGTAGAGGCCTCCATAACCATTTTTGTTCTGACGAAGCTTCGAGGTTTAAACTGTATCTGGATTCAAAAAGCTCTCAATTCTAGCTCTGAAAATGATTTGAACAACTTTCCTGCAGTTGCACAGTCCAAAATCAGCCTTTGGTGTAATTCGAGCCAATCTGGAAACAGTGGGCAAAAACTTTGTGTAACATGTATTCCCTTTTTGTATAATCTGTTAATATAATCTATCTTATTTTTTCTCTTTTTAGTAAAACTATGCACCTGCGGCCAAAACTTAGCTGCTGACAAGACATCGATGAAACCATAAAAGAAAAAATTGACAGACAGGACAACACATAAAACAATCTCATTTATAACAACATTAGATCTGAAATTTAACCACACGAAGCTCTTGAATTGATAAGCTTTTGGTAAAAATAAAGCTGAAGTAATAATATCAACCATGATGCATGATCAGTTGTCTCATTCGCACAAGAAGATAGATTGAAATCAGTTCAAAATGATTTCCTTGCATTTCACACAGCAATTTCTTAAAGATTTCTGTTAAGGTTAATGTCAGCTAACATTGACTAGTAGTTGTGCTGTTTGGCATGTTTTAAAACACCTCACAATACCAAAATCTTGGCTTTTTTAAAGAATCGCCCAATTTTTTGCCAGGGAGAGTAAAAGCTCTTGGGACGTGTTGCTTCAGGCATAAATACACTGAGAGTGAAACCTGGGTTAGTTGTGGTAAACTCTCATCAGTCTAACCAGCTTTAAAATGGCAGACCTTAAGAAAAACATGGAATGAGCATGGGTTTCTAATGTGTGCCGCACAAGTCATGACCTCCCCCTGCGTCTAGGTGCCCCATGGCTACCTCAACTTTCAAAGTGCCAAAGCTGCCCATGGGAACGGCACCCTGTTATAATAAAATGTTATGCCTGTTTTACATTGAGCACAGAGTAACAGTATAGCTTCCATACGTTCTAAGAAGACACATAAAAAGGAGCATTATTTGAAATTAACCTGAAGAAAGCAGATTTATAATAATCTTCTTCAAAAATAAAAACACTTGCATCCAAACATTTTTTCGATTTATCTTTACAATTGAACAGAATCGGCTCAAAGTCTCTTATCATTTTTACTCGTGTATTTTATGTTATATAAAAATAAATTGTATTCAGTTTGTCTTTGCTTTCAGGGACGCAAAATCGGCTAATTTAGTGCGGTAATTGTTATAAGCATATACCTTGTCTCGCTCCAGCTGATCCCTCAAAGGGAAAAGAGGACCGGGGACAAACTCTTCGTCCTCACCAGGACTGGAATCCTCGTGCTCTTCTTCTACATTATTGTCGTTCAATGAGACCATCGAAAGCTTTTCTTCAAGCTCTCCTTCTGAAACATCGGAAGCTGGATCAAATCCCTGGCCGCTCATTTTCTATAACGAATTGTCAATTTGATCAATAAGCTAAGTAACAACTTGCACGCATTATTCCTTCTGCTTCTTGTAGAAGCCTAGAAACCTTTTGCAAGCTCTCAAGATCGTGAATGCGCAGGGAATTCTTTGATTTGCGAGAAAGTAAGAATGCAACCCTGCATGATAGCGATATTATGATGCAATCATTGCAATTCAATTGTGGTGTCTGTGAAAAGATCGAAGAAAAATGAATGTCCATTGCTTATTTCTCGAGCAAAAATAGCGGGAGATTTCGAACGAATGATGGACAGTTAAGAGAGTTTGGTGGAGTGGACCACGGCATCACTTATCTGGTACACTCCAACAATTTGCACCAGTGATTCAAGTTTTTCGCCGAACGAAACTCCCGGATATTCAGATAAAAGTAAGGAAAGAACCCGCCTAGGAGAGAACTGAACCCACGGCTTTTAACAAAATCCCTATATATTCTCTTTCCTCCCCTGTAATTCGCAAGGTGGTTTTTAACAGATGGGTGGCAGGATATGGGCATCTGTACTTTTTTGAAATCAACGTTTAAAATGAATCAGGGCGTATCCATATTGGAATTAAACTTGTTATTTATTTTTATTTATTTTTTATAAATGAGTGGCGTATGCATTTGGAATTAAATTGATTGATTTATTTATTTAATTTAATTATTTTAATTTGGATTGAGTTTGTTCTTAATAATAAAAAAATAACTTGTTCTCGGCTAAAAAATATAAATGGTTTAAGTATTAAATACGATGTAAAAGTTTGTATGAAAATGTTTTTGAAAAAATTATTTACACAATTTACTCCACTCTAAATTCTTTTTATAAAATTTTAGTTTATATTTTAAAATATTTAAAATTATAATTAAATTATTTATCAATAAATATATTTTATTTTAAATAAATTATAATTATATTAAATAAATATATTTAAATATATTTTTTATTATAATTATTATAATTAAATTTTAGATAGATAAATTTATTGACTATAATTCTTATTTATAAAATATTAAAATTTTCCTAGATTGTTTTTAGTTCATATTCACATTGACAACTTAGGGCTACCCATTTTGAATTCTTGATGAGATTCTTCATCATAACAAAGTTTGTTAGCAAGATCAACAAATCAAATATTTATAGTAAAAATGTAACAGATAAATATTTAACAATCACTAAAATAAATTTTAAAATAAATAATTATAAGATACTAAAAAAATAATTAAAATAAATAATTAATTATTTAATAAATTAATAACTTATTTATTAAACTATTTTTAATCTATTTATAAAATTATTTTTATTTATCTAATATTTATCACTAATAATATCTAACTATAACAAACCATTAATTAAATATAAATAAATAAATAAAACAATAATACTTATTCATAACTCTTAATTTAATCTAACATCCAATAAGAAAATAAGAAAATTCAGTGATAATCAATATTAAATAAATAAATAAAAGAAATAAAAATTGATAATAATCATAATAGAAATAAAAATAATAATAATAAAATCAACCAAAAAACAAAATTTAAAATTAAAACCATAATCTATAAAATATGGAGAACAGAAAAAAGAAAAACACAACTAGGACAAGCCAAGGAAATCAAAAAGGGAGAAAAACAAACAAAACTACAAGAAGTTTTTGTCTATTTATCATAGAAAGCAACTAGCTTTCTTCCTTAAGGTCGAATAGATCATATTGGTTTTTGTGGACGATAATCATCATCATCAAAATATTGCATTCCATTAGCTAAAACTTTTTAACATCTTAATTATATAAAATTATTTTTTCCTATCAAAAATACTTTTTTGGTTTAATGATATTATTCATTATTCCTTTTTGATTTAATGGTATTATTTTATTTTTTAATTGTATTATTTATTACTCATTTTTCCATCAAAATGGTTGGGCCATGTGCTAGGGGGAGGGAAACATCCTAAAAATTCAGACCTCGTGGGGGTGGTTGGGCCATGTGGTAGGGGGAGGGAAACATGCTAAAAATTCAAACCTCATGGGGGTGACTTTGATGGCTTAGATACCCTAGGTAGCCCCTCCTCATGCCACATATCACACACAAAAAAATATTTTTTTTTAATTTACTGATATTATTTATTATAAGTAGTTTTACATTTAAATTGAAGATAATCTCTTTTTTATTATTATAAATACTAATTATCACTTATTTTTTTGTTTACTGGTATTATTTATTATAATTTAGTTTTAGATTTTAATTGAAGATAAACACTTTTTACTACAATTATAAATACAAATTTACTCATTATCCTTATGGCATTTAAATTTTGATTCTCTTTAATAAGGACATGGATTTTGAGTCAATTTTTGTTAGTATGATTGGATTTTGTATATATATATATTTTTTAAGGTGACGAAAGGTTTGAAATTTGTAATAGTTGGGAGGAAATACCAAAAAACTCCATCAATATTAAGGGTCAGTTTAGCTCAAACTAGATGCAATCGTTGGGTGATTTTAATGGCTTACTAAATGCAATATTTGGGTTATTTTAATGATTTAGATGTCCTTTAGTTACAATTTCTCAAACCAAAAGCTTGTCACTCCAAATCACAAGCACCCTAACGAACAAACAAAAAGGAGTGTGAACTATCATTTATGCCAACTACCTCTAGATCTTAACCCATTACTTATTTGTTTATAATCGAGAGAAACAACTCTTAATCAATCAAAATCTCCTAAAAAATTTAAAACTTAATCCTCAACTAAAAAGATAATTTCAACCCAATATAGTATTCCCAAAATACCAATATCCCCTTTTCTCCTTCATTCTTGACATTAAGCAAAGATCGTGTAATATTAAGTATACGTCTTCATTTAACTCCACACATAAAACTAAAGAGTCATACCCAATTGAAATCTCACTTAGTGCTTATCAAAGAGTTACCAATAGTACTTAATACCATAAATATGTAAAAGGAGTATTTATCACCATAAAATATAAATAATAATTGTTTTCTTTTTCATATAGATTTAACTTTATAAATAATAATTGTTTTCTTTTTCATATAAATTTTAGAAAGTTAAAGTTGGTATATTTTTTATAAAATTTATTATAATTATCTATTTTTGTAAAGTTTTAATGATTAATTTAATTGCTTTTATATTATATATGGATATTATTATACAAAGTCGAGGAGATCATAGGTTCAAATCTCTTGCTTTTGGGTTTATGGGTCTTTTAAAAAAGGAAAGATTTAGTCCACTTAGCATTCATGAATGGAAAAATTCTTCGTAAAGCTTTCTTCAAAAAAGTGTGTGTGTGTGTGTAGAGTAAAGAATTCTACATTGCAATTATTAAACAAATAAAATTTATCTTTTCAAATATTTTAATTAAAATAAATCATAGTTGTTGTAACAACCACACCCAACTTACGTCATTGGGGTGATTGCTACTGCTAATCCAACTCCTCTTGGACTATCAGAAGAATCAGATAATAATAATTTTTTTGTCTTTTATATTCATTTTACTTATCAATCCCCCTTCAAGGGTTTTAGTTCATTCACTTGAGCTTATGGTTCCCCATTTGCATCCGAGCATCAGACTCAAATCTTCATGTCTTTACTTTATTTACTTATGAGTAATTATGCCATGTATGTATGTGTGTGTGTGTGTGGAGTCTTTATTAAGGTCTCGACAGCCACTATTATTTATATAATGTTATAAACACACACACACACACACACACACACACACACACACACACACACACATATATAATCCCATATATACATATATAAATTTATAAATTCTCGATTATTCTATTGGAAGACATTATGTCTGCGGTGGCCCCTATGCCACATTTTCACCCCTAGCGCCAATAGAAAACAACCATGTCATTCGCTCTAGAGGCCTGGCTCACAAAAAGGCGTGTAGGTTTTCGGGCAGATCCCTACACGTTCAACAATGAGCCATTGCATGTTGATTCTGGTAGGGTAACGTGCACGAGCTTTATGAGGGGGGTCACCACTCATACTGGGCGATAAAGGAATACTATTGATTTCCAGATCAATGGCTCACAGTTATTTTGGTGAGTCAAGCCCCTTTTTCCCAAATCTGCATCCCTCGAAAGCGATTTCTTGTTCCGGCGAAACCTCTAATGGGCGCATAACAATAAAGGGGGGGTCCATACTTCCGACCTCCTCCCTCAGCCAATAGAAGTCATCCACGTAGCTCCACTTTGGCACCTCGGTGATCCCACTGTCCACTAGTCTCTGGTGCTAATAGAAATTGGCTACGTTACCCGATCTGGTAGACCCCCATCCACTAATAGATCCAATAATTTTGATTAGTTTAGTAGATCAACGGTTTGCGCAGGGGGTTCTCCCCATTGACGTCACAAATGGGGGGTGCGCCAAGATCTCAACCATTGATCCCAAAATCTAGATCACCAGTGTACGCGGGGAGTGTATGTTGGCATTATGGCTAATGTGTTGTCTTTGATGGCAACCTACTTGAAAAATGTGTTTTTGATGTCAACATGTTGATAATATGATGATTATGGAACTAATGTAGATATCAAGAATATTGGCACAAATGTTACAGAGGATATGGAAAGAGAAATGGCAGTGCAGTTATAGATGCATGAAAAATGAAAAGTGTGAGAAGTATATGTGGTTCCTGTGAAGAAGGGTCACGTACATGCGCAAGTCCTGTGACCAAAAGTCGTGTACATAATCCAAACCATGGAAATATGGATACCATGGTTCATTACTATGGTAATTGGCCATAGTAATTGTGGTGGAAATAGTTATTTGATCCCATCAACAAATACTAACAGTATTACCAAGGGATTTACTTAAGGTATTGGCTAAGGAAAAAGATATATAAGGAAATGGAGATCAAGTTGTTGGGGGTGCAAGTGAATAATCATTCATGTGTGATCTGATTCGAAACAGGTGTACACCAGGGAGCAAGGAGATGAATCAGATCTGGAAGATTAGAAAGTGTGTTAAATACTAATGGTTGTACTTTATTTATTTGTTTATATTTGAATATTTAATTATTCAAGATCTGTTTGAATGTGATATGTGATTTAATAGTGAAATTTGCAGAAAGTATTTGATTTAATAGTTTAAGATCTATATGTTGGTTTTCTTCAGTATGGCTGCGTACATATGCAAATCTGGTGCAACACAATTGCCTATAAATTTTGTGATATTTTATTCAGTATGTTGGTATATATACAAAGGTGTTATGCATAGTAATCGCGTACACACGTAGATATGTTTTATGGAGGTCGTGTATATGTACTAGGGGTTTAATTGTTGCTTGATGATGGCAATTGATGATGTTTGTTCTATTCGTTGTTGTGTGTCAATGTTGTCTAAATAAACATGGTCTATATCTGGCAGTGTTGACTGGTTTGATTTAATTGTGGATAAGAATATTGGTTAGTGGTGATGCCACAGGATGTTGATATGTGATTAAGTTGTTATTGTTACCTAGTATGTCAGTAACTCAATGATCGATGCAGTAATTCAGTCTTAGAATTTAATGATTTGAGATTTGTACACAGGTTGTATTTAGAGGAAGCGTGTATATATGCGGTTATGCTTCGGGACAATCACGTATAATTTATGAAGTATATTTGATTAGGCTTTGTAATGACTACAAATTACTTTTGTGTTGATGAATGGTGTGACTATGGTCTTGATTTATGACTGCTTATTCCATGGATTGATTTATGACTTGATATAATTATGGTTCATTGTGTATTGGTATGATCTAGTTATGATGATTCAATATTAGGTGTTGCAGTTGCATCAGTTATTCTGTTGGTATTCAACGATGATTCAGTTATTGTATTCATATTTTGTGATTTAGTATTCAGATTGACTAGTTTGGGATAATTGTTGAAGTGGGTCCAACATGAAAATTTGATGAAAAGTGGCCTACAATTTTTTTGATGATTGTTTGACACGTGGATCCAGTGTGAAACATTCTAAAATGTGGTACATAAGGTGTCGAGGGTTGCAACCTTTAGTGAGGGTGTAGGAGCTACCTTCCGATAGGAGTCGGTGAATGAGATTAGGGGGATGTAGCTTCCTTCCAGTGGGTGCTAGAGAACAAGTGGAGGTTGTAGCCTCTTGCAGGTGGGTGTTTGTGTGTTGGTAAGAGTCTGCACCAGTACAATAATGAAGATTTTCTCTATATAATAAGAAAGAAGACAGAGATGATGATAGCAGTGGTTTTCTCCTACATTGGGTTTCCACCTAAAATCCCGGTGTTCTATGTGTGTTGCTTATGTGTTGTGATTTATTTGTTCTTTAATACATACCAGATGATTAATGAATTAATAATGAAATGGTTAAGTTAACTCACTGATGAAAGTTATGGCAAATTAAGTAAATTGGATATACGTAGTTTTATTTCACTGAAGTCATGTACACACGTGGGTTGCATAAAGAAAAATAGAGTACAAAATTATGAATGTGAAATTGAAACTATAAGTGAATTAAAAATACTGGTTCACCCCCTTCCTCTTAGTATTTTTATTAACAGTGCCCTCCCCACTAACATCACCCCAGGGGGGTGCGCACACTGTCGATCTCCGACGATGATCCCCCATCGTCAGATCAACGTACAGGGTCCTGCCCCCAACAACTATTTCAACACAAGCCTTGACCATGGCCAATACATGACGACACCTTCCACTCTGGCCACGAAAACCAATCTCGAGTCAACACGTCATCTCGGCATTTCACCCCGATACCTTCCATGCCTAATCCCCTTAGAAATATTTGGGTGGGACCTTTGGGAAATGTCATCCAAGTCCCATCACCTCGACTCTCACATTGACTTCTTCGCCTTGCACTTTTTGGGTGTAAACCTTCAGGCCTACATGGACTGGTGGGCCACACCTCCACATATCCTTGGATTTTGGTTGGACCACAATATCCTGTTCTGAGACATCCCGACACCTCCCTTTTCCGCCCCTTCTACATGTCCAAGATCTAGTCTCAGGGATGAGTTTTCATGCGGGCTCCACTTCTAGCCAATAGTCAGTCTCTCGAGCCTGCATGGTTTCTAGCGCATCTCAGCTTACGTCAACCCGCCTACTCCTAACATCATCAATAAAAGGGATTTGGGTTGTGTCCTCTGGGCCATGTCACCCCTCCTTCGCTCAATCACGATAGAGCGTGATCTCAATAACCAATCCATGGATTCCACGACTAGGGTTTTTCCAGTCCCTTGGACATCGTGACCCGATCAAGCCATAAGTTAGGGCTCCTGCCTAACTTTTCTGCAACACTAATCTCAAAAAATATTCACTATAGACCGATCTGAGGGTCTTACCAGAGCATGAACGGCATGCTTAGTCTTGAACCCAATGGTTTTTTCCTAAGGGTTAGTTATTGGTTATGCACATCACCATTTTCATATGGAGTCGCCTATGGTTCGTCTGCGGTGGATCTGTAGATGCCAAGATCTACTACATTGTTCCACCATGGCCACTATGGCCTACTAAACCATTACGTGAACTACCCCTCCTAAGCTTATGCCATAACTGCTCCTCTTGAGCCTGCAAAAGTTGGAAAATACCAAAAGGGTCTTAAGGGGATCAACACCCCCTGATGATCTGCAGGCCATGGCGCCCCCTGAGGCTTGCAATACCCTAACCAACAACACTATGGTGTTTGTCGAAGACCTATATGAATATTGAAAATGAAAGGTATATAAGCCTTTAATGTAAAGTCTCAGGTCATTACAGCTAAAAGAGGAAGTCATCCTCAACATCAAAACATGCCTCTTAAACTAATTCACAAGCTTGTAACTAGTGTATATATACATATATATATGTATGCATAGACCTTGTCAAACGAATGTCTTCATTGTATATTTTTCTCTGTAATAAAAGGGTTCATATACCAAATAATGTAATGGTTAAATTTGGTTCTTATGAACCATTATGGTGCCTTTGATCGATGTACATTTTTATTACTTATTATTCCATAGTCTAGCTCAGGTCCATAGGGACCCTTTCAATTCTTATAACATTTCATAGCATATCAATCATTCATGTAATATTAATTGCACAATCATGTATTCCCTAAATCATGCCATTCCAAACCAGTAATGCATCATACTCATGTTCATCACATTTATACACACCATTTCAACCCATAAATGCAAACACATGCTCATTCACAGTTATAAGGACCATTATAATCTAGTAATGCAAGCATATGTTCATTAACACTGCAATTACATAAAAATACATATCTTGGAATGTGTTGGGAAACTGAGCCTGGGACAAGGAATCTCCACCCAACCTTAGACAGTTACAACCAATCTTACTTGCAGTTGTCACCCCCGAGCTAGATTCTAGAGACTGAGGGGCTTGCTTTAAGGGATCAAAACACCAACTGCCAGCTAGAACAGGTACTCTAGAGGACCTCCTTCCTCCACCCACCAACCACTCAATAGTCGAATAATGTGCAGGGAATCCAGATGCTAGCTGCCTCCACCTAAAACACAAGGGAATCTAGAGGCTTCCTCTCTACCATAAAATGTAAAGGGAATATAGAGAGGCAAGTCTGCACCTTGGACACAATGGTTCCACCCACTCTGGGGAATCCAAAATCCAATGTAAAATCATAGCAAGAGAGGATTTAGAGGTCCTCCCTCTAGGAATCCAAGGACACAATCCTCCACCCATGCCATCAAGGGAATCCAAAAAAATACCATCTCCACCCTCCGGATTTACAAGGACTTGAGAGGCATTGTTACTCACCAAGGAGAAACCATCTTCATGTCAATCATGACAACCAAAAAAATCATTGTCTTCTATTCTCTTATGAATTTTTTCTTCCTTTCTCTGTTGTTGAATGTTGTTCCTCCTTTGTCTCATGAATGAGAGTGAATTTGTGTGTAAGTGTGTGTTTATGTCCTCGATGGGGTCAAAATGCCTCTTCTTCCTTCTCCCACGCAGTGTTTGATTGTCACTATCCTAGTTGACAACACAATATTCTTCATTAATTTTTATCCTCCCTGCCTTGTAAGTGTTCTCCAAGGCAGTATGGTCTATGTACTTTACCTATAATCCCATTTAATTCATAAAAACAATTCATTAAACACACCAACCAACCTTTAATGGCTATCAAAACAATTTCATATTTCTTGCACAAGGAAACATTAACTATCCCAAGCAAGCAACCTCCTGAGCTATGGAATTTGTGTCCCTTTTACTCGACCCATTTTTTTAATCTTCTCGTAAAAATATTTACATTGTGTTTTCCATGAGAACATGGTTGGGGTTGTCACAATTGCAAGGGGTGGCATGGGCGCAAATGGTGATATTTTTCCCCGAAGAATAATCAGAGATAAGATTTGCTTAGGGATTGGGTACATCAACAAATAATCAAGCTAAATTTTTGGCATTATGGAAAGGTCTCGATATTTCCATAAGCATAGGAATAAGGAGATTAAAGGTTCTTTGGGATTAAATGATAGTCATAAGGTTGATCTCTAACTTGAAATGTGAAAGAGGTACTTCCATCCCAGTAATGGCGAATAGGATCACATTGTAGATAGATAACTTTGAGGAGATGTCCATTTTCCAGATCCTTAGACATATAAACAAAGAAGTAGACAAACTTGATAATCATGAGGTAGAGCTCGGGCAAGGGATATTAGAATTAAATCATGGTCAAGGGGTCTTTTCCTCCATCCCTTAACTCAAAGCTTATGTGTTATAATGAAATGGTGAATCGTTTCGACCACTCCTTGACTCATGGGAGCAACGTTGAATGTGTTGGAATGGTTTCAATATTTTCTTGGGTTATAGTGTCTCCACCAATTGACACAAACAACAAGTGGCCCCTTCTACGTGGAGGTGAAGATTACTCCATGTCTCATTCTATGCTCTTTAGTAATTGTCAACTGGATAGATGGTGTGGTTTAAGGACTCGATTTAATTGGGATATGATGGGCTGATTCAAATCGTTGATCCAAACGAAATTCCCCTGGAATTAATCTTTATTTCTTTGCACCATTCTTTTGGTTTGGCTGTTATTTGTATGGAAAAATCTATTATTGTTGAAGGCTTTTGGATCCAAGAAGATCCAAAATTAATGCATACTCTTGGGTCTCATCTCGATAGGTGCATAAAAGAAATGACAAATTTGTAGGGGCTCTTTAGTATATCCTTATTTATCCCTATTGCTCCTTGGTTGGTTTAGAGCTTTCGAAGTATGAGTATGGAAAGTGTGAACAAGGTTGTCATTGGTGGTCAAGCTCCTGATTTTTTGGGTCAAGTTCTGATGCACATGGTCGAACTCTCAACTAAAAGGCTAGAGCTTATGGAATGCAAGAAGGAAGAAAGGTTCAACACGTTGGAGAAGAAATATGAGTGGTTTTTGATGAGAATGGATAGGAAGCTTGCAAGTTTAGAGTTTGAGTTGCTTGTGTGTAAAATGCACGCTAGTCGAAATGAGTTGTTTATTGGTGACCTGGGTTCCAAGTGAGGCAATTTGGATATTGGTACTGAAGTCTGGGCGGAGGGGGATGGCTGTGAAACATTTGAAGAAGGTTCGTCTCATGGAAAAGATGAGAACCATGAACACACAATAGAAGCTGGGCCCTCCCACTTTTTCTATATAATATGTGTTTTTTTGTGTTTTTCAAGTATGTAAAAATTTTGGGGAAATTTTACAGAGATTATGGGATATTTCAATGTAAAATCATAGTCTAGAAATCCCATAGAAGCAAAAAATTTGTTATGGATATATTAGAACATTGAAGCAACACAAATCACTAAATCATGTAAATGGTTTTGGCCATGAAACCAAATATTTTAATAATAAAGCTATATGTTGTGTTTAAAATAAAAATAAAAATAAAATAATTGTAATTACAACCAAACAATTATAATAACACCAACCAAAATAGGGGTAGTAGGAGCAGGAGGGGTATTACGAAATCCCGAGGAAAAAAAGGTAATAGATTATTCTTGGGGACTAAGACAAATGGCCAACAATCACGCGGAGGCATGTGGAATGCTATAAGGAAATTTATTGGCAAATCCACTCAGGGTGATGCCCTTTAATTCATTAGAGATTCATAGTTAATTATTCAATGCATGGTGTTTCAAATCCCATGGGAGGGGGTCTTTGGCTCGTTTTGATAAGGCTTAAGGAGTAGGCTCCCCCACCTTCGTGGATTCTCGGCTCTTGCAAGTTATAAATTCTTGGTATATCTAGCTTATGGGTTGTTGGATATACTCTTGGTGTTATAGTGGAAGCCACTAGGTTTGATCTTGGGCCTCACCCAAATTACTCCAACACACACACACATAATGCCCTGCCAAAAGACCCGAAGTTAAGAAATATAATTGAAAGAATAAGGGTCGTCATTCAAACCTTCTCTTCAGTTCATTTTTTTCATATTCTCATAAGCAACAACAATTAAGTTGACAAGATGGCTAATGAAAGAATGAAGCTAAAGATGGGTGTCCTCGTTGTGAATGGGATATTTAACTTTATCCCAATTTTCTAATGCCTTGGATGAAAGCATAGTTTTAATAATTACAAGAGAGTGGCAAAGGAGGTGGCTTACATTATGCATGACCCCTCCTCAACATTTAAGTCATGCACTTAATAAACTGATGGAGTATCCTCCTGAGATCAGAGTTCATCTCTTTTTGGGAAGTTATATCTCCATGTATGGTATAGGAAGAATAAATTATTCCAAGTATCATTCAGTAAGGATTGAGTTAAATGTTAGAGTTTGGTGGTCATCCACGTTGGCAAGTCGAGGGTGGACTAGACAGTTTGGAAGATATGCAATAGATCTCTCACTACATTGGAAACTAATTGGTGAGGAGAAAAACAAAGGGTGTTTCCATGGATGTAATCCCATTTAGTTCTAGACATGTTGTTATGGGTGGTCAACAAATATCTGGGTTGGACGATTTACATGAAGATGTTCATATTCTGCATATTAAGTTCAACTAATTAGTAGTTATAATCATAACCTGATTGGACATTTGTTGGCATAACAAAGGTAACACTCATAGTGCAATGATGATGAGTTATGCAGTCTATGTCAACAAGTGGAAGAAATTGGAGATTCTTAGCATCATGACTCTCCAATTGTCTCCTATAACAAACATAGAAAAGCCATGAAAGCCCAACAATCCAGAATCTTAATGTGCTCCTATTGGAAGAGAGCAAGAATGTATTCAATGCAAAGGTACCTCTATAACCTATAAGCTGAGAATGTATTGTAAATTTTGCATGATTTTGCAACTCTTTTGGAAAGTTTACTCTTCGAAAGCCTCGATTTCTAGAAGGCAAGTTGGCCATCAATTAGGAATTATCTATGATATGATTGAGGAGTCTCTAGACATAACCAACCTCTGAATGAAGGCATATATTCCTCTGTGACATAGAGACTGCATCCCAAGCACAAAATTTTGCTTATAATACAAATTCTAGTTATTGTTAAAATAACACCAACTAAAATATTAACCTCAAAATATTCAATCAAAATTATTGTATTACTTTAAATTATGCAGCAAAAATCTTAAATAAAAATTCTATTATTATTTATATAAAAATGTAAAATTTTATATCAAATAATTTTATAAAACAAACTATTTTAGGATTTGCATTTTTAGTTTTAAATTTATACAACTTTATAAAATTATAATTTTATGTTTTTAAGATCATTTAATTATTAGAATAATAATTTCCATTTTAAAAACTTTACAAAATATTAAAATAAAAAATAAATTACAAATGATATTTAACATATTATTTACATTTATCAATATATATTATTAAATTTACTTAAATAAATCAATATAATTTGATATATTTTAATTTATTTTTCAAATTTACACATTTTTTTATTATTCATTATTCCTATTATATTTATACTTGCCAATGATCCATTTGCAAATATTCCAAATCCAATTTAACATAATTATAAAGTTATTAAATCATATTGATTAATAATAAATGTAACAAACTTGATTAAAAAGCCACTCATCCTAATGCCTTTTTACTTATTACCAACCCTCCTATAATATATTTTAACTTCTGACCAACTTTCCTATAACGGTGTATCCTCTTAATTATAGTCAATTGCAATATTCAGTAGGTATAGTGGGTCCCATTTCAACACATGCAATTATAAATGGTCCATTGCTTTTCATGAAAGATTAACAATTACTTTTTGCTTACTTAAAGAACGGGACCAATGAAACACGCATAAATTAATAATAAATTGCTTAAATTCACATAGTACTTGTTATCATTATATAAACTCAAGGATATTATTACAAAGCAAATTATTATGTGGGTACCTCGTATATAATGTTTTCAATACTAAGTTCTTAATTATCCTTGGTGGATATCAACATGTAGTGATTTAAAAGTTCATGCCCAAATAGTTTTCAGTGTTGTACCCCATTCTAAGTAACGTATAATCCAACAAGGATTATGACATGTGAGACCTTTAAGTGATCATGGTCCTCACTCACTCTACTTGCCTTTACCAAGATCATATGGCCTACCAAAATCTATATTGCTTATACCTTAAGAAATGTGGATGTAATAATCTAAATATCATCAAAGTGGGTTATTTTGAATATAATAATTCAAGTATAAAGTATTCCTATTTGCTAGGGAAAAGCTCATTGATTTATAATAATCAATGGCATTATTTGGCATTATAAAGTATTCCTATTTGCTAGGGAAAAACTCATTGATTTATAATAATCAATGGCATTATTTTTTTGAAAAGCCTTGAATTTAACCAATAAACATGGCCATCGCACCAATGTTTAATGCACTATTAGCTATGATTGTTAAACATTAAAAAGTAATTTGGAGAAATGATAAATTTGTGAGTTAGGAATACCACGTGGATTGAAGTCGACATTGAATTAAAGCAAGCATACAACCTACTAGTTAAGTAATAAAATATGATTAATTATTTGTTAAAGGAAATGAAATGAAAAATGAAATGATATTTTAATGTTTATGAGACTAAAATAGTTTATGGGACTGAGTTTTTTGTTTTTCGTTTTTTTTTGCATTTCAGTCTTTTTCTTATTCAAATTGATGATGAGCTGACCCAACCTTCCAACAATCCCATCGTTGAAAAGACAATGCCAAGAAACCAATGTTAACATATTCTCATAGCTTTCTCTGATGTCTTTGAATGCATCACATTAAAAAATGAAATGTTTTTCCGATTCCACTACCCCAGACGTGCAAAATGTACACACCCGTTCTTCCCAAGCTTCTTTAGGCCTTTTCCACCGTCCTGTTTCACACCGAAGTTGATGCGAGTTGGTTCTTAATTGAGCAATAAGAACCTTGCCCTCCACAGAATGTTAGCTCCAAAGTACTCTTTTTGTTGATGAAATTTGATTGTGTTGAGAGGTGTTTTTGAGGTAAGTATGGTAAAGATGTTGTAATGTAATACCCTATTTAAAATTTTAACTTGGTCATATTACATTAAAAAAAAAAACATAAAACTAATAATTATAATTAATAATTAAACCAGTTTAGATCTATCTTAATTTATGGTCTACCAAGTGTCGAGAGGGATTGAAAAGTGAATCAGTCGCTGAGTATCATTATACTTTCCTACTGTACATTTTAGTAATACCATTGTCGCATATGGAGACATATTAGGTATGCAGGAAAGGTTTTTTGGCAACATTTAATAGTGGCGAACCCTACTCGGTGACTGTAAATATCAGGAATTTCTTTCTTCTATCAAGTACTCATTAGTACAATACTTGTGTTGTATTATTTCCTGACTGGTTGGTAGAGCTTTTCTATGCGGGCCATGTGACATTATTGGGTTTTAATGAATCCTGACTACTGGTCATTTCTCTTCTCAGAGGCCTTCCAAATTATAGTTATTATATTAGTTGCAGTTTACCTCCTCTACCAAATCTTCATTTTACATTACATCAGTTCGGCTAGTAGGCCAAATGCTAGGGTGGCGTAAGTATTTCTCTACAAATATTGGACGAGAGGACATCGAGGAAGGTTTGCAGCAGAGTTATTCGAAACTTCCAGTTCTATGGCATAAATTGTTGGACTCATTCATCATTTCCAGGCCATGTGAAAGCATCAATATTCGCTTCTGCCGTATTTGGTGGGTGTTTAAGGGTTGGTGGTGTTGATGTTGTTGTCAATGAAAGGAGCAGGATTATCGATTGTTAGGCTGCCATAAATATTTGAAGGTATTTTTGTTGTGTCTCCACTTTGGCTCAAGGAGGTTGGCTCATTCAATACTGGGCGGATCAACCACCAATTTCTGGGGGGTATCGGATCTATATTTTCCTTTTATTGGCGGTTTCTATTCTTGGTTTCCTGTCATTTTTCGATCTTGAACAACGATTGGGTGCATTTATGGGGTGGTGGTTGGTAGGATATTACCTGTTCTGGATCTTCTCGACTGTTGTGCTGACGTTCAGGAGGGGTGGACTATTAGTGACTGTTGCTGGCCTCTTAAATTCTCCACTATCATATTGCACTTTCTGATAGTTGATTATTCCCTTCTCTTCCCTAGGTTGGGATCTTTCGTATTTAGTAACATTATTTTTGCTCTTTCTGTCAGTATCGCATTAACTTCCTCATTTGGATCTCCATCTGGTGGTGTAATTTTCCGTATTATCAAGGTGTTCTCTCTCGAGGCTGGTATTTTTTTACTTCTCGAGGTCCTGGCATTTATGTCCTATCAGGGTGGATTGTAGGTTGATTGATTATTCTTTGACATCTCTTGGGATCTCAACTGGTGGGAGCTCAGTTGACATTAGGATGGTTTCCGGTGACACCCTAGATGTTGATGTTTCACTTCACGAGGATTTTATTCTTGCCACTATGGCATCCGAACAAGCATATTCACTCCATTTCGGGCCCTTTCCACTAGAGGGTCGGGATACCGACCTTCCACCTGGCAACATTATGGCACCACTTGTGGGTCATGCAGTCTCGGTGAACCATCTGGGCTCCAAGAAAACACTGTCACAGCTAGCGGGTCGATGGAATAATCCTATTCAGGGATCGGGGGGAGCCGCGTTTATGTAGTTTCGGTCACGAAATCCTTTGGGACCGTGTTTCTAGACTGCAAAATTGGGCACTAGCACTGTGTAGACTTCTGAAATCTTGATATGGAAGAATGGGTCGATTCATAGTGGACACCATTTTTGGGATATACTCTGAAATTTAGTCGTCTTCTGAACAACTAGTATTCATTCCATTTCCTTCACCATGAGGACGTGGAGAAAATTTGCCTGCATCCATAGGTGCGAGGACGTGGTTTTCTGTAATTGTGTATCTGGTATGTCGGATTTAATCTGATTCTAGAAACTCCTCGGAATTTCCTGGTATGGATGAAGCTCCTGGGCTTACCACTGGAATACTGGACTCGGGAGGCTCTGGCGGTGATTGGGAATACTATGGGTCGATTCGTATACATGGACCCTGGCATACTTGATGCCCGTGATAAGAGGGTGGCTTGGATTTTGGTTGAGGTAAATTATGTGGGGGGGATTTTTGAAGATCTCATACTAGAATGGGATTCGAGGCACATTTGTCAACGGATTGATTTTTGGGGCATTCTGTTTCATTGCCCCATTTGTCATCAAACGGGGCATATACTGGAGCAGTGCCCTCATTGACTCCAGCAATGATTATGGTCGACTGGTTTGGATCGTGCTCCCTTTGATGGTCCTCCATCGGAAAATGATTCAGGTACTTATGTTTCCTTTGAAGACGCTTTCTTACGGTATCATGCTCCTCCCCCTAGTCATCCGACTTCTCCCACTACTGTCGACATTTCTTTGTCTCGGGGTGTTTTTCCTACCCCTCCTAACCCGTTATTAGTCCTGTCCTTTCCCTACTCCCCCCTACATCCCGCTCGGGCTTCCCCCGCTGACCCTACATCCTTGACCATTCCATTTTCTCCCACAGCTCCTGCTACCCTCACTATAGTGCCACTCGGTCACTGTGAAAATCCTCCCCCTAAGCGCCCTCCTCCCTCTCCCACCCAAATTTCACGTCTTTCCCCCCATCATTCACCTAGGAAGGTACATTACATTTCATCCTCGCATAACTCGTTTGATAGTGATGTCGAGTTCCTGCTCCATAACTCCACGTTGGGCTTATCTTCTATCACTGTTCATAAGGGTTTGTGTCAGCCATCCAACCCCATCAAGAGCCCTTCTTCCACCCGGAACGTTACCACCACTCGGGTAAGAAACTACGCGATGGCTTCTCCGGTCTTTGCTGGGATCGAATTAAGGACTCGGGTATTTTGGGGATTGGATCCCTCATCATTGGTGGTGATTTCAACATGAATTTCCACCACTTTGAAATGTGGGGCTTGGCCTGCCGAACGGACCCCTTTTCCTCCAGTCTCCAAGATATTTTTGAAGAAAATAATCTTGTGGATATTGTGCCTTCTCCATTGGCCCCAACTTGGCGCAATGGCAGAAGAGATGACCAATACATTGGGAAACAATTGGATCAATTTTTGGTCCACGAAAGCCTCTGTGAAATTTTTGGGAATATTAGCTCCAGGGTGGAAATCTCTCTTATATCAAATCATTGTCCAATATTATTACTATGGAGGATGGAATTGGTAAAAAAAGGTTTACCTTTTAAATTTAATAGGACTTGGCTCCAGGACCCATCATTTCAACATCTTGTTTCCACGACATGGTGTTACCCTATTGACCAGAATTACACTTCCCCCACGGTTCTCATCTCTGAAAAGATTTCGAGGCTCAAAGGTCAAGTCCGGTCGTGGGAACGTGTCAAAAAGGCTGAATTATTACTTGAACTTTCCTTAATCTGACAAAAATGAAATGGCTTGAGTGGCCAACTTGCTTCCCCATCTCCCCCACAGAGTATAATTGATAGGATTAAACTACTGGAATCGCACCGTAAGCACATTTTACTACTTCAGGAGGCTACTTGGACGTTAAAGAGTCGTGCAACTTGGATTCGTGAGGGTGACTGCAATACAATTTTTTTCCATCATTTTTATAATAAAAACGTAATTGGAACTCTGTCTGGAACATTAAGCGATCTGATGGCTCTATCGCTACTACTGATCTGGACATTCAATGAGAAGCAGTGTCTTTTTTCTTAGGTATGTTTGCGGCCTGTCCATATGTCCCATTGGTAGACATGCTATGGGGTATTGAGAATTATCTGGTCATGTTTGAAGTCCCAGATATTGATATGATTTATCAGCCAGTAACACTAGATGAACTACATACTGTATTGCACTCCTTCTCTAAAGATCGTTGCCCTGGCCTAGATGGGTGGACCTTTGAAATTTTCATTGCATTTTTTGATATTATGAAATCATAATTATTGACCATGGTGGAGGAATCTCATATCATCAGACAAATTCTGGGCTCAATCAAATTGACCTTCATTTCCCTCATCCCCAAGGTGTCTGATCCACTTACTTTCTCTGAGTTTTGACCTATTTCATTATGCGATGTGACCTACAAGATTATATCAAAGATCATTGCTGATCATACCAAGGGGTGCCTCTCTAGATTTATCTCTCTGAAACAGTTTGGTTTTTTAACTAACAAATCAATCCATGATGCAATTGCTATTGTGAAATAAGTCCTCCACACTGTTTAGACTAAGAGACAAAAGGCATTGGTTATGAAGATAAATCTACATCAGGCATACAATTGTGTGGATTGGGCTTTTCTTCGATTGGTTTTACAGAAGATTGGTCTCTCCATTCTGATCATCCAATGGATTATGGCGCGTGTGACACACTCATGGTTATTTGTTCTTGTGAATGGTCTCCCCACATATTTTTTCAGGGCTGGTAGGGGGTTGAGACAAGGATGCTACCTATCTCCCCTATTGTTCATTCTCATTATGGATGGGATCAACCACAAGATCTCTCGGACAAATATTGAGAGGAATTTTGACAGTATCAGTATGTGTCTTGAGGTATGCATCACTCATCTATTTTTTGTAGATGATATACTGACTTTTGGTAAGCTATCAATTCCACAATGGGAGAATTTGTTTCATCTATTCAGGCAGTTTGGGTTGGCCTTAGGCTTGGTGGCTAATGGTAGTAAATCTATTCTCCTCTACGCGACTGAGATCACCAATGACATCCATCATATAGATGCTTTATTTGATGTTGGACTTCGACCACTCAATGACAGGATTATGTATTTGGTATTCCACCTTCGTCCAAATAGGTATATAGTTATGTGGAATGGGAGTGGATCATCATGAAATTACATCGAAAACTATCTAACTGGAATCATCATCTGTTGTCTTTGGGGGGTCATCTGGTCCTAGTGAAGTCAGTACTCTCTTACCTCACAACATATTGGATACATCTCTTCTCTCTTCATACCAGGGTTTTCCATTCTCTTCAGGCGATTATGGCCCTGTTTTATGGTTTGGTTCAGGTGGTGTTAACAAATTCCACTCGGTCCACTGGGCGGATCTGTCTCGACCATATGGTTTAAATGGTTGGAGAATCATGGATTTAAATTCATTTGGTAAGTATTTGATTATTAAAACTATGTGGCATTATGTAACTGGCTCTGGAATGGTTCATCAGATTTTTATGCATAAATATTTCCAGGACAAACCAATTTCACTATCTGTTAGGTTGTGACATTTCGGTTCTATGGGTGGCTCAATTATTTGACATAGCTCAGGACATTTTTTTCTCCATATTAGATGGAAATTTGGTAATGGAGACAGGATTATCATTGGTCGAGGTGGGATATTGGGTGTGGATCCATAAGTTATCCCGGGCAATGCCCTGGTCAGGGCTCTACAACAAAGAGGGATGTTTTTCCTGGCGCAGTTGATTCAAGGTTGGTAGAGAGGTGTGTCTGTCTGGAAAAATGTTGAGGACATTGGATTATCGATCCACTTAGCTTATGGGTGGCATTCATTTTCTCAATAATTGTAGCATGCCAGTTTATGCAAAGACAATGTTGGGGATTCACTATCATGGGATGGGTGTTTATGTCACAATTCAGTCATGGTTTCAAAACTTTATTACTTCATATCACATCTGGGTATGGGATACCAAGCCATACCATGGTTCCTACACTATGGGAAGTCCTAGGTGCCTATTAAGATCTTAATCTTTGCATGGCTCGCATGGAAGAAAAAAATTCTCACTTGGGACAACTTGTGTAGGAGGGGAATGAGTGGTCCAACTTTGTGTTATTTCTGTCAGTCAGCTCAAGAATAGGTAACACATATACTACTACATTGCAAAGTTTCTTTATCAATATGGTATCATATACTAACTTGTTGCAGGACTCCACAATATACCTTCCTATCAATGGAACATTGCCTCTGTTGGGGAATCTCCCGGGGGCAGTTCTATGATCATACCAGTGTATAATATATGGGATATATGGAAGGCTCAGAACTGGCTCATCTTCAATGAGACTCTTATTTCATTGCACATTTTTGTATCCAAGGCATTATCATGGCTAGAATTTTATGCCCCTGGAAGGGTGACAACATTTGATTTATCGCGTCGAAACTGCCCTCAACAAATCAATATTCTTGCTGGATTTTTCGATGGATCATCACAAAGAGGTATTTGCCGATGTGGAGCATGGATTTGGATAGATGAGAAGACAATTTTCAAACTTCACTGGCATGGAGGCCGCAACACCAACACTCGTACTGAATTGATTTCCTTGTGGGGTTTGCTTTGGTAGTCGATTTATATGCAGATCCATACTCTTCACATTCATGAGGATTCCATGACCATTGTGGAGTTCATCAAGGGTGACTACTTATTGAACCTACCTGAACTTCGTGGCTAGAGTATGTGAATCATAAATTTACTAAAGGGCATCCACAAATACTCAGTTCACCACATCTACCGGGAGTCAAACAGTGTCGTTGATTCGCTATCCAAACGGGGCATCAATGATCCAACGAGGTTCATATTCATCTCAGCTATTAAGGATGGTGTTCAGATGATCAAGGAAAAACTATAAATTCCTTAGTTTTAATTTTTGTTCACTCCTTTTGTTTTTTGATTCAGTCTATGTGCAGAAGAACATTGGTTTATCTACTACTTTTTGGGCTTTGATTACAAAACCTTTTTGCCTTATTGACAAAATGGGAATGTAATGGCTATCTCTAGTAGATGATACTAGTTCACTTCTGATAATGTCTAGGAAAGGATAAAATGATGCACAAATGACACTTGAATGATGTAACTAGTTTTTCTTTAATACAAATATCCAGTTATTTTTTTCTTCTGAAAAAAAAGTGTTGAGAGGGATCAAATATCTTGATATGAAAACTACTTTTAGATTGAAAAGAGATTTGATCCCTCTCAACACTTAGTAGATTTGAAGTTAAGATGGATCTAGGCTAGTGTATTAATACAATGAAATTTTTTTATTTTTTATTTTCTCTATACAACTAATGTTTTGATGAACTATTGTTTTGTCATAAGATGATTTTATATTGCCTCTAAAATGAAAATTACATCATTGATATGTCATGATAAGCATGATGCCCATAATATAGAAATTGTCTTGGTCAATCCTAGGAGGGTACTCACTTGATCCATAATCAAGAAAAAAACTACACTGAGATTACATATGAACTAAATGATTTGGAATGATCGGTCTTTAACGAAACCAACCTAAACCAAACGCAAAAGATGAAAACCTTACAAAATAATATAGCCCATACATTTACTTCTATCATGGGTAATGAACCCTAGAATAATAATGGATCTTTTTTCCGATCCTTTTTTCTTGCATACATTTATCCACCCTGAGAGGTTGTCATGAATAGATGGAGACAATACAATGATTGTATTTCCTTGAGTCAATTCCAATTCTCGGGGGTCTGCAATTATAGTTGCCTCCTTATCACTATCTGAGTGATTTGATACATGGAAATTTTTGTGACCACTCATTGACAAAGCTAATACCATAGTTGTGTTTCTTGTGGTTTCATTTTGGGGGCAAACCCCAACGTCTATAGATTGATATGGAACTTTTTGTGGCTCATTTAAGGCTAAAGGAATCGATTTATCCAGAGAATGGTTCACCGTACATTCTTATATTCCATTTAAAATTTTGGGTCTTTCCATCCTTGGGTCTTATTATTGGCATCCAAAGAAGGAAAACATCTTTGAGATGAAGGGAAAACATTGATTTGTTTGAAATACAAAATGACCTTTTATAGGCTTGGGAATTAGATTTAACTTTGCAAACCCACTTTCCTAATGTTTTAAGCCTTTTTCACTTTCTCACTAATGTTTTTTGACTTTTTCTCTGTAGGTGACTGAAAACATTAACTTCGCTCTGCTTTTACTCCTTGAGGCATAAAAAGTTCATTTTGACACCTTTGTGATGATTTCACATACCAAAATTCTCAAACCTTCTGTGGTTTCTATCATGAAGTTCACCTTAACTTTTCACCTTTTCTCACTAACCTTTTTATTGTTTGCATGCAGGTGACTGAAATGATGAATTTTACCTTTCTTTTTCTCCCTGAGGCATGAAAAGTTCAACTTGGAAACTTTAGGATGTTTACACAGTAGCAACCTCTTCAAAAACCTCCCTTGTTCCCACCTTGGAGCTCAATTCATATTTTTATTATTTTAGGCATGAAAATCTCATTTTTGACTGGTTTGAGATCTGATCACACAGTGACATATTCAAAATCCTTTTTTCTTCTATCATGAAGTTCAACTCATCATTTCACCTTCTCTGGTCACTTTCCCAAAACCCTATGTGTTTGGAGTGCTTTTCAGCAATCATCAGTGTTGTCTTCTAAGTTCTCTATAGCCCTTTCAAGTTCATTCATTTATGTCCAGTTCACCTCACCTTTTTCCATATCTCATCAATAGTTTCTGCTAGATTTTCTTCATGTTTGGCTTTGTGTGTCTCCTCCAGGTCATTTCTGCAAGTGGTCAGTGTTTTGGCACTCAACTGGGCCATGAAGTTCAAAACCATAGTTCTCCTCAAGACCAAACAGTTTCCCTTTCTTCTGCTGTAAGTTCTCTTCACTTAGGAGCAGACCATCTACCTTATCTATACCTTCTGCTAATGGAAACTTCAACACTCTTGCAGAAGTGCCAAATTTTGTTCATTTTCCTCATGTACAGACTTTGAACTGTAGGATAGTCTTCTTTCGAAAATCTTTAGGTATTTCTTGAATAAAAATGTACTGACCTTCTATTACATCTGAGCCAGCTTCTAGCAAAGGAAAAGAAGTGTTTGGAACTCCAATGGTGACATTAAAACATGTGAAACCCTAATTGACCTAGTGAGAGGGTTTTTTGACCTGATCTTGATTGAAATTTGGCTTGGAGACCTCTTAAGTGAAAACAGAGTGTTTGTAAAATTGTTGTATTGAAGGTCCAAAACCAATGTACTTGATTTATCGAAAGAGCCTAGAGAGATAGTTTTGAGACCATCAATGCTCGAGGGACCTGGGGAACATGGGAATGAGTTGGCTGTAGGAAACCCTAGAGGGAACGTGGAGTTATGGGCAAGGGAAAATAGGGTAATGAGGTTCTAGGAAGGAAATAAGGATGGAGATAAGAGGCATGAGCCCATGAGGAGTTTGTAGGAATGATAGGGTGACCATGAAATGGAAAATTGATAGAATAGTGAAAACATTTCTATAAGGATAATGAAGGCAGTGAGATTTTTGAAACTCACAATATTCAAGGAATGTTGTTTTTAGAAATCTAAAATCATCCTATAGTCATCTATAGATAGTAGAAATTACTGATTACTAATAGTGGCTCCACTTGGGGAGGGCAACTCCTTTTTAGGAGGTGTCCAAAACCTCAGAGTTCAGATCTCTGAGTTTTGAAGATCAATACCTTAATTGTACTTGCTAATTTCCTTCATTGTGCGATGCTGATCTACTCCTGTTCTTTGAAGCTATGATCTCAAAATCTGAAAAAACATGATTGCTTCAACATCAATTCTACCTACCCATCATACTTTGCCTAACATTTTTTTCTTCTTTTGGGTGCACTTGGAGTTGCAAACCCTTGAAATAATTTTCTTTTGAAAGCATTAAAAAAAATATCTGCTTGTACCCTTATGTCATCCAGAGGCTTAGATTAGACTGATGAGCCTTTTATTCTCTACCTAATCTACTTATTTGTCAAGGTTAAGCTGTTTGACATATTTTCATTTTCTAACCTACTAACATGAAATTTAAAATATGATCAAACCAAGGTTAAGCAATCTGATTTGTCATGGGCTACGACATTTTGGACAAGCTGCACACAAACTTTTATTTTTGTACAAGTGAAACAAGAAATTTGAGGGCTATGATTTAGAATTGGTTATGCATCCCTCTCCTTCTCTTTTGGTTCATATTTGAGCATTTGAAACCAACTATCTTTTCCTAATCTAATCTACTGACAAGCGAAGTTTACATGGTTTGGAAAATCTTCTTTCAATAACCTATTAGCATAAATTTAAAACATGTTCAATCATGATTAGGCTAAATGACTGAAAAAGACTTTATTTTCTCAAAAGTAGTGGAATTTGGGCTTGCACATTTTCAGAAATACTCTTTTTTTTCGTATGGGGTTGTACCTCTTCTTTTTTCCTGCCCTCTTTTTCTTCTTTTCTTTGTTTTTGTGTTTCATTTTTCTGATCTTTCATCAAGCAATGTTATGTACAATGAAGGAAGCTTCAAACTATGAATTTCAACAAAAGTAATGCTTGAGCATCCTACCATTGACAGGGCCTCCAAATAACTTTGTTCCATCCAGCTCTTGTAGAAAGAATGCATTGTTACCTCTTACTGAATGGATGATGTATGGACCCTTCCATAGATTTTCAAATTTTCCATGCTTGCCTTTGTCCTCTCTTCTTGAATCCCACTTCAGCACTTTGTCTCCAATCTGGAAATCATTTGCCTTGGTCCTTATGTCAAAGATCTTCTTGATGCTCTCTTGCACTGCTTATGTTCTGTTGTAAACTTCTTCCCTTGATTGTTGCAATTGAATGGTTTGGTTCAGCCTCCTTTGCATATCATTCTCTTCTGATTGCACCTCTTGGAGGAGCTTCATCACTGGAACTCCAAAGGATGTTTGGAAAATTGCATCTATGCCATACACTAGTTTATAGGGAGACATATTGAATGATTTCTTGCTTGTTAATCTGTCAGCCCATAGTGCATGCACCAATTTGTGATGCCATGATTTTTTTTTCTCTTCCAACAACTTCTTGATTATGTTAACCAAAATTTTGTTAGAGGACTCAACCTGCCCATTACCTTGAGGGTAATAAGCTATAGAATGTCCTAGTGTGATGTGATACTTGTAGCAAAAGTCCACCATTCTCTTGGACTTAAATGCAGCAACATTATCGGTGATGATTTTTCTTGGACAACCAAATCTAGACAAGATGTTGGTTTCAAGGAATTTGATGATTACTAAGTCAGTGAAATTCCTTGAAGGGGTGGCTTCTATCCATTTGGTAAAATAGTCATTTGCAGTGAGGATCCATTTGTTTTGGGCAGATGAGGTAGGGTGGATTTCTCCAATGAAATCTAAACCCCACTGTTGAAAAGGAGTTTCAACACTGATAGGATGCAAAGGCAAAGGTAGTAGTTTTCTCTTTCCATCAAATATTTGGCATTTCTGGCAAGTCATTACTAGCCTGTGGATATCAGGGAAAAGAGTGGGCCAATAGGAACCAGCTCTAAGGATTTTGTTGGCAGTGGTTTTCCAATAGATATGACCTCCACACTCTCCTTCATGAAACTCATGCATGATTTTATCTGCATCATCTTCAAGTAAACATTTAAGCAAGATACCAATAGAATTTTTCCAATACAAAACTTCATCTAGAATGTAGAAATTTACAGCCTTTAGCTTCAAAAATATAGGTTTTGTTTTGGACAAACCAGAAGGAGCATTTAGATTAAAAAGCACATATAATATATCAGCATACCAGAGTGAATTCAGAAATGCTTCTTCAATGGGTGGAGTCACCAATTCCTCTTGTTCATCCAAGGAATGTACCATGTTTATGTCTAGTGCTTGAAAGTTAGCTTCAACCATGAGTTTGACAAGTCCTTGTCCTTTTATCAGTTTAGTGGGCCTGATTTCTAGATCATATTCTAAGATGACATCAATCCACTTACCCATTTTACCATTAGGATCTTGATTTAGTATGTCCTTAACAACTGTATGTGGAACAAAATAAATGACATGGGAATGCAAGATGTAAACTCTGAAATCCTTTAATGCTTTGATTAAGGCAAAGACTTGTTTTTCCATGATGTTATATTTCAGAGGTGCATCTCTCAATGCCTTGCTGAAGAAAGATATGGGTTGTTCTTGTCTCATCATGTTCTTTTGTAGGAATACTACAACAATATTGTGTTCTGCTGCAAATGAGAAGATGAAGAAGTCCTTGGTAAAGTCAGGGCTGATTAGAACTGGTGTTTTGGTAAGTGCTTGTTTTACCATTTCAAAGGATTGTTTTGATTCTATAGTCCATTTGACTCCTATTTCTCTTTTCAGAATGTTTGTAATGTTTCTTAGGAGTTCTGCGAGGTTTGGTATGAACCTCCTTCAGAAGTTGATCTTTCTAATGGAAGATTTCAGCTCTTTAATGTTCCTAGGGTGGCTGATCTGCAATATACCATCAATCCTTTTTGGGTCTATCTTAATCCCTTCTTCAGATATTATGTGGCCTAAGAGATTTTCTTCTTGAAGACCAAACAAAGTTTTCTTAGGATTTAAATATAGACCATACTTCCTACACTTTTCAAAGACCTTTCTTAGGTGAACTAGGTGTTCCTCATTAGTTTTAGAATAGACAGTGATGTCATCAAGGTATATCAAAATGAAGTAACCTATGTCTTCGGAAAAAGCAATGTCCATGGCTCTTTGAAAAGTGGCCTCCGCATTCATTAAACCAAAAGGCATTTTGGCATACATGAAGGTGCCCCAAGGTGTTGTGAAAGCGGTTTTGTGCTGATCACTCAAAAGTACTAGCACCTAATTGTAACCTGAAAAACCATCAAGCAATGATATTCTTTTAGAGCCTACTACCCTTTGCAGTTTATGATCCATCTTAGGTAAAGGGTAGTTTTCTTTCAGGGAGGCTTTGTTTAAGTTTCTAAAGTCTATGCATAGGCTAATATCCCCTGTTTTCTTTCTTACTGACACAAGGTTTGAAACCCATTATGAGTACCTGAGTGGGACTATGATTCCAGCATCATACATCTTCTTTATTTCCTTCTCAACCACTAGGACGAGGTTTACTCTTCTCAATCTCTGCTTGAATGGTTTCTGGTTTTCCTTGAGAGGAATCTTATGTTGAATAATGTTTGTGTCATAGGATTTCAAGTCCTCATAACCCCATGCAAAAACATCCCTAAATTCTTTGAGTAGCTCTATGTATTTCTGTTTTATGTGAGGTGGCAGAGTTTTGGACAACTTTGTCATTTTTGGTTCTTCGACACTGCCTGTGTTGCATTCTTCTACATCAGTCTCGGTGGATTCCATTTTTGGCTTCCTAGAAACATCATTGAAATCAAACAAATTTTCTAAGGGGGCAAGACCTCTTGGTATTGAGTTATCTTTTCATTGCAATACCTCAAGGTCTTTTTGATCTGGATACCCACAAAATTCTGCCTCATGAAGGTTATCTAGAAGATTTATATCAACAGTCAGAAATGGCTCTGTTTTGTGTGTTTGTTCTTCATTAGCGCAGTATTCTTCATGATTCAAGTATAGTTTTGGCATTTAAAATTCATTTTTGGATTGTAATAAGTCCTTAATGTTTTTGTCACGTTCAAATACTTGCGAATAATCTATGTTATCAGGTACTGTAGGTCTAATTTTGACTTTTACCGTGTATTGTTCATTGGCATGAGGTAATTGGCAAGTGCTTGCAGCAAAGGCTAGTTCATTGGAAAGATTTTTTTGAGCTCTTGGGATAGAGGCAAGTTCATATTTCTCAAATGTCTTCAGGAGGTCTAAGGCAACATTCCTATATTCTCTTAGCCTAGGATTCTTGGCTGAATTTTCTCCTTTGATTTGCCTAATGATTAGCTCATAATCTCCTTGAACATAAATCTTCTTAGCTCCTATGCTTTTCAACCATTGTAATCCTAAGATAAGAGATTCATACTCTGCAATATTGTTTGTACATTGAAAATCTAGTTTGTAAGAGTGACCTTCATTGGTGTTGTGTATCCAAACACCTACTCCTGAACTAGCTTTGCCACAAGAGCCATCAAAGCTCATGTTCCAATGTGTTTCAAGTTCAGATTCACCATTATGTTGTGGTTCATGGCTACAAGGGTTTTGACTGTTAAGTTCTTTATTTTGTGTTTGGTTTGACTGTTCTGACAGGTATTGTTCTTCCTCTTTCTCATTTACTTGTTCATTAATGTCATCTTCATTGTACAATATACATGAGTCAAGGTCTGAATGGATAGAATAGAGAGGGGTGTTGTTTGGCCTATCTTGGATGCTTACCATGTATTTCATGTGAGATTCTTGGTACAATCTTCTTGTTTGGTTAAAGACTGGAATGGTAGCATATGTTATGTCCATTTGGAGGTTTCCTTGGAGTTTGGCTCCCCATGATCTAGATAAAAGCATGCCATACTTCGGGGGAATGTTAGCCACTACAATGTCCATGACTAGGCTCTTGGATGGTATTTGTGCTAGATTGACACACAGATCTTTGATCAGACCTAGGCATTTAACTCTAATTGAATCAAAAGAGTATAAGACTTTGTGAGGTTTGGTTATTTCGAGGCCTAATCTCCTCATCACTACCTTTGGCATAAGGTTGTGTGAAGCAACAGAGTCTAGCATAGCATTGTGTAGGATTTTGCCATGGATGTTTCAACTGACATAGAATGGAGGTACAACTCCTTCTTGATATTTTCCCTCTACCTCAGGTCCAAACAACAACTCTGGTTTGTCATCAGTTAGATTCAGAGTATCGGTGTCATTTTCTATGTTCAAAACCTTCAAAACTTGAGACCTATATACATCTTGAGTTACCAGTTCAGTAAGAGGTATGGCTATTTTGATCTTGGAAATTTCTCCCTCAAAACTGAATGGTGTTGGTGTTTCTGGCATATTTACATCAGTTTTATCACACATAGTCTTTTCAACAACTTAAGTTTTTTGAGTTTTATTTGGAATGTCATATAGAGCAGTTTTTCCAGGGCCACTAGTTGATGTACTAGGGAAACTGTGGTCACCATTATGTTGGCTGGTTTTGTCTTTGCTCTGATTAGGAGTTTTAGCCATTATGTTGGTGTTTTCTGCTTTCTTTTTTAGAATGTTTTCAGGGGTCTTTCTAATAGCAGTTTCTAGTTTTTTTTTCTTAGAGGCATCTTGGGTTTTCTTACTCCTAAGGTCATACTACCTATGAACCTCCATGATATCATTTTCAAATCCTAGCTTGTACTCTTCAGTATCCTCATAGTTTCTTTCAGTTTGGTTTGGGGAAAACAGACCTTGTTCTTCTTCTGTAAGAAAAACAACATCCTCACTATCAGAGCCTATTAGATTTACATGGTTTTCTTCCGTCTCTTCAGTCTCTCTTTCCTCTTCATCTACATAGTTTTCTTGGAAAGGAGGTCTGATTTGCTGGTCATTATCTCTTTTTCTGATTTGAGGAGGGTCTCTTCTGAAGTTTTCATTTCTATTTATGTTCTGAGGATTTGTTTGGTTTTCCCTAGGAGGTGCTCTTTCATGTAAGTTGATTCTCTCCATCATTATTTCCATTTTCCTAACTAGGCTGTCAATTTTAGCATCATAAGTGGAGGCCATAGTTTCCTCTTTGTATGTAACCTTCTTTTCTGTCCTCATCCTAGCCCTCTTCTCAATTAGAATGGCTTCTACACTCACAACTCCCCTTTGCATGTCTTCTAAGGTTAGGGGATCTCTTTCTCTCAATTGGTAGGCCATCTCGGGATCAAATCCATCCGGAAAATTTACTAAGGCTAGGCCTTGTGGGGGTTTCATGTGAGGTGGGAGTGCATTGTATACACTATTGAAGCTAGTGCAGTAGTCTTGGACACTTTCCCCAACATTTCTCTTAAGGTTATTATATTCTGAGAGGATTTGAAGAGGATTTTTCTTAGTCTCCCACTTGTTTATGAATGTTTGATAAAGGGAAGGGAGGTCATGTATGCTGTTAGGATTTAAGTTTTTGAGCCATTTATTTGCTTCTCCTCCTAGAATTTGGGAAAACATTATCATTTTTATGGTCTCCTCTTCTATTTCTTGGCAGTCAAATGCATCATTCATTTTGTTTACATGTTGTTGGGCAGTAGTAGAGTCAACTCCAGTAAAGTGAGGGATTTTAGATTGATAGTCTTGGGGCATAGGTAGTAAAGGTTGTGGTAGCACCAGGGGGGCATACCATGATGCCATGATGGGAGGTAATGGAATCCAAGGAATATTTCCAAGAGCAGGGTTTATGAGTGGAGGTGGAGGATGAAGTGGAGTGGTTTTCATAGTGGATGTATGAATGGGGGTGGAAGATGTACTTGGACTAGCAAGCTGAGATTGATCAGATATGGATCGAAAGGAGTCAAAGTGTTGGAGAAGCTGAAAATCAGGAGGAGTGGAAGGAGAAGCTTCTCTACTAAGACTTTGCTGCAATTCTGTAAGCTCAAGGTCTGTCTGGTCTATCCCACTTTGAGACTTAGTTCTGAATAGGTTTCTTCTATGGTGTAAGTCAAATTGGGTATCTTGCAAGGCTGTGAGGTTTTTAGGTACAAAACTTGCTTTGTGAATGGGTCTAACAATAGTTGAGTCTTCAGTCCTAGAAGTTTTCCATAATATTCTTTCTGGGTCATCAACTATGGTAGGAGGATTTGGGTTAGGGTGAGATCTGGTGCTGATTCTTTGTGAAGCCAAATTTCATACCCAAAACATAGAGACACTGAAATTTTATGAGGGTTTTGAAAAACAAACCTATCTGTAAGGGACTAAGTTCACACAATATGTAACTGGGTTTTACACTGTTATGACTGATTGATTCATTCCCAGGGGCGTCTGTGAGAACTAGTGGGGTCAACAGGGCTATTGAAGACCAGTGGAGTCACCGGGTGGATGATGCTTACTATTTTGAGGATGTACTTGTTGTCCACCATCAACAACTAAATACCAATCTAGGAATTTTGTTGGGTTTTCTGAGTTCTTTATGTAACACTTAGGCTTTTCAATAAGTGTTCTCCAGCATAGTCACCATGGTGCTAGTATGATGAATCAACCAGATATCACTTTTGGCTAATCACTTGATTTATTTAAGTTCGACAGGGGATTTATGAGTTCTTAAGGAATGTCTAAGCTTGTTACTTACTTAGATTCCCCACTGGAGTCGCCATTATGTTAGGTCCTTTTAATTTGTTAGATTGGCAAGACCAAATTGAAAAAGGGTAACATCAAACCAATCTTTGGAGCCCTAGGACCTAGCCTTCGTGGACTCAGAAAGGGCTCTAACTATATTTGTGTGAAATATGTAACTTGTATGATTTTAGGGTTTTGACTTTAGGCTAGTTATAATGATAGGTTTTGTTTGTTTATTTGGTTGGTTGGGTAGGTTGTCAAGTAGAACAGATAGAGTGAGAGAGATTCAGACCATTGGGCTATGGAGTCTGCAAAAGGTCTTGAAAAGTACAACAATGGGTCAAGGGTGTTTTAGAGGGAACTTTAACAAAGCCAAATGGATCTTCAAAGCTTATGTGAGTGAAGTGAACATTAAATTGTGAGATTAGTAGGTGTAAAGGGCAATTAAGAATCCTTTAACAAATACTTTAACAAGAAGGGCCTTCAAGGTCACTATGCATAAATAAATAACCAAAGATAGGGCATACCATAATCTTCTTTGATCAAATTTCACCAAGTAAACCCTAACACAACAATCCAACAAACCCTAGAGAGCAAGGAACTTGTAAATTCTCTAGTGATTTCACCTTCAGGAAAAGAAAACATTCAAGATAACATATAGTTATGATGAAAGAGCAGGGAACTCCTAAATTCCTTAATAAAACTATGAAAGACCTTCAAAGCAACTATTTAAGATGGACTAAAGGACAGGGAAAACCATAAAATTCCTTAGCCAAACCCTAATTAGCAATAATTCAAAGAAAATACCTCAAAAACAATGTTTTAAGTTATACCAAAGGACATGGCTAACCATAAAAATATTTGGCATTGGCTCCATTAAATCATTTTTAATACAAACAAGCTGAGTGGGACTAGAGAGAAATTAAGAATTCTCTAATCTGACCTAGCAGAGGAAAACATTAAAGCTATGGAAGCAGACAGACTTAAGGTGTTTCTAACAACATATCTTAAGCTAAAATTTCTATTTTATTGCAAGAGAAAGATGCACAATATGGAAACATAAGAAGACAAGTGTAAAATTAGAGAAAACATCACCATTAATCATGTTCACGAATCCTGAAAATGTGCTTGTCTCATTGATATTCAGTCTAAAACCTTCACAAAGCTCCAAAGCCAAAAACTCCTTACAACTCAAAGTCTATGAAGTGTATCTAAACAATCAACCAACATGAACAATGAGGACCTCATGCAGTATTTAACTTGAAAATGAGGACCAAAACCCTAACTAGGGTTCCAAAATGTCATTAACTACATCATAAATGCATTTGACCATTGTGGCCATGCAAGGCCCAAGGCACAAATATCTCAACTGCAAAAATAAATTCTATCATAAATTGTAAGCTAACTCTAGAGATATTTTTCTATTAAGCCATCAAAATATATTTTTCATTAACTCCTTGTGTGTTTTTCTGACATTCTGGCAAGGGCGCAGTGCCAAGGTTCAAGGGCGCAACGCCAGGCCAAGCGCACAACGCCAACACTGGGAAAATCACTTGTTTTGTAGCTGAGATATGGAGGCCTTCACGGTGTCCAAATGAGCTCCATGATAGCTCATTGGAAATCTTGTCCTGTCTAGTTTCCAAAAATATCTTTAGTTTTAAAAATGGTCCCTATTTACCTGCTCAAATTTTTTTTTTCCAAGACTGCTAAGGGCATAGCGCCAGTGCTGAAAAGAGGGCATAAAGGTGATTGTTTGCTTGTTTTTGGCACTTTTGGAGGACCAATGCCACTCCAAATGACCTGAAATTTTGTGTGGGTGATGTCCTTGTCCCGATGAACAAAAAAATATAAAGTTTTCCTCCATTGGGTGCCTCAAAAAATAACGCAGCGCCAGTGGTGCTACGAGCTTGGCCCTTCAAAACAGTCAAAAACTCAAAATCTTCAAAAATGTGCCAAAATTTGGATTTTTATTGCTGATTATGTTTGGGGTGCTTGTAGGGATGCATCAACAATACTATCAAGTTTTTCTTTGTCTTTTTCCTCCTTTAGGGATTGAATATTTGCAAGGCCTCTTTGGAGCTTGGCCCTTGCAATCTTATTTCTTAAGGCATAATACCTTGCCATCTTCTTCTGAAGGTTAAGGTTCCTTTGTGCTTTCTCGAGCTGATCTTATAGGTGTATATTGGCTCTCTCTAGCCAATATTCCCTATCATAGTCTATTTCCATGGCAAGCAGCTCACTTGGAGTGATATGCTCTGCCAATGCTGTCTCTTACTCTCTTTCTTTGGCTAAGGCTTTCTTCAATCCAATTGTCTTTGGAATCTTCCTAGGAAGCTGTTATTCATCTTCTTCAGTGTCATTGTGAGTGCCCAAGACCTCATATAGCTTTGCCTTGGCTCTTCTAGCCTCTTTCTGAGCTCTGATAGCTCTGAATTCATTGATGGCCTTCTCTGTCTCCAAATGCTTGTTTTCAACCTCAAGGAAGTTTATCACATTCCTTGCCCTACCAAGATTGGCTTGTAGATATTTAATCTGAGCATCCTTGCTCTTGATCAGCGTGCTTGTGATCCTTGCCTCATTCTCATCATCAATGTCAAGGTGAATTAGTTGAAACTCTTGTTCAGTATCATGCTTGTCTTCATCTGCTTCATCAATGACCTTTTCTTTACCTTTGTCAAGCTGTTTGGTTGAAGTAGAAGGCATGTCCCCTTGCCTCTTAAGGGAAACAAACAAATGCCTATTTCCCCTCTCGTAGGTTAAAGGAAAAGGCTCAATGTTACTCATCTCAGTGCCATCATCACTGCCATCATTACTGCCATCATGGCTCTTATCATCACTGTTCTCATGGCTCTTTGACCTACTTCCATCATCCTCACTGCTCTCTACCTCATTTCCATCTGATTCACTGATATGTGCCTTAGTGCCCTCACTGCTCTTTTCTTCATTGATTTCTTCCTCATTGTTTGATTTCTCATTGCCATCTCCCTCACTCTTTGATGCACTAGTACCATGAGATGATGGTGAGGGATTTTGAGAGGGTGATGAAGGAGGATTATCCTGAGGTGAAGGTATGTGAGTGAGAGGTGATGTGGAAAGGTTATCATGGGGTGAAGGAATGTGAGTGGATGGCGATGCAGGAGTAGTGGGGTGTGATGGTGAAGGAGGAATGGGAGGATGAGAAGAAGAAGGTATATCTTGATGAGGATGGACCTGTGGAGTAGTAAACACTTCATTGGAAATGAAGGTCTCCCATGGAATGCCTTTATGTTGTAGTTTGTGCATAACCACCATTTTGATAAGAGAGTGATGGAAGAGGCTTTGTATTTGCTGAGGGAAATCTCTCTTTTGCAATATATAGGCCATTTTGTCAATGCTTCTGTAGAGGTAATAGGGTATATGAAGCATCCTCACCCTATTAAAATGCACAAGTAGTCTGATGTGATATGAGTAAAGAAGGGAGAATCTTCCTTCCCATGTGAAATATTTCATTATGATCCTCATCATGGGTGCATATCTATCAAGAAGATGAGAGAAAGGAAAGATGGATTTTCTGTGGTCTTTGTACCTAGGCATTAGGTAGGGTTCAAAGTAACTCATGTCAAGATTGGCTTGCTTGAACCATTTCTCCCTTACACTAGGTATGCCAGTGGCATTGGCAATAGCATCTGTAGATAGCTCAAAGGTGACCCCTACAAGCTTAAATTGTTTGTCATGTAAGTTAATGATAAATAATCTAGGTAGCTCAGGGTAGTTTTGCACCTATTATACCTTTTCACAAAAATCAAAGCATCCTACTTGCTTGAAACATGAAACAGTTAGGGGAGGTGCCATAAGCTCCCTTGTGTTTGGGGGTTCAAATCTGTTGATATTTCAACCTTTTTGCTCATGCCTTATTGGCATTTGGACTTCTCCTCCACTACCACTGTCTCCTGACATTGTAAACTCTGCCTTGGGAAACCCTAGGACTACAAATGGAAATGAGATGAAGGGATGGTGATGAAAAAGTTAGCTCTGCAAGTGAATGAGATGAGTGAGTGAGGGTATAGGTATATTAGGCTTAGTGAGAGGCTAAACCACTTAATGACAAACCCCAGCTATGCAATTAGCCTTTGTTTTGACTGATACTCTTCATAGGCAAATGGAGCGAGGTTCAAATAGTGATTTCAAGCATGAAATTTAGGTTTTCTCTTAGGGTTTCAACTTCTTTCAATTACAAATCATTAAAAAGCTTAAAAATGTGGTTAGGGCATCCACTCAATATTTATTAGTGCCTTGGAGGACCTTGTAGGAATCTTGAAAGTATTTTGAGGTGACTTGAGTGGTTAAATTGCTTGGAAAGCCCTCTTGGCCAAGGGCACAGTGCCTAGCTAAGGGCGCAACGCTTAATCCCAGGTGTGCAACGCTCATTCCCAAGCGTGCAACGCTCAAGTTTTTCTTCATCAGGCCTGTCGGGTAAGGGCGCAACGCCTTCCCCAACGTGCAACACTTAGTTCCAGGCACATAGCGCTAGTGTAAAATACATGGGGAGAAACTGTTAAACATGTAGCGCCAGTTTCCAGGGGTGCAGCGCCAGTCTGAGCACACAACGCCAAAAGACTTTTCCCAATTTTGGCTTGGAAACTCCCAAATTCTTCACTCCTGAATGCTCTGAGGGTTTTGCAAGGCAAAAATGATTTGTTTGAAATAAAAAATGACTTTTATAGGCTTGGGAATTAGATTTAACTTTGCAAACCCACTTTCCTAATGTTTTAAGCTTTTTTCACTTTTTGACTTTTGCTCTGCAGGTGACTGAAAACATTAACTTGGCTCTGCTTTTACTCCTTGAGGCATAAAAATTTCATTTTGACACCTTTGATGATTTCACATACCAACATTCTCAAACCTTCAGTGGTTTCTATCATGAAGTTTACCTTAACTTTTCACCTTTTCTCACGAACCTTTTTACACCGTTTGCATGCAGATGACTGAAATGATGAATTTGACCTTTCTTTTTCTCCCTGAGGCATGACAAGTTCAAATTGGAAACTTTAGGATGTTTACACAGTAGCAGCCTCTTCAAAAACCTCCTTTGTTCCCACCTTGGAGCTCAATTCATCTTTTTCTCATTTTAGGCATGACAATCTCATTTTTGACTAGTTTGTGAGCTGATCAGATAGTGACATATTCAAATTCCTTTTTGCTTCTATCATGAAGTTCAACTCATCATTTCACCTTATCTGGTCACTTTCCCAAAACCCTAGGTGTTTGGAGTGCTTTTCAGCAATCATTAGTGTTGTCTTCTAAGTTCTCTATAGCCCTTTCAAGTTCATTCATTTATGTCCTATTCACCTCACCTTTTTCCCTATCTCATCAATCTTTTCTGCTAGATTTTCTTCATGTTTGGCTTTGTGTGTCTCCTCCAGGTCATTTCTGCAAGTGGTTAGTGTTTTGGCACTCAAATGGGCCATGAAGTTCAAAACCATAGTTCTCCTCAAGACCAAATTGTTTCCCTTTCTTCTGCTGTAAGCTGTCTTCACTTAGGAGTAGACCATCTACCTTATCAATACCTTATGCTGATGGAAACTTCAACACTCCTGCAAAAGTGCCAAAGTTTGTTCATTTTCCTCATGTGCAGACTCTGAACTGTAGGATAATCTTCTTTGGAAACTCTTTAGGTCTTTCTTGAATAACCATGTGCTAACCTTTTATTACATCTGAGCCAACTTCTAGAAAAGGAAAAGTAGTGTTTGGAACACCAATCATGACCTTAGAACATGTGAAACCCTAATTTACCTAGTGGGAGGGTTTTTTGACCTGATCTTGATTGAAATTTGGCTTGGAGACCTCTTAAGTGAAAACTGAGTGTTTTTCAAAGTGCTGTATTGAAGGTCCAAAACCAGTGTACTTGATTTATCTAAAGAGCCTATAGAGATAGTTTTGAGACCATCAATGCTTCAGGGACTTGGGGAACATGGGAATGAGTTGGTTGTAGGAAACCCTAGAGGGAAAGTGGAGTTATGGGAAAGGGAAAACATGGTAATTAGGTCTTAGGCAGGAAAGAAGGATGGAGATGAGAGGCATGATCCCATGAGGAGTTTGTAGGAATGATAAGGTGACCATGAAATGGAAAATTGATAGAATAGTGAAAAAACTTCTATAAGGATAATGAAGGGAGTGAGATTTCTGAAACTCACAATATTCAAGGAATGTTGTTTTTAGAAATCTAAAACCATCCTATAGTCATCTATAGATATTAAAAATTATTAATGACTAACAGATTCTACGAGTGTTTGAAATCAACACCTCTTATTCACACTCGCTAGATTCTACTGTGAATATTGGGGACCATCATCCTTATCGGTGGCCACCCTCGCGTCTGTTAACATTTTTCATCATTGAATGGTAATAAAATGATTTCCCACATGTTATACTATAAATCCTTCATTCACATGTGTGGAAATATGTAGTGTAGTGAAGTAGCGACCAAGACCTTGGGTTGAGGCTTACATCATTTCAGTTGTGTTTCCTTTCCGAAGCTGCGATATTATTTTCGTAGACAGCTTATTAGATTGATCCTATCATGACACAAGCTTCCACATTGTACTTATCGGTGGAAATATTGGTCATATCTCTTTCTAGAGAAATGATTTTGATACATCTACTGAGCATGGGAATGCCGGACTCATGACAGATACTTATATTTCTTACTTATGTTGTTGTTTTAGGTTTTCCTCAGTCCTCCAACTCCTTTCAGTCTACTACGCATATTATAAAGTATTTCGGCCATCATCTTCACCTCTGACCTCACACTTTAGGGGGAAACTGTTACAGGACAAATGACCTCCTCATCATCTCAAAGGAGAAGGAAACATGGAAGGAAGAAAATGACCCAGATAGAGACCCATTTTGCCAAGGTAACGCACCCTAGAAACATTCAGGATGAGTTATAATGCATCCTAGCCATTCAAAGGGAGCATTAGTGCCTATGTTAACTCTTTGTCTTGCCTAAGGGGAAGCATTACCTGTGCTTTCATGAAGAAATGGAGAAATCCCATGAAAATTGACTGGCATTTCCTGTTTTTTCTCAAAATGAGTCAGTTCAAAAGCAGCAACCTGCGGTACAAACCTCTTATTGGATGTTTCCAAACACAAATGAACACTTATAGAGGGAAAAATCAAGGAAAGGCAAGGAAACATCAAGATTTTTCCCCATTCAAACTGATTGAAAGGATTGGCAAGGTCTATCCTCCCCAATTCCTATAAATTGGAGGCTTGGGCTCTTGGGTCAAAGGTTGAAAGTTTGATTGTGTGTAGAGCAGAACTTCATTCTTGAGTGTGAGGCTTAAGGATTGGAAAGGTTAATTGAGAACTCTTAGCCCAAGTATCATTACACTTGGAGATAGAGGAGAGAGAGAGAGGAATCGGAAGACTGAGGAAGGCTTGGTTCAACCAACGATTGTAATCTTCCTTCTTATATGTTAATAGAATTGTATCTGTTTTTTCCATTTGATATTTCAGTGTCACATTTATTATATATTTGTGTATGAAGCATGATATAAATGGCTCAGATTTGCATAGTTTAATGTTGATTATATGCTTGTTTAATTTCTAGTAAGTGATACAACTGTGAAGATTACCTGTGTGCATTTTTGTTTTGCAGGATCTAGACTTCGAGCCGGTGAGGAAGGTCTCAGCTATGCTACTTAGCGCTCTCCAAAGGATTTGTTGTTCACAAAGAGGTAATCCTTCAATATCCCACTTCGTCAATTATGCATTAGTATAAACATGTGTGCAATGTCTTTGTAACTATGCAACTAATCTGACTGTCTGCCTCGGGCACTGGGAAGCCCTGAGAGGGATATACATCAACTACCACCCAACCATTTTACCCCTCAGCACCCATAGGGCAGGAAGTCTTAGCATTAGAGATAAAATGAATGTAACATAAATTTTTGAGATGATAACAATCATCGTGGACCTGTCCTAAGAAATTATCTTGTGTCATAGATGGATCTTCCCCACATCCACTATTTTGGATTTGCTGATGCAACCTCTCGATGGTCAAAAAATCTAGCAGCAGCCTCCTGGGACATATACCCTCTTGACTGGTCTCCATTCCTCACCAACAGAGTTTGTATTAGATCAACTACCAATAATCAAGTAGAATATGATGTAGTCATTGGGTTGTTGAGTGATGCCTCCAATCAGGGAATTTGTCATCTTAGATCTATATGTATTTCTTGATTCCCATCTAGTGGTATCACAGTTAAACCAAGTTTTCAAGTATAGGATTCACACCTATTTAGGAAATACTTTTATGCACGACGGTTGAGTCATCACTTTGATCACATTACATTTACACATATACCAATAAATCAAAATAAAACAATCGATCACATAGCTAACCATATCCTAGACTGGAATGCATCTCGTATAAACCATCATTCATAAAAAGCAAAGGAATAAAGTATAAAAATCCATCATAGGTACATAACATAGATCATAAGAATATGCAAACATAAACCATATGATAAACATAGAAACATCATAAGAGCCACAAAAAATATACATCTCACATATATATATATATATAAAATATGAGCCCCACTATAAAAAACAGGTCACTGATCATCATGTCAATAAAAAATATACATGTCATCAATACAGGGAAGCATCTTTATAATGGGTGCTTTCCCTAACCATACAAAAATCTCTAGGGGTGAGCCCCACTTGGTGGGTCCTCGAGACCCACATAAGCACTCGGTGTGAGTATAGGAGCAACAGCCATAACTGCAAGTGCCGCCCTACGTAATTTGGGTAATACGCCCTCTCTCAAGCTATCGCCGCCTCTAGCCATATGTTGTCCAGATAATTAAAACCCCTGGTCGGCATGCCCTGGGTCAACCTCTCCAACCGAATCCACGAATAGGCTAGACCTGTAGCAAAAGCATCAACAACCTTAGCCTCAACCTCTGCTACCAACACCCAAATGTCGGCAACAACCAACAACTCCTCGATCGATGCCAACCGTGCCTCGGCTAACTCAGCATGGGAAAGAAGATCAACATCCCCATTGGTAGTTGCAGCACTACTACCCTCGCCTGAGGAACCCCCTGCACCACCCTACCCCCAATATAGGCCTAACCGACCCCAAGCGGGTCCCTCCTCCTAGGCTGGTGACCCACCAAATGATCGGTAGGATGCCCTGCCAAACCCACATCTATAAGAGAAAACAAAACACAGTATTAGTATCACCATAAAAAAAATATAGTTCTATACACAATAAAAATCCTCAAAATGCAGAAAACATCAAATTTCATACCTGTTGAATCCCATTCACAGCTTGCAGGAAGACCCATATCTTGATCCCCCCGGTTACCAATCCACAAATATGGGAACTCAAGGAACACCTGCGAGTTCAACTCAAACCACGCCTTGACCGTCGCATCCTAGTAATGGCCCACCTCTCCTCCACCACCACAGGGTGTCACAGATTCCCACCAACGCATCTGAGGATCCCTCGGAGGACCCCTGTGCACTGCCATAAAAGGTTGAAGTATCACAACCCTCTCATACATGACGCTACAGAGCAAGATCACATAAGAGAAATTCTTAATATCCCCCCTTTGGGCCTTGACCAGCTGGGTGACCATGCCCTGGTAAACGTAGCGAGCCCAGTCAAAAACGTTAATGGCTTGAATTCGGTGAAAAACTGCAATTTGCGGACCCGAAACTCAATGGTTCATCGTTGACCCAGATAGATGGACTATCGTCTCCAAGGAAACACTCTCAGCTAGGTCTGTCACTGAGATCAGAAAGATACATCCTTGGGTGATCGCATCAGGACCACAGTGCCCCTCATCCTCGGCCCAACGATGGATGTTCACTCCCCCAAGAGGGAGTGGATAGGGAAGCCCCCCCCCCCCCCCCGAGGCAACAAACGGGTCAAAAAATAGAAGTGGTTCTCCGTCCAGATCACGACATCCCTATGACGCAGGACCATAACGCGTCATCTCCTGTTATAACATCAGACCAGGTAGTACAAGAACCCATCGTGGGACCTCAATATGTTTTTCTGTAAGAACTTCAGTAAACCATGCCGAACCAGGACCTCCTAAGCATGGGTATCTTGGGCCATTGTCACATGGAGATCAGGCTAGTCCCTCTCTCACCACAACATCCTACCATCATAGAAAACACCAAACATCAGTTTTTACCAAAAAATATTACATTTTTATTTTTATTTTTTTTAAATGACTTCCCTGCACCTGTAAAAAACTTAGGCACGGTGATCACCTGCCTGTAGCAGATAAATGTATGTGTTTCATCGTGCATAATGTTTCCCCAACCACGAGGGTGTCACGAAAAAATTAACTTTTGCATGAGGACCGCGCGGGTCGTGCTCGATCGCCTGCACGGTCTTACCCAAAATGGGTATAAAATCCGTACTAATCCATATTTTTACGGACCCCCCATTCTAGTAAAAGACAAAAATGAAAACTAGGACATTTAAGGTCCTACCTGATACTGAAAACACGAATCCCAGGTACTCAATATGACCGCAACGACAAGAGAAGCTTGGGAACAAGAGCTCGGCTCTAACCTCAAACCCTCAAAAGAAACAAATGAGTTGAAATGAACCATATTGTCCCATATATTGCCCTTTTATCATTTTTCAACAGACCATAACTGGAACTCAGAGTACCCAATCGCAAAACTGTGAGAAACACAGTGATCAGAACGTCATCATGTTTAAACCAGGCCCCAAAAATCCACACCTTAGAAAAATTCATTTTGATGAACAACGTCCACCATACTGCAGTTCAGGTATCCCCTCTCTTATTTCTTTACATTCAATTTAATTCATATATGTTTGTATGAAAAAAATGCTTTTACTTGGGGTATTGTTTGTAGGTATTACAAACATGACAAATCACCATATGTCCCAGCTAGCAAAGTTACAAGAGCAGGTATCATTCTACCCCAAGTATGATAGGCTCCTAAAGAAGATTTTCATATCCTGACATCATTTCTTCAAATAAATAGACGATAGGCTTCAATCACCCGACCATTTTTATCATCACCCCAGCTTGCACATGATAAGCACCCTTTTAGGTCTGTAGAACCTCACGCTCCATGGCATCCATCACTCATGCAGACCATACACCCAATGTCGGGAGCCATGGACATAAATCCCTAAGACCAGAAATCACTTCATGTTCATTCATCCATCATACATCAAGTCAAGTTTCACCCATGTAATTTTAAAACCCATTTCCTGGGATACCGTTCTCACAAGATGATAAGAAAAAATGCACCACCGTGTTTCACATTTGGCCTATCACACCCCCATCAACATAGCCCATCTGCGACATTTTTTCATCCACATCATCAACCCCAAACCGATACCAATCAATAGTCCTCCCACCCTCAGCAAAACACACTCCTCACACCATAGTGAAGGATTATTCACATTTATAGGGGCACCCGTTTCTGTGCTTGTACATCCAAAACAATTTTATATTATTTTGGCAAGTGTACAAAGATTTTTTTTTAGGAGAGCACTCCCACCCATACATTTACATTCCTCACCTGGCAGCAGTCCCTAATCACCCTGGGTTGAAGCTAAGCATTCGTTTACCACACCCAACCATGACTCTCATAGCAACCATACACCCACCCTAGATGTCCTACCGACTCTAGGGATTCCCTCACTAGAAATTGTTATGACTACCGCCACTTGCATTTATAGCTCCGACCTCAGGCCACTTAACTACCATCATCAGTTATATCCATTTATCCTCATCATACGTAGTTGACCCATCACATTATTCCATGCAACATCAGAAACCCTGGTCCCTTGCATCAGTACTCATTTCGATTAGTTGATGCTTCCTTCTTGTCGACTTCAAAAACCATTCTCCAAGAACGGGGTAGTACCTTGGACGACTCCTCACCTAAATAGGGGCATCCCTGGATAGCACTATGGGAATCATAATTACCCATTGATGTCATTGATCCTCTTGAAATTCAACTTCAAAATAAGCTTTCATGTCAAGATGGTATCGTACTTCATAACTGTTTCACTCTGTCAGAATTCGTCAAAGACCCGTGACTTGATAAGCATCTCTATCAGCAATGCTTACATGGGAAGGTCACCAACAGTCAAAGACCCATGCATACAATTAGCACTTGTTTTAAACAAATATGCCATACCAAGATTATGCATGTGAGCACCACATTCAACCTTCTTTCAAAGAAAAACACCCCTGAAGGCGTTAGCAATCGTCACCATCAATCAGCAGTAGGTCACTACCAAAAGTGACATAAACAAAACCACTATCTGTCACATAAGCTTAACTAGTCAACACATCACAAGCATGGGAAAGGCTCGCCTCGTAGAAATATTTTTTCATTCTATCTCTTGCAGGTTTCTAACAGAGCATGGTGTCTTTTTTTACTTAAGACAAGGAGTCTCCAAGCTCAGTTCCAAATAAAGCTACCCTCTCTCTCTTTCTCTCAAAAGGATCACACAGAAAATAAACCATAATTTATTTTGGTAGTATAATTCTTCCTAAGCCTCATGCATTAGGGGGAAACTGTTAACACTGGAAAATCGTATGGGAAAAATTAATTAAAAACGTCAAGTAGAAGGTATAGATAAATGTTTCGAAAGAAGGAATACATTAGAAAGAGCCAAAAAATTTAATTCTTGGTAAGGTTAAAGGACAAATTTATGGACAACGCGCAGGCAATAAGGACTTTTGGCACACATTGCCGATATTTCTCCGATAGTCATGCCTAGTGCGACCATCCCTTCGATAGTTGCGCTGTCCTGGTGGTGACGGGAATGAAGTACAGTCGTCTTTGAGCCACCTTGAAGCTTTAATGCAACACACAAAGGAATCCTACCTCCACTATTGTGTCACCAACCATCTTGAGCCAAGAGAAGGAGGGAGAATTTAAAATGGTCTATTAAATATAGCCTTTGGAAGAAGAAGAGGAGACACATTGTTATGATGGCCAAATTTCTTCATAGAAAACTAGCTTGCATAGTCCAACAATAGAGGGATTGGAAGGACTAATATGTTGGCCAACCAACATCTCAATCCAAGAGAGAGAGGTTCAGCACTTGATCTTGATCTACCATCCTTTGAGAGAGGGGAGAGACGCTTGCAAGAACTTGAGGGAAAGAGACCTCCTTGTTTTGGGTATTTGAGCTCCGTAGCTCAAAGGACCCTCTTCAAGTGTTTAACATTGTATATTTTTTACCACTAGCACCTAATAAAGGGAGAGCTCTCAACTTGTGTTATTAGGTTATTTTCTCCACTGAGCTTTTGTATTTTGTATATTGTGTTTTATTTTTTTGTAGTGTTGTATCCTTAGATTTCCCTCAAACTTAGTTTACATTGTGTCGAATATGAACTAGGATATCATTTTTCTCTATGACCTTATGCAGGTAGCAGCCAACTTGCTAAAGAATTTTATGTAGTACTCCCTTGTGCCAAATACACTACCACAAAGGGATAATCCCCTGATGTCATAATTCTCCTTAAAGTTTAAACATCTTCATCACTTAGAAATTTATGCCTGCAACATAAATTGATGCTTCAGTTATTACGATTTGTAGAGTATGTTCTTCACATAGATGAACCTTGTGAGAATTAATGCCAAGAAGGGATCAATAAATATTATCACTGAAATCCACCTCATCAAGATGTCAACTTGAGGACACACAAAGGAAATGTTCCCTGTCACCTCTCACTTTATGTTATTTTTAAAATAAATAAATAAATAAAAGCAAAGGGGGCATCTGCATTTGCAATTCAAATTTATAATGACACTTTCATACTGTGTATATTCAATAAATATCATGATGGAATAGTCTATGACCATGATATATAGTGAACCAGACAGGCCAGGGAAACATTCCTAAAAAATTGGGGCTAGATAGGAACAAAATTCTTCTCATACAAATCTTCCTGATATTGGCCCATAATTTACACCATCATGTACCATGCAACTATAAACATTACCAGATATGAATGAAACAGTAGTACCAACATCAGTGTTGTTTCAACAACCTTTCATAGATTCACAGCAAGTGTGTGCACATATTCTTATGTATGAGTCTCTTATGTGAATTATCTCTATTGTGTTTATTATGTCTCAGAACCCACATTTTTTCTTTATTGGGATCTATGTTATAACTAGCAATACATGATGACTTTTGGAAGTCAAGGGTCAATACCAGATGAGGTGTTGATGATAACAACTTTTTCTGATATAGGGGGAGGTGTGTGACCATGTTCTATGCTGAGTTTTTTATTATTTATGTGGGATGATCATTTTTATGTAATATTTCATTTTTGTTTTCCAACATCACAAAATGGTTCCTCTGCATCAAATGGAGGCTTGAGTATGTGGAAGAATCATTGGAATATTGTTGCAGATCGTATTCATGGGAAGAGGTTCTCTAATACCTTAGACATACTTGTTCACACCCCTTTCTCAATCACAACAACAATTGTATCTAGGAAAATTTCTTAAGTCATGAATATTACAACTCCTTTTGCATTAGTTAATTCCACATATGCAAGGAATCATGTTTTAGGAATGAAGTCAGAAAACTTGGCAGTGTCAAGGAGCCATCTATTTCTGACTAGAATGACTGGGGCTTCTAACTTAGAAAGGGGTGGGAGGAAGAATACCCCTCGTGAAATTATGAGTCCACCTCACCCACTCACATTTTCACCACATGTCTGGATTACTCCAGTGAATGAAGGGGTGCACTAGTCCACCAGTCAGAGGAGTCTGCATCTTGAACCCCATCAAATGACGACATCAAGGCATCTCTATCAATATGTAAAAATTGGACACTACCCTATAGAAGGAGGTAATGCTCCTTGGATGCTTCACTTACCTTTCCTGGGGCCATGGGTGGCTCCTCCTCAAGGACCACCAGCAGAGTCTGGCTTACAGATTTGTAGTTTTGTAGTTCTAGAAGGAACTCAGGATGCACCTAATAACCAAAGGAATTTTGTATCACCTTTTGTATCATATACACTAATGACACTTGTTGTTCCTTATTTCCCATGTATGGTGGGGGCTACTATAGTTCAAACTGGTACCAATATCAATACAGAGGTTCCAAAAACAAGTTTTGTAGTTGGTAGGCAGTCCAACAATGAGATAAAATATAGAAAGACGAAAAAGAAAATGTTTCATAAGAAATTGTTCGAACTGATTTCTTGAAAGTGACATGTACTGTTCCTAAACACCGTACTAAACCCACACCATTATCTAAGCTTGGGCCATTAATTATTTTCTCAACTACTTCAAATTCTCTCATTCCACAAGGTACTAATATCTTGGGTACACCTTCTGTTTCTCATTTACAGGTAATAAGTAGAGGATAAATTGAACAAAGAATTATATTTTTCAGAGGAAACAAGAAATCTTATAGAATAGGTGAAATTGAATGTTGATGACTATGCTTCTATTGTAGCTATTATGGTTAGGCACGCCCAGGGCATTTCGAGTAAGTTAGCATCTCAAAATAATTCTCAATTAGTTTCTAACTATGAAGCTAAGATTTCTTTTGCATCTGTGGCAACAACTGATGCTACATCGGTTGTTGAGGCTGCAACAATAACAACCAACATTGCATCTGATGCTGCTTTACAACTTACAAGAAAAGCACATGGAAATGGAGGCTCTGAGTTCTGATGGTAAACATGATGCTATTTCCTCTAGTGAAGTAGGGTTTCTTGAAGCAAGTGAGGGCCATTCTCATTCAATCAATGTAACTACCAGGGAAGATGCCAAAAAGAGGGTTGAAGCTGCTTCTGGGTCTACAAAGAGGGAAGATAACTTGGATTCAGTTGCGAGGGAAATTGAACTATATACACAAGTTGCATCTCAAGCAAGAGTTGTTTCCATGGGTGATCATGTTCCATTACTTTTGAATGTTTTACTGGAACCTGTTGGAAATACTGCGAGGTGGGGTGAATCCGCATTCCTTTCAATTATTATTATTATTAATCTTTCAGAGCATTAGTTAATCTTCAATTATTATCAGTGTTTGTACAATGATAGAAATAAATAAAAGGAACACAACTGCACACCGTTTTTAAGGTCGAAACCCTCTTCGGGACAAAAACCACCTGAATTATTTTCTAATAATTCTTTAATATTCAACTCGAATTGAAAATAAAGCTCCAACTTCCTAGAATCTAGAAAAGCATTATTCTCCAGCTCCCACTAGATGGACGCTCCAACACCCGAGATTCTTCAGTAGTCAACTGAATGGATACCCCAACACCCAATGAGCTACAACTCACCCTAGCACCACCCTAGCACCCTGAATTTTTCAGAGGCTTCAACCTGTTGGTGACTTCATGCACCACCCTAGCACCACCCTACCACCCTATAGAAGAATAAAAGAAGAATGGACTCCCATACCAGGGAAAATGGTCCACTTTATAATGATATAGAATGATGTAGAAGAACAATACACACTAGACCATAACCCAAACTATGAAACAACCACCTAATGATGATCCTAGACCTCCCGACACTACCTTTTCAACTCTTGGTAGATAGACACTTGTACAATTTTTACAATGATACCATTTACAATTTCAATTTGATACTTAGAGAGAGAGTTATGACGATTTTCCCAAGGTCACGTCTTTGAGATGAAGTTCAGGAGCCTGTCAGCACATTGACTTCCACAGATCATATCTACAAAAATATTGCGCACCTTGCTCTAGAATTTTTATAGGAGTTTCCTCAGGATTTCAGCTTCGTCTCTTAAAAATTTCAGCTTCTAAACCTTAGTAGAAAAAACGTTAGAACACAAATTCCACAATTACCTGTTTCAGGTAGCGAAATCCCCACATGAGGAGGATTTGAGGATCACGATTTATATAAATCCTTAGGTTGAGAGGGAATTTAGCAAGTGAATGTGGGAGAGATTTTAGGAGCTTAAAAATTATTAATTATTGACTTTTCAATGACCCATGCCACAACCCCATGGGGTTTTAGCCCACTAACTGGGGTTACAAACTTCAAACATGAATATCTCTCAAACCGTGAACAATTACATGCCATGCCATATATAAGTGGAAACATCTCGACAAGTATAAACCATCAATAATATTCTTGACCCATAATATAGTAGTTTGGTAGGCCAAAATTCCCATGCAATATCGGGGTCGCCCGTGGTGCTTCTTGGGTTGACATCAATGAAAAACACTGATCAAAAGTCTCCTCCTTTGGCATTAATGGTAACAGAAGTACTCCCCCTGTGATGATGACACCTATTCCTACAAAATTCTCTCCCCCTTTGACATCAATGGCAAAGGGTAACTCCCCCTAACACACAACAATCCTGTGGATCTGTACACACTTCCACTCCCCCTTTATATTCTGAATAAGGAAAATATAATGAGAACTTGGGAGAACCCAAAGCTTCTGGAAAATATATTCAAATGCTTCACGACGTAAAGGTTTAGTGAAGATATCAACGATTTGTTCCTTTGTACCAACATACTCAAGTTTGATATTATTTTCAGCGACTTGTTCTCGAACAAAATGATATTTGATCGAAATTCGTTTTGTTTTTGAATGCATGTCAGGATTCTTGGAGATGCTGATGGCACTGGTGTTGTCACAGAATATGGGAATAGGTTCACTGAATTTTACCTGAAGATATTGCAAACTTTGTTTCATCCAAAGGACTTGAGTACAACATGTTGCCACTGCAATGTATTCTGATTCCATTGTAAATAATGAGATTGAGGTTTGTTTTTTGCTCAACCATGATACGAGACAACCACCTAGATATAATGCTGCTCCACTAGTACTCTTATGAAAGGCTCGAATAATGAGATTGTTACCTTTGGGATACCACAAGCCATATTATTTTGTGCCCTTTAGATATCGAAGATTCTTTTGATGACAATAATATGTGATTCTTTTGGTGGTGCTTGGAATCTTGCTACTTGTCCAACTGCTTGCATAACATTTGGCCGCGAGGATGTTACATATAGAAGACCACCAATCATAGATCTGTACAACCTCTGATCCACATCCTTAGATGAGTTGTCTATGCTCAATTTGCAACCTGTTACCATCGGAGTAAGGATGGGTTTGCAATATTACATTTTGAATTTCTTGAGCATTTCCTTGATGTACTTGGCTTGACATATAAATATTACTTTCTCTTACTGAGATATTTGAAGACCTAAGAAGTATGTTAGCTCACCAAGTAAAGACATCTCAAACTCACTTTGCATCTTTGTAGAAAATTTCTTTGTAATGTTCCTAAATTAGCTTCAGCTAATTAGAACATTAATTTTGTCTTGTTTATTTTCACATTTCATAATTGATGAATAAATTGCAAAGGAGGACATGTAAAACTCCTGAAAACCAAGAATAAATCAATGCCTATGTGAAAAAAGACATATTTGGGCTATAAAAATAATGGGTTAAATCACAAGAATGGGTAATCTTTGACCAAGTCAAACAACGCAGTCTAGATGCATTGAACCTCTTTGAGGGACAATGCAGTTCTAGAAGGAGAGTGTAATGTGAAAAGGGTTAAATGATTCAAGGTGGTTTAGGGTTTGGAAAGACTCCTATCTTATAAAATAAAAAGGAGGGCAGCAAGGAAAGGGTTGTTGAAGATTATCATTTCACAAGGAATTATCTGCTAGACATCCCTTGTTGGGCAATCCTGTTCAGGAATCCCACCTCCTTCCTTGAATAGTTCTTGGAGGAGAATTGTGCTAAAATTGTCCACTATCAGGCTTGGGCCAAGCTTCACCTTACATTACAGCGCTGCTCATGTTGAGGGTTGAGCTGTCTTGTGAGCTGCAGCAAGTGGAAGACTAGATCTGCTTAGATCTAGATGATAACAATGGCTCTTCTCAGTGAGTGTGTCATTTAACCTCCTGGAAGAGTTCATTTGCTGATTGTACTTCAGATCTACATCTTGGCATTAGGCCAAATCATTCTCAGAAGCTACAATGATGTTCGTCTCCCTAAGACATCATTATTTGCAGATCTATAGCTGCAGGGTGCTTTGCTTGTATTTTGGAGAAGAGATCTCAGGTGTTGGGATTCTTCCTTTCACTGTGGTGATCCATGGATTGGCCATCCAATCCATGTTTGTTTCAGATCTGATCTGCTATGTAACTTTATTATTCAGAAATTCTGAATCATTCTGCAGATCTGCATTCTTAGATCTCAGATCTACTTCCGGTGCTTCATGTTTTGAGAAAATCCCTAAGGGGAATGTATAGATCAGCCTTTCTTGTACATGGATCTGTATTGGATCTACATTTTTATGTACAGATATGGTATAGATCTAAAGAATCAATAAACTGCTGCTTCAGCCCTAAAATTAACGCTGTCATGGTTATGCAGTCTTTGTCATGGTTGTAGCACCTCATTTATGAGGATTTCTCTTATATTCTTTCATTCTTATTTTGTAAAATGTATGAGTTATGCCTCTGATATTATTTGTAAATTTTCATACCTTATTTCAGTCATACCCTTTAGAAAATCACGCTCACATGCTTCAGTAAATTTCTGCATACTTCTAGTCATGGGAAATCAGGGTTTTCTAGCCTAGTTAGGCAAGGAGGAACTATTTAACATAGAAAAACTTATTTGTTTTTTCTGAAATTTAACATGGGAGTCCCTCATAACCCTAGATATCAGATCCAACTACTTTCCCATCTTATTTTTATGCATATCTCTGAATACACTCATTTTAGGGCCTAAATCCTCACTTTTCCCCACATGTTGCCTTATAAAACGGTGTATAAAGTTGCTGTTGGATATTTTATTGAAGGTTAAATGATTTTACATATGTATATGACATATTTCTGTAGCTCCACATTGGTAATAACTCATATTATTCACAATAGTGTAGCTGTTCCTAATTTGGAACATTATACTGGTATCGGAGCAAGATCTTTGGCTCAGCCTGTGGCTTCAAGCCAAAGTGCTGTACAGCAAGGAGCAAGGTCAGAATGATTAAGAATATGGGTTTACTCTCATCAGCTTTCAGATCTAAGAAGAACCTCTCCAAGGAGGTTGAACAAGAAGAAGAAAGGAGAAGCAGTGAAACTCCTAGGAAGTTTCAAGAGCAGAAAGATCTTCCGATCAGATCTACAAGATCTATACATAAGGAACATTCTGAATCCTCATCTCATGGATATGTGCACTCAGCCATATCACCAAAGCTTCAACGTTCTGTCTGTGATTTCTTCATGAAGAGGAAGAAAGGAGGTGTGCCTAAGAAGGAGGCTCGTAGAGAGTATTTGGAGGAGTATGAAGCTCAGTCCAACGAGTTCAAAGATAACTTGAACTTCCAAGGATTCTGCAAGATCAAGGAGGGAAAATTCACAAAGGAGGAGCAGCATGGCAAGGGTAGATTCTATCTATCTATCTTTGATGGATCACCTAAATGTCTAGTCAGTGTTTGGGTGAAGGAGCTAGATAACTTTGTGCAACAACATCAAGTTTCAGAGATTGAAGCCATCAAAGCAACAACGCTGCATTTTGAAGGTAAAGCATATGCTTGGTGGTTGTTTGAGTCTTTTTCCTTGAATAATTCCAATACACCTACTTATGCAAGGTTTGTTGAAATATTGATAGAAAGGTTTGATGAAGCTCCATGTGTATCATCTTCTGTTGATATTGTCAAATCACATCAGATGAATCTTTTGCATGATTTGGAAGGGTCTATGAATCCAACTCCCTTTTTGAAGACCATGGAAGAAGGTGAAAGTTTGTTTGATGCCTTTCCAAGGGCAAGATCTCCATTGAGTGAAGGATCCTCTTCTTAAGAGGAAAGCATGAAGGTTTCTCCTTCAATAGATGACCAAGATCTAATGTCTCTCATTGATGATGGGACAATTTCAGTTATTGAAGAGGAGGAGAAGGCATGAGATGATAACGCAGTAAAAAAAAAGGCACCTCAAGCACCTCATGAAGATGAAGTTGGAGCACTTGCTCCAAGGGAAGAAATTCTTGCACTCTTGCAAGGAGTTCCACAAGGTCTCACACATAAGGCTCTTGGTATGGCACATGAGCAGTATGTACCATCATTTTCAAATGATGAGATCTTAGAGATAGAAGGAAGGAAAGAGGAGGAAGGGAATCACAAGGTGGAGAACATGAACCCTTCTCTACTCCAGATCTTGGAAGCACAAAGAAGGCAAGAGGACCTATGCATTAAAGGTAGGGGAAAATCTGTCTACCTACATCCACATTCTACTCTATGCCTTGACACCTCTTTGCAAGGAGGTACTTTACCAGGAGCACCTATTGATAGGAGGAAATCTAAAGTGTTCTCTCAACTATGGGCAGCATATACATACTTGGCTGAGGAGGGAGCCTTGGGAGAAGGAAACACAACGCATAAAATCTCTCATGAATTCAGGAGAGAGATGAGCAGTTTCCTGAAAGGGGCATTGCTAACTCCCACTTAGAAATTTGCGCTGAGAAAGGAGAAATCAGAGATCTATGATGGCATGAGCATAAGGGCACATGGCAACTCCATATATTTTGGGAAGCCCATGATCTCTTCATTCATAAAGAATATTTATGAAGATAGCAAGGGGATCCTAACCCTCTTGTATACATGGGCCAAAAGGAGGAGGTTTTGGAAAACAAGGAATTTCCGAGGGGAAGTTGATTTCTATGTACTCCAATCTTGTCTTGGGCAAGGTCAGCTGAAAATGGGGCAGCAAAGGGAAGATTATGATGGTCCAACATGTGCTTTTGATATCAAGGATGTCAAAGATGGGAGCCATGGGAAGACATAAGCTACATTTCAAACCTCTATAGTGCTGTCATTTTTAGAGAGCTTGGATCCTTATTGGAATTCCCAACTCAAGATGGAATACTCCAAGTACCTTTTCACATGTGGGGTTCTTGATGGGGAAGTAGTGGATGAAAGGTTCAAGGTGGTGGATGGAGTTATCTATTTCTATAATCTTATTCTTTTGGTTAGTGACTCCAAACTCAAGGAGGGACTACTTGATGCCCTCTATGGAATCCTGCTTTCCAAACCCACTGGTTTTGTCAAAGCATATCATAATCTCTTGGGTGGATTCATATGGTAAGGTTTAAAAGAAGAGGTGCACTCTCACATGAAGATGTGCATGGATTACTTGGTAGAGGAGGAGAAGCATAGCTCTTGGGAAGAGCCATCATTCACATCTCCTTATCCATTGAGTGTGAGAGGGAACTCATCCATGAGTTATCCCACAATGTAAAACAAGTATATAGAGAGGCTTTTCCTTTTGAGCATTATCATGTATCTACTATATGCTTATATTTTTCTAACACTCATTTGCAAAACATAGCTCCAAAAAGGGGCACTATTTATGAGGGGTTTCATGGGCTACTCAAGGCCATGAACCATGTTGATGCAGGTCATTCCTTGGAGGATCCTGGAAAGCTATTATATTCTCCATGGTGTGATTATTTTACACCAACTATGATGTACAATCTCCAAGCATTCCAAAGGCATGAGGTAGCAAACAAGTGTTGGGGAAGGCACTTGTCATATCCCATTCAATGGCAGTTGAGGATAAAACTGCGCTGGTTGCACATGAGGGAACATCTTCCTTCTCATTTATCATACATGGCAGCTAGCATGATTCTAATCATGATTCCTCATGATGAAAATGTTCTTACTCTTGGGAACATGGTTGGAGAGGAGGTACTTTGGCTGGGTGTGTTCTTGGGGGAAGGATCCCTCCACTCTTTTTGCATTGCATGCTTCCATGGGAGCATGAGATTTTGTATGGCCACTATGGTTGATCACTTGTCCCTTTTTAGAGTGAACCATATGTTTATTAGTAATATGCCTCTCATATGTATTGGGGAGGAGTTCTTCTATGGATTTCCAAGCTTGGAGGTGATCCACTACATTTGGATGATAGCATGGATATGGAAGTCTTTCATGGATAATGAAAATCCCCATTATTGTCATCACTTCTATCTTGAGGAGGTCATGGATCAGCAAGAAGGTTTGCACAAAAACCTTCCATTTATTCATGATGAGAGCCCTTAGGTTTATTCACCAAAGGCCAACCTGCATATTGAGGGAGGACCATTGGAAGACAGAGCTATTGCAGAAGATTCAGAGCAATGGTGGAGACTAACAGATGAGGAGGCCATAAGAGAAGAAGAGGAAGTTTTGCAGCACCCTTGCAGTTGCTTGAGGACAAGCAACATTTGGGAGGGGGAGACCGTAATGTTCCTAAATTAGCTTCAGCTAATTGGAACATTAATTTTGCCTTGTTTATTTTTTCATTTCATAATTGATGAATAAATTTCAAAGGAGGACATGTTCTATAAGGAGGGTGTAATGTGAAAAGGGTTAAGTGATTCAAGGTGGTTTAGGCTTTGGAAAGACTCATATCTTATAAAAGGAAGAAGAGGGTAGCAAGAAAAGGGTCGTTGAAGATTATCATTTCACAAGGAATTGTCTGCTAGACATCCCTTGTTGGGCATTCCTGTTCAGGAATCCCACCTCCTTCCTTGAGTAGCTCTTGGAGGAGAATTGTGTTAAACTTGTCCACAACCAGGCTTGGGCCAAGCTTCACCTTACATTACAATGCTGCTCATGTTGAGGGTTGAGCTGTCTTGTGAGCTGCAGTAAGTGGAAGACTAGATTTGCTTAGATCCAGATGATAACAGTGGCTCTTCTCAGTGAGTGTGTCATTTAACCTCCTGGAAGAGTTCATTTGCTGATTTTACTTCAGATCTACATCTTGGAATCAGGCCAAATCATTCTCAGAAGCTACAACATTTTTCCTCTCCCTAAGACAGCGTTATTTGCAAATCTACAGCTGCAGGGTGCTTTGCTTGTATTTTGGAGAAGAGATCTCAGGTGTTGGGATTATTCCTTTCACTATGGTGATCCATGGATTGGCCATCAAATCCATGTTTGTTTCAGATCTGATATGCTATGTCACTATATTATTCAGAATTTCTGAATCATTCTACAAATCTGCATTCTTAGATCTCAGATATACTTCCGGTGCTTCATGTTTTGAGAAAATCCCCAAGGGGAATGTATAGATCGACCTTTCTTGTACATGGATCTGTATTGGATATAACTTTTTATGTACAGATCTGGTCTAGGTCCGAAGAATCAATAAAATTCTGCTTCAGCCCTAAAATTAACGCTGTCATGGTTATGCATTCTTTGTCATGGTTGTAGCATCTCATTTCTGAGGATTTCTCCTGTATTCTTTCATTCTTCTTCTGTAAAATGTATGATTTATGCCTATGATCTTATTTGTAATTTTTCATACCTTGTCTCATTCACACCCTTTAGAAAATCATGCTCACATGCTTCAGTAAATTTCTGCATACTTCTAGTCATGGGAAATCAGGGTTTTCTAGCCTAGTTAGGAAAGGAGGAACTGTTTAACATAGTAAAACTTATTTGTTTTTTTTTCTTCTGAAATTCAACATGGGAGTCCCTCATAACCCTAGCTATCAGATCCAACCACTTTTCCATCTTATTTTTACGCAGATCTCTGAATACACTCGTTTTAGGGCCTAAATCCTCACTTTTCCCCACCTTTTGCCTTATAAAACACTGTATAAAGTTGCTGCTGCATATTTGATTGAAGGTTAAGTTATTTTACATCTGTATATGACATATTTATATAGCTCCACTTTGGTAATAACTCATATTATTCCCAATAGTGTAGCTGTTCCTAATTTGGAACATTACATTCTTACTTAGTCGACAATCATTGCTACCAAATATTATATCATCCACATATACCTCAATGATTGTTAAATTATATTTATCTATCTGTACATAAAGTTTGCTATCAACAGTACCTTTATTGAACCCTTGTTGACGTAGATATCCATCAAGACGAGCATACCATGCTCTGGGAGCCTGCTTGAGACTATATAGAGTCTTCTTTAACCTGCAAAAATAGTCTTGTTTTTCTGATAGTAGAAAAACTCGAGGTTGTTCGATGTAAATTTCTTCTAATTCACCATTCAGAAATGCTGCCTTAAGATCCATTTGGTAGACTTTGATTTTTCTTGAACATGCATAGGCGATCAACATTCAGATGGCTTCCATTTTGGCACCTGGTGCAAATTTTTTGTTGAAATCAATTTCTTCCACTTGTGCATAGCCTTTGCAAACCAATCTTACATCGTTTCTGGTATGTAATATCCCAAAATAGGGATTTTCTACAACAATAAGAATATCTTAAGATATTCTAAAGTTGGAGATGCAACAATGTAAGAACACATGTGGAGTAGCAACGTTATATTAATGCATAAAATGTCAGAATATCTCAATAGCCATCATATTAGATCATAACAGCAAAAATGTATACAAGATCTTGAGGAAAGAGTCACTCAAGCTAGGCAATACAAGCCTGAATAGATCATGTACATGAAATGTGAAATACACTCCTACACGAAAATGCCCTAGGCTATCACTGCGCAGTTTATAGGAGGCACCGCTACATAAATAATATCAGTTCAAAGATATGGCAATGTATGACTCAAATAAGTGGGGGAGCAAAGCTCTAAACCCCTTAATACAATAATACATCAATCCTAGAAGGATTGGTTGAAATACACAAAAATGGCAAAATGCCGAAGTTGCAGTCCAAAGACTGAATAGCAGCTACAAATCATGAACTGGATGGAGATGGCTGTAGATGATACACAAGCTGAATAGACCTCCTCCAATGGATCTTCCAAGTGAAAGGCTGATCCTAACACTAAATATCTGACCCACCAAACAATACTGCAAACCCTCACTGCATATACACATTGAAAATAACACAGTCTAAGAGAGAGACTGCGTTGTAGATCATGGAAATGGTTGGTCTGGTGCCGAAGATGATGGGAATCATCTCAAATGCTCCCTCACTGAACCTAAAAAGGAAATAAGACTTCCTCCTCTGAAAAATAAGCACAGGAAGTGGTGTTTAGTAACCTCCACTGCAGCATCCTGCAACACAACTCAGCTCTAAGCAGAAACTACGTTGTAGCTGAAGGAGGATGCTTGGCCTCAAGCCTGAATGTAGAGAAATGAAGTGCAACTCCTTCAAGAGGCCTCTCTTGGAAGGAGAATGAATTCCTAAATAGGAATGCCTTGTGCTAAGCAGCATTGCAACTTTGCTAAACAGTAGGAGAATGCACAAAGTCTAAATAGACAACGAAATCAATAATCAATAGCATGAATCACAATGGCTGCCTTGCCCTCCTTTTAAACAAGTGAAAGCCATCTCTCCATGGGTCCCACTCATTATGGTTTCCTCCACCAAATAACCCTCTTCCAATTCATATTGCGCTGTCTATCAAAGTGTTCTCCACCTCCTATCCCAACGCTGTTGACTTGGTCAAACTTGACCTTGTCTCCATGAAAATGTCCTCTTTCACACTTGAGGGTGTGAAATCCAGCTCCAATGATGATCCCCTTTCGTACTATGAGGGATTTTATTCATGTTTTTATTATGCATGGGCCTCCTTACCCAATTATTTATCTCCTAAGTGAAATCAACAAAATTTAATATTCCAATTTGTTGCATGCAAATTTTGGAATATTACAGTCGTCCCCTCCCCAATGTTGCTTGTCCTCAAGCAACTGCAAGGATAGAATTGAGAAGTTGCCTCCCAAGGCTTGGAGATTGAAAATTATTGGGAAAAAATCTTCCCCAAATGGATCCTCCATCCCCAAGCAATCATCCATACAAAATGAGTCACCTCCCAACATGGCAACTCCTGAAAATGCTCCTCCACCTTGAGCTCATACAATGTAGGTGGGATGAAAATATGAACATGGTAGACATATGAGCCTACCCCACACTGTCCTCCTCTCCACTTATGATAAGTGTAGAGCAGATGCTGATCTTGGGCTGCAAAATAATTGCCCTCAAGTGGCAAGATGAAGACTAGATCTCCAAAGATCTCTCCTCCAACGTTGTGAATCAAGCTGGCCCAAATCAACCCATATGTGATGGATAGGAAATCATCACCATATGGCATCCCACCAATCACATGGCCCACCTCAACAAAAGGAAACAAGTATTTGGTTGTGGTGGCCATATCTCTTCTCATGCTCCCATTAGGACATGCAATGCAAAAAGTGTGGGAATCCTCTTTCCCAAAGGACACACCCAACTCATGTGTCTCTCTCCCAATCATGCTTCCAATACATATGAGACCAATATCAGCAAATGAAATCATGATTAGCACCAAAATGAGGAAAATGCTGAAGGTTTCATGTGGTGTAAGAAGGTACCAACAATTTTCCCAGTAGTGACAATGCAATTTCCCAAACTGCTGCTTCAGAAAATTACATGGCAAGTTGTTTCTTGTTACATAGATAATTATGTATGTCATGACATCTACTGATAAATAGAATATGGCTAGGTACATCAACTGAACATACATGAAAGAAAACACTTGCCCAAGGCCATATAAGAGATGGCTATCTCCATCATACAATTTTGCCCAATGTTGACCATGGAGCTCAATGAAAAGCTGCCCTCTTGTGGAGCAATGCATTGAATATGAATGGTAAGAGTATCCAAATATTGTGTTAGATAATCCATGGATGCAAAAACAATATTCTTACCATGTGTTAAGAGCAAGATGATGCATATGTATAGGAATGATTCCTCCATAATGGTATGACACACTCCCATGAAGAGGAATAAACCATGTGCTGCATGAATACCATTCTTCTCATGCTTGGAAATCCAAGTTAAGAAGATCATATCAATGTAATAGATGTTTCCATCCACTACTTCATCATTCTCACCCCCTCCTTGTCCACCAAGTGCATCAAGTGTGAAGTGATCCTGGGGACATTCCATCAATAACCCCAAGCTCCCAAGTGACAATGTTGTTTGCCCATGCAAATAAGCTCTTGCCAACTCATAGCTCCATTATTTGACATGATTCTTGTCAAAGACATCTCCCATAATGCTGCTACACATAAGAAGTTCCTCCCAAGGTGGAAGTACCTCTTGATCATTGTAATGTTCCCATTTTAGTACATGGCTAAATGGAACATTAAAATTTTGATTTTATCATATTGCAGTTAAATAAATGGGTAAGGAGGCCCATGGTTATGGAAAACATCAATAAAATCCCTCACATTATGAAATAGGAGCATCATTGGAGCTTGTTTGCACACCCCATGTGTGAAAAGGGTTAATTACAAAGAGGGCGAGGTCTTGTTGACCAAGTCAAACTGCACAATAGATGGAGGTGTGGCTTGCTTGGGAAGCCTACAAAATTGCATGAGGAGGAGGAAACCCTAATGTGTGGGGTCCATGGCTAAGGAGCCTTCATTTGCATAAAATGAGGGGAAAGCAACCATTTTGGGGTCAGCTTGGATATTTTGAATTGCTTGCTTTCTACAGTTGCACAACTATGATATCTGTGCTGTTTAGCACAAGGGATTTCTTGTTCAGGATTCCATCCCTTCTTGAGAAGCTCTTGAAGGTTTGATCTTCACCTTCTCCACATCTTGGCTCAAGGCCAAAGCTATTCCTTTTAGTGTAGTGATTCTTGCAGTAAGAGCCATTGTGTTGTTGGGGTTGTAGTGGAGGTTCCCACATCATCATTCCAGAGCTCAGATTTCAGAGGAGGAAGATTTTATGCATCCGAGAGATCAATAGGGGAGATATCAGCTCCATTTATCATATCTTGGCAGAAGGCCAATCTCTTCCTATCACCTACAACGCAGTCCCTCTCCTTGACTGCACAGTTCTTGAGTGCAATTGCAATGAGGGGTTGCACCACCATTTTGGAGGGTGAAATCTTTGGTGAAAGGATCAGCCTTTCACTCTAGATTTCCATTGGTGGAGGTATATACATTTTATGCAGCATTATTCAGCCATTTCCTTCATGTTCTCATTTTAGAGTTGCAGCTGCTCCAGCAACTCCGGCATTTCTGCAGATTTGCCATTTTGTATGTATTGTAGCCAATCCCCTTAGGGATTGTTTATTATAGTTTCCAGGGGTTGAGATCCATCTCCCCCTTCTTTATTTGAGCTTCATATTGCCATATCTTCATTGTATCATTATTTTGCAGCAATCCTACTTCATAGACTGCGCAATCATAGTTGGGCATAATATATGTAGTAGTGTATTTCATGTTCATTGTACTTGTGTCTTTAGTGAAGGATTTGCTTAAGCTTGAGTGATCATTTCTTCAAGAAATTGTACACATTTCTGCTACCATATTATCAATGAGGAGGCTATGAGGGTTTATTTCATTTTCTGAAGTTTATGCACTCACTGCTATTTCTAGTTCATGCTTGTGGATTGTTGTTCACTACATTGAGATATCTTGAGATATTCTCAATAGTATCACTTGCTCCTAGTAGGGAATATTTCATAGCTATAGACAGAGTCTGAAAAGGGCCAGGTAGCCTCTGGATCTCATCCTTCCTTAGAAGGTGACATATCCAGTAAATTCCCCCGCAACCAATCTCTGGAATAGCCTTGCAATATTTCTGAAAAAGGGATATCCTAAGATATTCCCAACACTTCAAAAAATCCATCATTTGGAACATTACAGTGGTATCGGAGCATCGAAATTGGCACAGCCTGTGAAGTTCTAATTTCAGAAGTAGAGAGCCCAAGCATGAAGAAGATGAGTTTGCTCTCATCTATTTTCAGATCTAGAGGGGACCTCTCCAAGGAGGTCAGGAAGATTGAAGGAGGAGAAGAGGAGGGACCATGCATTTCCTATTCTCACAAAGAAGTAGAGCAGAAGCATGGAGGACACTTGGAATTCAAAATTCTAAGTGAGTACCTAGCTGAATACCGAGAAAACCCTAGAGTCTCCTAAGAGAATTTATCTTTTCCACAGTTTATTCAGCAGAAAGAAGAAGGAATACCCCACAGCCACAAGATGATGAGAGGCAATAGATTTCTATTGTCCGCATTTGATGGATCACTCACATGTGCAGCAGAGGTTTGGGCAAAGAAGCTAGAGGCATTTTTCCTACTACATTCTATAGTAGACAAAGAGGCAGTGGAAGTTGCAGCGCTGCACTTAGAAGGTGAAGCAAAAATTTGGTGGATCAACCATCTAGACCATGCAAGGGTTTCAAATCTTGCTGAGTTTTCTCAAAGAATGATCAGCATATTTGGAAAAAAGAGGGAGGATCCCTCACCACCATTTGATGAGGAATGTACCAGCGCTGTTGAGACCATGGAGGGGCAGCCTTCATCTTCAACAGTTTGGGAGGCCAATACTCATGAGGAAGAAACACTTGCAGCCTTGCAAGGAGCTTCCAAGTTTCACCAAGGTATGATTGGAAATCCATTTCTTGTCATTTCAGCAAACACCTCGGATGGGTCTACATCATTGCATGCAGTTGACCTAGAGCAGCAGAATAATACTACACTGTACAAGAGAAGTGATGCAAAGGATATCTCATAGAGAGATTTCAATGGAGGTGCACTCCCACACTTTTTGGAGTGTAAGGTTCTTCAACAGTTGGAGGAGGGTTTTTCCTTCTCACAGGAACAAATAGAAGATGGGGGACATCTTCGGATGGATAGCTTCTCTCATGACTGTGGTGGACATTCCTTGTGCCACACATATCATGATGGGATGTTTTTGCCTGCCAACTATTTGGATCCTCATAGGGTCAAATTGATCCTTAGGAAATCTGTATTTCAAAATCCCATGAAATGCAGAGGTTTGATTTGGGATGAGGGTATTCCTCAAAGGAGGAGTACCACGATGAAGGAAGGAAGGAGAAATCCACACATGACTAAGTGGATGTGGTGGAAGAGGAGCAAGGGGCTAGTGAGTCACTTGCAAATTTAAGATACCGGGCGACAAGAGGCTTGGCTGCGCTAGTTACTCTTGAAGAAGTTTGGCCATCACTTGGAATGTTATCTTCCTAAGAGAAGGAGGAGGCAGTAAAGGATTTTGTTGCTTGGGTGGTGTTGGAGAGAGCAAAGGAATATGTGCTCTCACATGCTGTACAATGTTGCAGGAGTAGGAGATGGCACTACCATGGTGTAGAGGGGATACTCCTTGGCTTTTGACGATCAGGAACTGCTTCCACCTTGGGAGAGATTCCATATTTGCAGCAGCATTGTTGGAGGGTTGCCCATTTATGTTGAGGGAGCTGAGGGCAAAAACACAGTGCTATCCAGAGACTATCTAGTGCCTCATGCAGAGGAAGGAGGAGCTCTTGCTCCAAGGAGAAGGATTCTTGCATCCTTGCAAGGAAGTCCCCAGGATCTCATGCATGGGGATCAAGGCACACATGTGCCATTGTTGAGGAGGTGTATCACCATCGAGACATAAGGAGGAAGTAGGGAGAAGACCCAGCATCTTGAGATGAGGAGTACACATCCCTACTCATGGTTGGAGGATGATGCACCTAAGAGGGTGATTGGATTGCGCAGTGCAAGCATGGACAAACTTATTCATCCATCCATGCAGTCACCCCTTGAGGATGATGTCTCACTGTATGGAGACATTCTGCCAGGGAGATCACGAGATCACCAACTGATGGGAGATGCTTCACATGTTGGAGCACCACTCATTGTTTTCAGAGGAGTGGATACCTTAGGAGACAACTTCACAGCGCTGAGAGCCTTGGGTAGACTCAAGGAGGAGGGGGCCATTCCCTTAATATCATTTCGACCCACTGTCATTTTAGATTCTGCGCTATGGCAGAAGTAGCAAGGGAAGGTTAGCAGCCTTCCAATTTGCATCTTTGGCATGAGAAATGTCAAAGGAGGAGATGACCATATGACAAATGCCCTTCATGAGGAATCATCAGTGCTGTCACTATGGAGGATGGATCCATGTGGGAGCTCCGGATTGTTGGTGGAGTATTCCCAGGATCATTTTTCTTGCATGACATTGACAAATCAGCATAAGAGGAGATGCATAGATCAGGTGCAGATGGAGGAGATACACAACTCCTTGGAGGAGTTAGCACAACTACTTCTTTTCTCTTTGAGGATGGGAGGAGATTCACTCTTGAGCCACTCCATTTGCATGAGCCAGACTTATGATAAGGGTGTTGTTTACTTGCATGATGATTTATATGTTCATCCCTTAACCATATGTTTACAAGAGGTTGATTGGATTCTATATGATGGTGAATTCCAACTCATCATGTATGAGATGATTTGGGGCAACATATTTCATAATGATGGAGGAGAGATCCTTGGAGGTCTTGTCTTCATCTTGCCACTAGAGGGCAACATCATTGCAGCCCAAGATCAGCATATACTCTGCACTTATCCTAAGTGGAGAGGAGGACAGAGTGGGGTAGGCCATTTTGCCTACCAAGAGTAGATTTTTAGCCCACCTATATTGCAAGAGCCAAAGGTGGAAGATGATTGTCAAGAGTTGCCATGTTGGGAGGTAACTCACTTTTTATGGATCATTTCTTAGGGGATGGAGGATCTACATTGGGGATATGTTGCTCAACATATTTTAGACTCTATGCTTTGAGTGGAGGTTTTTCTAGTTCTATCCTTGCAGTTGCTTGAGGACAAGCAACATTTGGGAGGGGAGGACTGTAATGTTCCCATTTTAGTACATGGCTAAATGGAACATTAAAATTTTTATTTTATCATATTGCAGTTAAATAAATGGGTAAGGAGGCCCATGGTTATGGAAAACATCAATAAAATCCCTCACATTATGAAAGAGGAGCATCATTGGAGCTTGTTTGCACACCCCATGTGTGAAAAGGGTTAATTAAAAAGAGGGCTAGGTCATGTTGACCAAGACAAACTGCCCAATAGATGGAGGTGTGGCTTGATTTGGAAGCCTACAAAATTGCATGAGGAGGAGGAAACCCTAATGTGTGGGGTCCATGGCTAAGGAGCCTTCATTTTCATAAAAGGAGGGGAAAGCAACCATTTTGGGGTCAGCTTGGATATTTCGAATTGCTTGCTTTCTACAGTTGCACAACTGTGATATTTGTGCTATTTAGCACAAGGGATTTCCTGTTCAGGATTCCCTCCCTTCTTGAGAAGCTCTTGAAGGTTTTATATTGACCTTCTCCACATCTTGGCTCAAGGCCAAAGCTATTCCTTTCAGTGTAGTGATTCTTGCCGCAAGAGCCATTGTGTTGCTGGGGTTGCAGTGGAGGTTCCCACATCATCATTCCGGAGCTCAGATTTCAGAGGAGGAAGCTTTTATGCATCCGGAAGATCAATAGGGGAGATATCAGCTCCATTTCGCATATCTTGGCAGGAGGCCAATCTCTTCCCATCACCTAAAGTGTAGTCCCTCTCCTTGACTACGCAGTTCTTGAGTGCAATTGCAGTGAGGGGTTGCACCACGATTTTGGAGGGTGAAATATTTGGTGAAAGGATCAACCTTTCACTCTATATTTCCATTGGAGGAGGTATATACATTTTATGTAGCAATATTCAGCCATCTCCTTCATGTTCTCATTTTAGAGTTGCAGCTGCTCCAGCAACTCCGACATTTCTGGAGATTTGCCATTTTGTATGTATTGTAGCCAATCCCCTTAGGGATTGTTTATTATAGTTTCCAGGGGTTGAGATCCATCTCCCCTTTCTTTATTTGAGCTTCATATTTCCATATCTTCATTGTATCTTTATTTTGCAGCAGTCTTCCTTCATAGACTGCGCAGTCATAGTTGGGCATAATATATGTAGTAGTGTATTTCATGTTCATTGTACTTGTGTCTTTAGTGAAGGATTTAATTCAGCTTGAGTGATCATTTCCTCAAGAAATTGTACACATTTCTGCTACCATATTATCAATGAGGAGGCTATGAGGGTTTATTGCATTTTCTGAAGTTTATGCACTCACTGCTATTTCTAGTTCATGCTTATGGATTGTTGTTCACTACATTGAGATATCTTGAGATATTCTCAATAGTATCACTTGCCCCTAGTAGGGAATATTTCATAGCTATAGACAGATTCTGGAAAGGGCTAGGTAGCCTCTGGATCTCACCCTTCCTTAGAAGGTGATATATTCGGTAAATTCCCTTGCAGCCAATCTCTAGAATAGCCTTGTAATATTTCTGAAAAGGGATATCCTAAGATATTCCCAATGTTAGCCACCCATGTTTTTCCTATCATATCAGCTGGTGGCTAAATATTCTTTGCAGCCTTCAAGAAACAAATTCAGTCCTAAATTTGTTGGTACTTGAAGTATTTTGGTGAAACTCATGTTGCTGGTTAAATCTTCATACCTGTTTCCTTCTCCAGACCTCTCATATCCTACAAAAATCCAAGTCAAATACTGCTGCATTCCCCCTTTTTCCTCTCCCTTTCTTCCAACTTACATCATTTCTCCTTTTTCCCTTTTTCCATAAAAACCCCACAAAAACATGTGTTTTCCCTTTATCCCTTCATAAAATCCATTCCCTAAGGTTAAAAACTCACTTTTTGACCTTATCTGAACCTTGATTTCCCCTTTGAAAACATTGGAAATCCTATAAAATGCACATTCTATATGATGTTAAGGCTTTTAGCCCCCTCGGGCTAAGCCCCTGGCCGTTTTCCTCCATATACCCGAGCGCCAGGACTGACTGCTCAATCCTTAGGCGCTAAACCAAAAACACAACCTTTCTCCGTCCGTTTTTACTTTGAAAACCCGAAAAAACCCATTTTATAAAGTTTAACGAGAATAATTAAAATCACATATTTTATTTCGTGATCAACCTGGATCGTCGATCTGCTCCCCAGATCCGACGGAGCGGAGCACATCTCAACAGGTGGACCCCCCCTTCTCCCGCGCCGTTTGTCAAGAAACCGCCGGTTTTCATTTCGCACCACCTTCTGAGCCACGGTGGTTTTCTCCCGTCGGCCAGCGATTCCATACGCTGGCCGACACGTGTCCCCACCACTATTTCAAAACCGCCGTGCTATCACCTCATTTCGCGCATTAAACGTCACACCATAACCATGCAGCGGAATCCACCCCCACCGTTCGATCTGGGACTTCCCATCTGACGGCTGCCGATCGCCTCACTTGCTCGACCTTTAAAGGACATGCTCGCCCGTTAACCCATCCATCGCGCGTCCAAGATTCAACCTCCGCCGTCGATCTCTGCAGATCGACGACTATTATTCGTCCTCTTGATTCCATCGCCCGGTCAGACATTTTTCCGCTGACTTCCCGTCGCCCGATCTCGATCGTCGATTTCTGCAGATCGACAATCCTGATTTAATCTTTCTTCAACCTTTCCATGACCGCCCAAATTTAATCTGGGCCGTTGGATGATGCCATCCAACGGTCCGCGTCCCTTCGTACATTCCCCAAAGCAGGTTGACCTATAAATTGGATTTTTTTTTACGTGTTTTTTGTATTTTGCAGGGTTAAGGTCTCTTGTTCGTGTTTTAAAAGGAAATTTCGGACCAGGAGGGTGACGATCCTCTACGTTTCGATTTCTCCAAGGAAATCACTTACAGAGTTAGTTTTCACGTCTCTTCAATGTTTCCACAGGCATTGATGCCTTTCCCTACCTGCGCAGCCCTGCACAACAGAGAAAACCGTCAGAATCAATGCAGAAAAAGAGTATCAGAGATTGAAGACCAGAAATGAACCAGAATAGCAGATTAGTGGACAGTTTTGTGGGGAGTAAGGCTAAGACAGTTATCAAACGCCTAATCCCCAGATCTAAAACATAGATTAAGAAAAATCTAAAGTGTTTTATCAGAAAAACCCTCCACCGCCACAAATGGAGGCGAATTGATTCCTCCCAGCGACTACAGCGCCACCTGTGCGTCAAAGGATTCAATCAAGAACCGAATTTATTGATCAAAGTCAGATATTTTGCCTTAAAAGCAGCCAAAGAGTTATCTCTGCGAAGGATTTAATGAAAATAGGTCGGCAGAGTAACCCTATCATCACACAGAGCCACGAATGTCAACAAAGGCTCCCACCGAGCTTGAATCATAAGTGTAAATCAGTTAATGCAGTGAAACACCTGTATAGTCTCTTCATTTGAGCCCCCCAAAGGCCAAAAGGACATTAATTCTGCATTAATTGTATTTGAGATCTTTTCATCAGATCTTACCTCCTCATCCTTCTATAAATACTTCAGTAGAAGATGAGTGAGGGGTTGGTTGTTTGTTAAGTCCCTATATTAATAGTGTAGCCCCTTATTATTTTAGTGTAACCCCCCTTATTGTTATTATTGTACCCCTATAACCCCCATATTGTTATTAATGTGCCCTTACATTATTATTTTTAGGTCGGCTAGGATTACATTGTGGCCCACTAGGATTACATTATGGCCCCATGGACTCCTATATATAGAAGGGAGGTTTTGTAAATTGTATCATCCAAGAATTGTTCATTTATGTAATGTATTGGAGGTTGCCCCCTCGAAGTGGCTCATTTCTAAGGCGTTTATATCTCCTTTCTTCTCTTTTTGGAGCTGGTTACACAACATTGTTAATGTAAATTGCTGAAGCATTGTATTGTAACTGAGCTAAAGACTCTTGATTGTAGATAGTATTTCACTGGCTCTTGGAGCTATGCTTGTAACATATAGGTTAGGTTGTGAAGAGAGATGGATTAAAACACTGGATCTGAAGATTGTAACTGGTTTGAAGCATCAATACAAGCTGATTTATGGGATCCTGGTCTATGCTGATGGTGATGTTATTCTCACTGTAACTTGTATTTTGTTTCTGTTTTCAATTTGTTTCATTTTCCACTATAAAGAATAGTTTAAACAGGGTTAGGACCTACTGTATATCAGTAACCTTCTCTGGCTGAGAAACCTTTATTTAAATGTTTTCTCTCAACTGTGTTATTTGAAAATGATTTAATTTAGTTTAAGTACAGGGATGCTGGCGTTCCCTCGTCTTGTTGTCTTAGCTGAATGTTATTTTTAAATGTTACTTTCAATATATGTTGTGTGAAGATGAACTGAGGAAATTAAGGTTAGCCCTGAGTCCCTTTCTTATTTTCTCAACTATTTGATTGTTTCCCTTAGGATGTGTTAAAAGCTGACTAGTTTCAAAGTACTTATCAGATCTTAGACCATTCTGTGTTATCTTTGAGTTTCCCTTTTGTTTTTATATGTTTTCTATCAGAAGTGTATCAAAGGCTGGATAGTTTCAAAGTACTTACCAGATCCTAGTTTGCTTCTATGTTTTTCTTAAGTGCCTGGTCAAAGGCTGGCTAGTTTCAAAGTACTTACCAGATCCTAGGCTGCTCTTTGTTCTGCATCTGTCATTTCCCTTTCTTATTGTATCACTTCATTCCATAAATCAAACTTTAAAGAGATCCTTAGGCATAGATGACTTGCCCCATAGACCACTCTTGAACCTGATTGTTTCAATTAAATCCTCTTATGACTCCATAGCCCAATGGACTGAAAACCTGCCATCATCTTTCTTCTTGATCAAAGCTTACTCTTTTTTCTTGCAACTTCTCACTTTTGAACCTATTTGCATATAGATCTTTCCACCTCAGACAACAACTATGTTTCAACCATCCAAAAAACCAAACAAACCCTTGGTCTTCATAACTAGCCTAATATCATTACTCTAAACTTCAAAGACAAATCCGTCTTTGTACATAATGGAGAGATCCCTCTCCGGATTCAGGAGGGCTAGATCCTATAATCCCAAACTTGGTTGAAATGATGTTAACTCTGTGATCGGACTTTTTCCAATCTTTCTTATTACGGAGACCTAACACCCAACACTTTAGAAAATCCATAATTTGGAACATTACAATCATCTAAGGCCAAGGAGTAGCCCCTTTGCACCATGATAGTGCCATCTCCTACTCTTGCAACATCATGCAAGGTGTGAGAGAAAATCTGCCCTTGCTCTCCCAAGAACAACCAAAGAAACAAAATATTTTGCTACCTCCTCATACTTTCATCATACAAATCATATGATGAAAACATAATGAATGATATGAAGATCACATCAACACCATGCATCCATATTCTTTGCTGCTACATGATGCAAGTATCCTGCCACATCTTCTCCATCCACTTACCCTTAGAAAGAGTATATGCCAAGTGATGGCCAAACTCCTTCAAGAGTAACCAGTGCAGCCAAGCCTCCTACTGCTTGCTATCATAAATTTGCAAGTATCTCACCAGATTCTTTCTCTCCATCCACATCCATTCAACCACTTGTGGATGTCTCCTTCCATCCTCCATCTGGGTACTCTTCCCATGAGGGCTACCATCTTCCCAAATCAGATTTTTGTCTTTGCATTTCATGGGACATTGAAATTCAATATTCTCAAGGATCAAGTTGATCCCATAAGGACCCAAATAGGTGGTAGGAAAAAACATCCCATCATGATGTGTAGGGCTCAAGGAATGTCCAACACAAGCAATAGAGATGTTATCCATCCTAAGATTTCCTCCATCATCTATCTGCTCCTCCTTGAATCCATAAAGATCCAAGTGTGAGAAGGGAAGAGCATCCTCAAACTGTTGAAGAAACTTGCACTCCATGATATGTTGAAGTGCACCTCCAATGAAATCTCTCCATGAGATCTCCCTCTCATCAATAGTCCTCCAAAACCAGTGAGGTCTTGGATCTGCCAAAAGTAGAAGTCTCTCTTTGAGCTGAGAGGTGCTCATTGAGAAAGTGTCATCTAGAAGGGAGAAAGTTTTTCTCATCTCAATATGTCTACTATCTATCATACTTTCCTTCAAGTTTTCAAACCCCAACCTCAAATGTGGTATGCACTCCAAAAATGGCTCATGAGGATGATGGTTTATTTCTTCCTTGAATGTTTCAATGTTGCACAACGCAGTGCAATCTTGCTACTCTAGGTTAGCAGTGTATGTTGATTCCTGGTCATTTAAATATGAATTTCCACAATTCTCAAAAATATTTGCTAAAATAGAAAGTGAAACTTCATTCATACCTTGATGGAACTTGGGATCTCCTTGTATGGATACAATAGTACTTTCCACCAATGAAATGGCCGCCCTATTTGTAGATGTAGAAGGCTGCTCTTCCAAGGCTGTGACAGCACTGGCACAAGTGTCCTCCCATGGTGGTGTGGGCTTTTCCTCCTCTGACCTCTCTCTATAAAAGGTTCTAATCAACCTTTGAGTGAACTCTGAAAAAGTATTCACCCTTGCATGGATCAAGTGGCTGAACCACCAAACATTGGCTTCACCCTCCAAGTGCAGCGCTGCAATTTCTACTGCCTCCCTCTCTACCACTGGATGTAGTAGGAAGAATGCCTCAAGCTTCCTTGCCCAAGCTCTTGCTGTAGATGATCCATCATATGTAGGCAATAGAAACCTATTACCTTTGATTCCTCTTTTGTTGTAGGACCTCCTCTCTTCCTTTAACTGAATGAACTGTGGAAGAGATAGAGTCTCTTTGAAGGCTCTAGGTTGAGATTTGTACTCAACAAGGTACTTACTTAGAATCAAATGATCCAAGTATCTCTCATGCTCATTTTCTTCTTCCCGATGAGAATAGGAAGTGCATGGTCCTTCCTCTTCTTCTTGCTTATCCTTCTTGGGGAGGTTCTTCATAGATTTGAAGAATGATGAGACAAAACTCACCCTCTTTATCATTCTGATCTTCTTCTCTCTGATGGCTAGAACTCACAGGCTGAGCCAAGACTATGCTTTGATACCACTGTAATATCCCAAAATAGGGATTTTCTACAAAAATAAGAATATATTAAGATATTCTAGAGTTGGAGCTACAGCAATACATGAGCACAAATTAATTACTGCAAAAAATTGTCTCATAAAATGTGTCTTAGACACTCTTCCATCAGATTATGGACATATCAGCAAAAGTATGCCTTTAGAAATAGCAAAATAGACACCCAAAACATTATTCCCAGGTAACTGCATTATAACCAGGGGAAATAACGGTTTTCTCCCTTAGCATATAGACTAAGGACCTTACATACAAAAGGGGATCAGAAAGAAATCCCTTTTGATATGTTAAACAGGTCTCCCGGCCTTACAATGTCTTAGAAACACCCAAATCCCGTGACATTTGATTATGTAGAAAATACTGAAGCATGTACAACATTAATCCATGAAGGTTTCTACAACATTATAATAGAAAAACATAGATCTGGAGATTGATGGCACAATATGTGAGGAAAACAGATATCTGGCCTCCTTATTGGATTATAGAGATAACCCGGCAAGGGTTTCTTGAGACACATGTACAAAAAGAGCAGATCTAATTTATTCCGCTCATAAATAACATAGTTTCACTGCAACATTACATGGACATGGATGAATAATGTATAAGAGGGATAAGAATCCCTTGCTCTAGCTTTCCGGGAGAAGGGTTGGCCCTTTCCCTAAGAAACTAGCTCAGAAACAAGGCTTATAACATTGTTGTAGCAACTCTCTGGAAAAGGACGCAGTTCCTGTAAGGGACTGCGCTGTAGGAGAGAAGAGGTGCTTTGGACTGCTGCCAAGATAGGAAATAAGCTCAAAAATCTCCTTTGTTTATCTCTCAAGAGAAGTAAGGCACCCTCTACTGAGAAACATACCCGGGAGTGGAATGATCAACCTTCCACTGCAATGCTTCACAATCATGTTGCTCACTGATTGTGCTTTGACCTCCATGTATGAGATCCTAGGGAAATTCTTGCAAGGATACAAGAATCCCTCCTACTGGAGCATGTGCTCCTCCTTCCTTTGCATGAGGTACTAGATGTGCTCTAGATGTGACAATGCTGTTGCCCTCATCGTTCATCAATGTGTATGGGCAACCCTCCAATAATTGGATCCTCTTGTGAAAAAGAGATTCCCATGCCCTCTTGTTTAGGAATATGAGAAAGAGGTATTACCTCTAACAATGTATGATGCAAGATGTCATCTTCTCCCATGGTTTTCTGAAGTGGAGTGAGGTCTATAGTTTCCTCCATTACATGCAAGGGTTTTGTTTTCTCAAGTTTCTCTTGCTCCAATACAGGTGTTTCAGGAAGTTTCCCATAAAACCTTCCCACCAATGTTTTAATGAATCTTGCATAAGAGGAAGTATTTGAATTTTTTAAAGAACAAGATTAAAAAATCCACCATGCATAAGCCTTACCTCCAAAATTCAGTACTGTTACTCTGATGGCTTCACTTTCAGAAATTTGATGCTGCTGCAAAAAGGTGTCTAGCTCTTCCACCCAAGCCCTAGCTGAACATGTAGGTGAACCATCAAAGGTAGACAAGAAAAATCTGTCCATATTCTACTATTTTCTTCTCTTCATCTGGATCTTGCAAAACTCTTGGAAAGTGGTATGATCTCTAAACCTCTCAGTTTCAGATTCATACTCCTACAACAAATCACTAAGAGTTTCCCTCTTAGACATTCTCCCTCCCTTCATCCATCTCATGGTAGATCTGGGCATTTGACTGCGTTGTGCATCATGGAGTGTAGCTGCATGCTCACACTCACCATGTGCAAATATAGATCTACCTATAGATCCAAATTCTTCTGGAGATCCCATCTCCATCCTTATTTTCTTCAGATCTTCTTGAAAGCTCTGTATAGATCTTGGAAGAAGCTTTGTAAGCCTATCTTCCTTTCTTCCTCCACATAATGGAGTCTCCTCTTTTCTGTACATCTCCCCTTCTGTAGATGGCATAATGGCTGAAAATCCACAGGCTGTGCCAAGAAAGAAGCTTTGATACCACTGTAATATCCCAAAATAGGGATTTTCTACAACAATAATAATATCTTAAGATATTCTAAAGTTGGAGATGCAGCAATGTAAGAACACACGTGGAGTAGCAGCGTTATATTAATGCATAAAATGTCAGAAGATCTTAATAGCCATCATATTATATCATAGTAGCAAAAATGTATACAATATCTGGAGGAAAGAGTCATTCAAGATAGGCAATACAAGCCTCAATAGATCATGTACATGAAATGTGAAATACACTCCTACACTGAAAATGCCCTAGGCTATGACTGCACAGTTTATAGGAGGCATTGCTATAGAAATAGTATCAATGCAAAGATATGGAAATGTATGGCTCAAATAAGTTGGGGAGAAAAGCTCTAAACCCCTGAAAACAATAATACATCAATCCTAGAAGGATTGGCTAAAATATACAAAAATGGAAAAATGAGTTGCAGTCCAAAGACTGAATAGCAGCTGCAACTCATGAATTGGATAGAGATGGCTGTAGATGATACACAAGATGAATATACCTCCTCCAATGTATCTTCCAAGTGAAAGGCTGATACTAACACTGAAGATCTGACCCTCCAAACAATACTGCAAACCCTCACTGCAGATACACACTGAAAATAACACAGTCTAAGAGAGGGATTGAGCTGTAGATCATGGAAATGGTTGGCCTAGTGCCAAATATGATGGGAATCAGCTCAAATTCTCCCTCACTAATCCTCCAAAGGAAAGAAGACTTCCTCCTCTGAAAAACAAGCACAGGAAGTGGTGTTCATTAACCTCCACTGCAACACCTTACAACACAACTCAGATCTAAACAGAAATTGCGCTGTAGCTGAAGGAGGATGCTTGGCCTCAAGCCTGAATGTGGAGAAATGAAGAGAAACTCCTTCAAGAGGGTTGTCTTGGAAGGAGAAGGAATTCCTAAATAGGAATGCCTTGTTCTAAGTAGCACTGCAACTCTGCTAAACAGTAGGAGAATGCACAGTCTAAACAGATAATGGAATCAATAATCAATAGCATGAATCAAAATGGCTGCCTTGCCCTCCTTTTAAAAGAGTGAAAGCCCTCTCTCCATGGGTCCCACTCATTAGGGTTTCCTCCACCAAATAAGCCTCTTCCCATTCATATTGCGCTGTCTATCAAAGTGTTCTCCACCTCTTATCGCAACGCTGTTGACTTGGTCAAACCTTACCTTGTCTCCATGCAAATGTCCTCTTTCACACTTGAGGGGGTGAAATCTAGCTCCAATGGTGATCCCCTTTCATACTATGAGGGATTTTATTCATGTTTTTATTATGCATGGGCCTCCTTACCCAATTATTTATCTCCTAAGTGAAATCAGAAAAATTTAATATTCCAATTTGCTGCATGCAAATTTTGGAATATTACATGGTAACCTGTCCATCTTCATTCAATTTGTTCCTGAACACCCATTTAGTCCCAATGAAATTTTTATCTTTTAGTCATGGAACTAATTCCCAGGTGTTATTCTTCTCGATTTGATCCAATTCTTCATTCACAACTGCTACCCAATGTTCATTCTGGATGGCTTCTTCAAAAATACTAGGCTCAAAGGTTGCTAGAAAAGCAATGTGATCTTGTTGTGATGAACGAAGCTGTCAACCTTCATTTATGTCACCAATGATTTGATTTGATGGATGGTTCTTTTGAATCCATTCTTTTGTTCTCTTTGGAGGAGCTTCTTGTTGTTGTTCTGGTATATCTTGATGATCATTATGTTGAAGATTGCAACAAGAAACAATGAAGGAGGCATCCTGAAACATCATCCTTGATCCTAGTTGGAAAATAATCACCTAAATTAGGTGGGGCCCACACAGGCTATTTTTAGGTGTATATCTATTTTTAGACATGGTGAGCATATTCTATATGTAGAAGGAGGCTATTTGTAGATGGTTGGTCAAATGTGAAAAATAGATGAAATTGTATTTTTAGAATATTGGGCGAAGTCTATTTATAAAGCGCTGATCTAAAAATAGATATGTCAAATATTATTGGTTCTTAATAATATTTGGAATCTAAACATTATCTTATTCTCTTGGAGCACTTCAGTTAAGTGCATAGATGTGGCACAACAGCTGATAGAAGGAATTATGCTATTCCTAAGGGTTTACTGGAGCTATTGCATGGATGACTTCAGTCAGAACTCATGTGACAGAGTTTGGTGGAGTTGGAGAAGTAGTTGGTGGAGTTGTATTTAGTTTAACCCAGTTAGACACAGTTGAGCTAGTTGTATCTAGTCTAACTGATTGATACACTAGTAAGAGTGGTGTGAATTAGTTATTAATTAATTCACTAAATATTAACTCATTAATCAACTGAAGAATACATCAGTTAACTACAGTGCATGGATAGTTTCAGTGGAGACCAGTGGAGAGGTAGGTGAAAGAGCAAGTGTGACTATCAGTTGTGACTATAGTGTTGCATTGTTTGCACCACAAATTTAGTAGAGATGAATTTAAGGATTGCGTGAACAAGGCTGGAGTAATTTGACTTCATCTAGAGCCATTCTTTAGTAGGGATTGCGCAATACAGGCAGGCTAAAGGCTGGAAAAGATCGGTGCATGGATTTGCAAGATCGGGCCTAATTAGTGTGTAGCGATTGGATTGTATTGAGAGCTTGTGATAAGCTTTGTATGAGGATTGTTACATGATCTATATGACATATATTATATATAGATATTTGGGTTTTTTAGCTTTAGGCTTTCCCCTTAAAACACTGTGTTAATGTGTGTGAATTTTTATGGTTTCATGTGTGCATTGCAATTGATTTAATTTCCGCATGTGATGATCAATGGCGGAATAGATTTTGTATTGTGCATGGAGTTAAAATGGTGTGTGATCAAGAGAATATTGGACATATACATGCGTAGTGCATATAATTTCTACATGGTATTAGAGCGTTGATCATTGGAGCAATTGAAATTATTGAAATAGTTGAGTTTTGTGCTGGTGGAATTCGAAATTTCTGCAGTGTTTTCTTGGTGTCGAAGTTGAGCATTCATTGAAATGTATTTCAATGGATTGCAATTGGAGTATGCTGTCCAGGGCAGCTCGAATTATATTGCATGGAAGGACAGGATGGAGGCGGTGCTAGAGGATAATGGGTTGAAGGAGTTCATAGATGCTGAAATTCCTAAACCAGGTTCTAGCGATGCAGCCGCACTTGACGCATGGAAAAAGAAGGTAGCAATGTGTCGAAGGATTCTGTTGGAAGGTGTGAAGGATCACATTGTGTCCAACCTTCATGGTAAAGCCACTCCATTCTTTATGTGGAAGGCTTTGACAGAATTTTTTCAAAGCAGAAGTGACCAGAGGAAGTTGGCGCTTAAAGACAAGCTCAGGAAAATAAAAATGGAGAAGAATGACACTATTTCGGTATACTTGACAAAGTTTGTCCACTGCAGGGATGAGATTGGGAGTGTAGGAGTTAGTGTGGATGAAGAAGACTTGGTGAGCTTGGCTCTCCTTGGGCTTCCGAAGAGTTGGCATAGCTACGAGGACTCTGTCAATGGTCGGGAGAAACTGCCAGGATGGGAGCGACTTTGGTCGGATCTTGTGCAGGAGGAGATAAGGCAGAGTACCAGGGATGGATCTTCATCAAAGAATAATGATGAAGAGGATTTCACTTTGGCTGCCAAAGCAAGGAAAGGGAAGGGGAAGAAAAATCCTTCTCAATCCGGTGTGGATGGCAAAGAGCGTGACATGTCCAAAGTGAAGTGTTTTCACTATCACGAACATGGGCATTTCACCACAAATTGTCCATAGAAGAAGAAGAACAAGCAGGCTGCTGGAGCTGCAGCTGGTGAGGCTCTTGCCTCACAATTTGAGCTGGACTTCTCATTGATCGCATGCATGGTGTCTAGTGCATTGGGATTGGGGTGGTACTTTGATAGTGGTGCTTCCTTTCACATGACGGGAGATGTGAATATTTTCAGTGACTTGGTGGAGAAAGATCTCCAGTTGCATGTTGAGTTGGGCGATAATGGACGATACAATGCGACCGGAATTGGTACCATTAGCTTTCAGAGGGATTCAGGTCAACTCATTCTTTTACAAGATGTAGTGCATGTTCCAGGTTTAAAGAAGAATTTAATCTCAGTCACAATGTTAGAGGATAAAGGGTATGTTGTTGTCTTTAGTGAAGGAAAAGTTTTCCTTTGGTACAAAGCAACAGGACAAGTCAATAAGGTTGGGATTTGAGCCAAGAATCTCTACAGACTTGAAGTAGATGGGATTTCTACGGAGCTTCTTACTGTTGGGAAGTGCAAGAAAGCCATGCAATTGAAGCTTGAGAGGGAGCAGGATTTGCATGCAGGTAAGAGTGAACCTCGGGATGTGGAGCAGCCACAAGATGAGGATCATGGAGTGGGAGCAACCACTCATGCAGAGAAATTTCATGCCAGATGGGCAGAGGGAGTGCATGCAACTATACCACCAGGTGAGAGGTGGGGCAACATGCATGAGTAATCCCAAGAGGAGATTTCTGGGCAGGATTCATTGAGATGGTGTGGATCTAATGAATTGAACCTGGCTACAAGGTGCCCATAGAGCAGCAATAGCATGATCAGTTGGATTGATGCAGGCAGATCAAAGTGACAATGTCGGATACTAGAGCATGGTTCAGAGTTGACAGAAAGTGCAGAGTGCATGGGTGCAGAGTTCAACAACGCAGTGGTTCCTGAAGACATGTGCAGTTGGTACCAGTAGAAGTCAAAGACTTTGATGATAGATGCATTAAGACTGATTGAGTTGTTTGGAGCCTATTCAGTTTCAGAAGTGTTTCAACAAGAGTTGTAGGGCGAATGCATGGAGTTTCATGTCGCATGCAAAGACAGTCCTTTCTTGTTGAGAGGGAGTGTTGAAGATTGCAACAAGAAACAGTGAAGGAGGCATCATGAAACATCATCCTTGATCCTAGTTGGAAAATAATCACCTAAACTAGGTGGGGCCCACACAGGCTATTTTTAGGTGTATGTCTATTTTTAGACATGGTGAGCATATTCTATATGTAGCAGGAGGCTATTTGTACTTGATCCTATAACATTCAAATATCCATCATTTCCAAAGGATATGGTTCCATCCTTCTCTTCGAAAGATACAAATTTATTTCTATATCCAGTTATATGCATTGAGAAACCGCTATCAACATACCACAGATCTTTGTTGTTTTGAGCCTTGAGAGTGAGAGCACAATTATAATTCTTCTTCTTCTTCCATTTTCATTCGTTCTGTGGCTTCGAAGATTCTTCTGGAGGATTTTGAAGTCTACAGTCTCTGGCTATGTGTCCAAAGTTTTGAAATTTGTAACATTCCATATTATTTCTTAAATGTTCAAATCTATTGATGTTTTGTTGAGCCCTAGGAGGTCATATTTGAAGGATCTCCTGTAATTGTATTGGTTCCTAGGGTACGTGCGACATTCTACAGCTTTATGACCAAATTTTCCACATGAATAAAAATAGACATGAAAAATATGTTGGTACCTGGATGGAAATATTCATCAAGGATTCGTCTTCTAAGGATGTTCTTACGAATCTTTTCCAATGAAGTCTATTTGCATGTCAGATCTCATAGGTTCATTTTATTTTGTTGTAGAAGGTCTTGCTTCTTATTCTTTGTAACCGAGGCCAATTTTTTCATTGTAAGATCATTGATTGTTGATGAGTTCTTCCAATGCCCTTGAGCTATTGGCATAGTTTTGGACAATTTTTCCCTTCTTCACTTCCTTACGCAGTGTGACCACTTCGGCTTCTAATGCTTGCCTTTCTTGGTTGCTTTCTTCCAACTTCTTTTGAAGTGAATCTTCAATACATTTATGTTCTTCAACATCAATTTTGAGACCTTTAACTTGTTATTCAAGAGTATTGGAATGGATCTTCTCAACCTTGACCTCTTTTATAAGCTTGATTTCCTCCTTAGAAAATTCTTCTATGGTCAACCCTTCTTCTTCGTTGTTTGATACCTCTTGTTTATTGTGCTTGGCCATAAACAATACTCTCTCATTGGCTTCTTCTTCACTGTCACTATCTTCATCGGATGATGAGCTATCTTATTAGAGAGAAAGTTCCTTTTGGATCCTTTCTTTTTGCATTGCTTGTTGAATTTCTCAAAGACTTTCTTTCCTTTTGAGTTGCTATCACTTATGTTTGGACGTTTTGCTGGGAAATGCCCAACCTCACCATAGTTGAAACATATCAATGGAAGTTTACCTTTGAATTTTCCCTTACCAATTTTTATTTTTCTCGTAAAGTAAGCATATTCTTCATCTGAAAGACCTTCTTCATCATCTCCATTTTCTTCACACTTGCAGGTGCATGTCTTTTCAATTGAAGGTTGTTTGTCCTTATTGGTTTTCTTAGATGCAACGAACACAATTTCTAGAAGTGAAGTATCCTATTCTTCATCAAGTTTCATTTCATATGCTACGAGAACTCCATGTAATTCCACTTTGCCAAGTTTCTCCAGATTTGCATTGTATTCTAAGACCGATACCTTTGGATTGAATCTCCCTGGTAACGTTCTAAGAATATTTCATATAATATTCTTCTTGTCAACTGGCTCTCCCAATCCTTACAGAGTGTTTCTTATTTCATCAACGTATTGGAAGTATGCATCAATGTGACCATCTTCTTTTATTCTGAGTTGCTCAAATTTTTCTCTATAAATTTGAAGATTTTCTTCTTTGACATTTGAATCACCTGCATATATATTCTCAACGGTTTTACAACCCAAAACCTTATAATAAGAAGATTCAATAAGTCCACTGATAATAATATTCTTTGCTTTTGCATCATTTACCAAATTCTTCTTACCTTGTTCACCCATGGTTGGTGTAAAGCCATTTTGAATAGTGTCACATACTTCATAACCTTGTGCCAAGAGATAAACCTCCATTCTTCCTTTCCACAGTGTGTAATTATTTTCATTGAACATAGGTACACCGTTCTTGGTATGCTCCATGACCTCCTTCCAGCTGTTAAACTGCTATTGAAGGAACCAAGCTCTGATACCAATTGTTGGAAATACTGAGAGGGGGGTGAATCAATATTCCTTTCAATTAGTATTATTATTAATCTTTCATAGCATTAGTTAATATTCAATTATTATCAGTGTTTGTATAATTATAGAAGTAAACAAAAGGAACACAACTGCACATAGTTTTTTAAGGTGGAAACCCTCTCCGGGACAAAAACCACCTGAATTCTTTTCCAATAATTCTTTAATATTCAACTCCATTTGAAAATAAAGCTCCAAATTCCTAGAATCTAGAAAAACATTCTTCTCCAGCTCCCATTGGATGGACGATCCAACGCTTGAGATTCTTCAATAGTCAACTGAACAGATGCCCCAACACCCAATGAGCTACAACTCACACTAGCACCACCCTACCACCTTGAAGTTTTCACAGGCTTGAACCTATTGGTGACTTCATGCGCCAGCCTAGCACCGCCCTAGCACCCTATAGAAGAATAAAAGAAGAATGGACTCTCGTACCAGGGAAAATGGTCCACTTTACAATGATATAGAATGATGTAGAAGAAGAATACACACTAGATCATAACCCCAACTATGACACAACCACCTAATGATGATCCTAGACCTCCCGACACTGCCTCTTCAACTCTTGGCAGATAGACACTTATACAATTTTTACATTACAGCGACTTAGTACAATGATACCTTTATAATGACTGTATGCAGTGATGCCCACTTGAAGACTTCATGCGGTGAACTTATAGTTGCTGTTCTGCACCTTGATTGCTGCTCTTGTCATGCTACCCTCTGTTGCACCTTGCTTTGATTTGCTGTAATAGAAAGTCTGGTCCTTTGCAGCCCTTGACAACACATGATCTAGCTTTTTCTTTCATTCTAGGATCTCGATATTGAATATGATGTATCTCTGTTATTTAAGATCCCCAATATGTGATTTTTCAGTCTATATTAGTCCTATGAGTCTTCTTTCCAATGCCATAGTTCTGACCCAATTTGGATTCTTCAAGGGATAGTTATGCCCAATCTCTCAAAATGACCTAATTCTGTACTATTTTAGTAGAGCGAACATGTACGACGCACCACATGTTACTATTTCTTCATTCAGCTCTGAAATTGATACTGAAAAAACTACAATCCGTGCACTATCTGAAAATTCTTACACAATACAAATTCAATACTCATAGAGAGAGTTATGATGATTTTCCCAAGGTCACTTCTTTGAGATGAAGTTCAGGAGCCTGCAAACACATTGACTTCCACAGATCATATCTCAAAAACTGTTGTGCACCTTGACTTGAAATGTTTACAGGAGCTTCCTCGAGATTTCTGCTTCGTCTCATACAAATTTAAGCTTCTGAACCTTCGTAGAAAAAAATTTAGAGTGCAAATTCCACGATGACCTGTATCAGGTAATGAAATCCCCACATGAGGAGGATATGAGGATCACAATTTTTATAAACTGTGAGGATAATTTCTAATCACAAGTGTACGAAAAAAGCTCACTTTAGTTGTTCATAACAAACAGACCTAACATCAAAGATGGCTGTGAATTTCTTTAGATCTGAATTTATTTCACCAAGATAAATGCTACAAAATCTAGATCTATGTAGTAAAAGACATTAAGCAGTAAATAAAAGAAAGAGTTTCTCCATGCATCCATTAGACAAGACAAGAATATTTTTAAAGAATTTTTGTATTTTTTGACACCCGGGAAGGGAACATAGAAAGATGTTACCAGTCCCCCTCAATGGGATGGGTTCTTGTATGTCCTCAACACTTCAGATCTAAGATCTCTCTCTTGATGGTGTAGAAAACCCAGACAAAAAATGGAACTCTAAAGGAGCTCACAAGAAAAATCGTAGCAAAATATGACAATGACGGAGGATCAAAGTCAGACCAAAAGTATAGATCCAAAGTGATCTTTAGGAAACAAAAGGTAGTGAGTGGATGGAAAAACCCTTCTATTTATAACAAAATATTGAGTTAGTCTAGATATTGGTGCATAATTAAAATATTATTAACCAATTCTAGATCCAACTTTTATGGAATATTTTATTATATTTGTTGGAGGGAAAAAGAATTTGAATTTGGTCAAATCCCTTTATTTGTTAATAATAGATAAATAAATGATTTATTTATTATTTTAAAGATGTGGTTGAGTAATAATTAAATAAATAATGATTTATTCAATTATTTATAAACGATTTAGTCAAATTTAACAAGGAATATTATTTAAATAAGGTTTAAATAATTATTCCTAGAAAATAATAAGATAAATAATGATTTATCTAATTAATTTTCCTGTTTTGGGTTAAATATGACCAAGAATATTAATTAAACAATTTTTTAACTAATTATTCCTTGAGGAAAATCAAACAAATATGGATTTATTCAATATCTCCTCATGGGGTTTCCTTTTTAGACCATAATAATAAATTAAGGATTACTAAGTTATTTTTCATAGTGAAAGCAATTTTACTTAAGGTAAAATTGGTCTTACATGGTGTAATTTGATCCATCTAATAGTAACAGGTTAGATGACCAAAAATTGGTGTAACAAATTTCCCCCCAGCATGCGAGTGTTAGGAGCTAATCGTATGACTGAAGTACGTTGTAAGAACTCAATCACCAGACACCGAAGGGGAAGTCACAGAGCGAGAAATATAAGGTAGACAAAAGCGCTAGAGGAAAAGAACCTGAGGAGGTGAGACTTACAAATGCGACAAGTCTCTTTTATGAGTGAGTACCTGTGATACAAGAGGTGGGGGAGGCATACCTATGCCTGTCGAGACAAAGTACAAAGAATAATGTGTCTAGTAAACAAGGGACTAAACTACATAGTACATGGTGGCATAAACATGAGCCAGATAAAAACATGATAATGAATCCCACATACATACTGTGCCTGGGATAACAACTAGGAATTATACAATAATATCTGAGTACATGAGATATAAGTACAACCAAAGAGGCCCTGTAGACAGGAGAGGGCTCTGAAAATCTGAATGATACATGCAAACTAAAAGGTGCTACAAGCTTTTGAGGCCACAACCATAAAATATGTGGAGCTGCATCGAAGTCTGTAATGAAGAGGTCATCCGGGCATGTGGAGGGCTACCTGAAGGGCCACCCCCTCATGAGGTCTGAAACATCTCACACACACTCAGGAATCACCGGTTCAATCTGTTGCATCACTGAACCATCAAGTATATGGATCTCGATCATGCCGTAAGGAGATGGAACTGAGAAAAAATCAAGTCAAAGGGAAATAAGGAGTCCCTTTGCCTGATTCCTTGGCACCGAACAAGAGTGGAAGTTGGAACCAAGGTATATTTCCCTCTAGACCTATCTTTTGGAATGAATGAGTTGATGTCGATAGAAAGAGGTCTGCCATAGGTGAGGCAATAAGGGATCCTCAACTAAGGCACGAGAGATAATAGTAGAGCGACTGATAGGTTGACACCAGGGATGATGATGGAATGGGGGGTACTGAGTAGCTGGCTGACGACCTCCCTTGTTAGATCATGAAGGGCATAGATGACCTGGTAGCAATTGACACAATATCAAAGGGGACATGCGATAGTAGAACTGGAGGCCATAATGTGCGACACGAGAGAGGAACCAAGCAATGAAGGATGGAGGACTATAGCGGGATACAAAGGGACTTGGGATAGACTCCATGGATGTGTAGATGACTCAACTCGGATGTTCTAAACAAGGGTGACTCAATGATGTTGCCACATAGAAAAGGTCTAGTGAGGACCATGAAGACATGATTACAAGATGGTTACTCATGAAGAAATTCGACACGAGCATGTACAAGTATGGAGGAAAAGTGGTGCCCCAAGTACAAGTGTTGCAAGTGAACAAATTCGAGTTTGAGGAGTGGTGAAGTGACCCTTCTTGGAAAAATGTGTCCTGGTGAAGTATCAAATCACAAAAAACTAACAGATACCCATTTTAGGGCTCGGTGAGAGCTTTCCAATGGTATGGACGGTTTGTCAAATTGAGATACGGCTTGGCCGCAATGGGCGAAAGAAAAATCTAGGGTTTCTCTTTTAATAAGGCATTTTCCCTCCAAATACACTCATTTGCAAGTGTAGCTATAGTGAATGTAGAGAGGAGAGAAGGCCCTAAATCTTGCGGCTAGCGTAGAGGAAAAAATGACCATTAGAATCGAGATTATTCAGTAGCAGGTAAGAGGCCTAACCATACTCTTTCAAGTAACGGGATCAAAATTTCAGTTTAGGCACCTTGAGCTCATGAACAGGCCAGGTCACACCTTTTGGGTTTTGTTCTATGACCTGGGTAGCAAGTACTGGGCAGAGAACTGCGACCTATCCCAGGAAATGACTTGAAAAGTGTGAGCTGTTAGAGAAAGGGGGTTTCAGTGCTGTTTTTGGATGAGAGCTGGGATTTTTATGGTTGAGGGGCATAGGTTCCCCCATGCATGTTATGGTCATGCCAAATGTATTTAGAAAAGGGAAATCTAAAAACATTTTTAATGATGTGGTGCACCGTGTTTTTGTTATGGTTATGCAGTTTGAGAAAGGGAATGGAGGATTACCAATCTCTTTTGGTACTACATATATGAAGCAAATGGACTAAGTTTCTGGGTTGGCATACATGGTGTTACTATCTCGAAGAGTGGATTTGGAGATAATGAACTGGTGCTTTCCTAGAAAACCCACATGTTGGTCAACAACAATGTTTAGGGGACTAGGTTGCTGATGTAAGATGAAGGAATGATGAGGGGTATCATCCCTAGAGTGATATGAAGTGATATGGGACTCCAGAGGTTCTTCTAAATGGGCAAGAATAAGGGTACTAGAGTCGACACGACTAGATACACTAGGAAATTTGTGTAGAATTACTTCTTGTGGTCTCTCGAATTTGGGTGCCATCTTACCCAAACATTGGGTGTCAATGTAATGGCCACAAGGTGTATGTAGTTTGAATGCATGGTTTCGATGTAAATGGGGATAGATAAAGTCAGGGGTGGTGACTACTTCCATAATGTCATCATCGTGATAGAAGATGGGGTGAATGGTGGAAGAAATACCACTTGACGCAGCGAAGCTACCTGAATCATCATCATGAGAAGAGAGGTTCACATGCGCATCGTCACAAGGGATGATAGAAAAAAAAGTAGATGAAGGATCCACTGATGTTGAGCCCAAGGTGATCGCTAGGAAAAACAGAAGGGGAAATCCCAGGGGGGTCTTCCGCCGTGAATCTCATAGATGATGAAAGGTAGCGTACAATGGCCGAAGACTCTACCATTTCAACATCCAAAGGGGGAATGTCTATGGGAGTGGATGTATCCTCTGGTTCTACTGAAGAAAAACACACAAATAAGGGAGTGGTGGACTTGTTGCGCTTGGCCTCGAATTGGTGAACCGCTTCCAAAGAGGAGCGGTACTCTTTGAGGTAGGGACAGAGGTAAGTATAGTGGCCATTGAAATCACACAAAGAACATGGGTGATTTGTGTGCAAATTCTTGAGTTTCTTGGCTGAATTAGGTAAATTAACATGGAATTCTGGGATATCAGACTCAAGAAATTCTTCGTTGACCATGGGCTTGAGACAAGGCAATTTAGGACAATTATGGGTGGCATGATCGACAACATCACACAAATCACACGAAGGTGTACACTTTGGAGGCTAAGGAGGAGCAAGGTTTGTCGGGGCAACCTTGTCTTTAGGTGCCTTCTTGTGATCCTTGCCCCCTTCACCCGAAGTTGTCGCAACAGGAGGAGGTTCCTGTTGAGGTGGCTGAGGCACAGTGGTAGAGGGAGGGGTCATGGGTACCGGTTGAATCAGTGTCAAAGCAAAATAAGGTTTGGGCTGGCTAGGTAGGATAGTGGCTGGGGGACCAATGTACCAGAATTGGATCCCCAGGGTCAGGTTAGGAAGGGATAAGGTAGCCATAAGAGGTACCGAAAACACTATAGGAAGGGGAGCTAAGAATGGTATCTGACCGGAGGGGTAATGGACATGCAGGACAACTCTAAGATGGTTAAGGCCAGGAGGAACCATGTCGGGAGGGTAGAGAGGCTCATGGATACCAGCTGCAGATGATGGGCCTTGAGGAGGGGGTCCTAAAGGCCGGGTCGAAGTGCTAAGAGCAGGTTGCAGAGGGCGGGGCTGATGACTAGTCAAAGCAGGCCGCTTGCGGGAAGCCCGAGATGATTGCATCATACAAACGTTCGATGAGCTAGGATCAGAGATAGGAGGAGGAAGACCAGGGAAAGAACCAACCAAAGAGGAGTCTTTGTAGACTCCAGGTGAGACGATGGTCAAAGGTTCGACTATTTTATTATTGGCCACCGAAGAGATGATGGACTCAGGGGAGGTCTGAGACTTCAGTTCGTAATATGTCAACTAGTCAATGGTGACTGTATTTCCGTTATGAGGAATGGAAATCTTGCGGTGAACCACATATGGGACAACAGAAATCGCATAAGTGTAGCTACAACCCAATAGAATGTTGTAATCGAAGGGGGCATCAATGAATTATACGTCATCGCAAACAGTCTTGCCTGCAAGAGTAACAGGACAATTGCAGAACAAGTCAATGGGCTGGGAAGGGTGGCCATCCCACGCTCGGAGGATGATAGTGGAAGGAGAAAACTCAGGAGATCTGAGTTGCTTCCAAATCGAAGTGGACATCACACAGGTGGATGCCCCCTCATCAATGATACAACGGGAGACGTTGGCGTTCTGTATCTTGATGGGGATTTGGAAGGTGACGAAAGTAGGAAGGGGAGGATGTTCTGACTGGTCAACATCGAAGATGATCAAACGATCATCTAAAGGATCCACAGTGCCCATGGCAGTTAGTAGAGCTTTTCGTTGTGAAGGGAATGACTGGAGGAGTTCCAACGTTGAGATGGCAGAAGGAGATTGTGCCAAATCATCTACTATACTATATGACTGGGGAGCTTTGCTAGAAGCAGTGTTTCAGCGTAATGGTCCTTTAGGGATCTTGGTATGAACCTCTACCTTAGGCTAAGGGATCTGTAAAGGACCATTGGTTGTTGAAAGAGGCTTTATGGAACCTAAAGAAGGGGGCTCGGGGGCAGACATAGCAGGAGGCTTTTTGTACTGACGGGGCCGAGTCTGAAGGTTGAGGTCAATGATAATGGGTTGGTCAGAGTTCATCATGATAATCTGGTAATCAGAGGTACCAGATGAAGGAGGTTGAGTGGCCACCTAACCTTTAGGTGGTTGGGTAGCCACGAATCCTTGCTGAGGGAAAGGATTGGTAAACATAGCCAGTTGGATGGGTGCAACATTGGGAGGAATCGAAGGGGAGGCTTGTTGTCCTCGCGATGCTGCTTGAGTCTCCCACATCTGACATATCTGTGGTAAAAGAGGACAATCATGGGTTTAATGACCATAGACACCGCAACAAGAATAAGGCTTATTCGTGCAAACAGGCCTATCTTTCTTGGGCTGAGTGCCCTGTTGCTGGTTAGCAGTGTGAGGTGCATTCCCTTGGGGATTAGGTCCTGGATTACCGGGGGTAGATTGATTTTGGGTGCCTTTCCTCTTCTTTTTGGAAGTAGGAGGATTAGTCGTGCCCTGTTGTGCAAACACTTTCCCCTCAGGGGGTGGTGGCTGCTGTTGCAGGGTTTGAGAAGGCAAGGGAGGCGGGGGTGCTAATGCTGGAGGAGCTAGAGCACCAGGCTGCGGATAAGGATAATAAGGAGGTTGGAAAAAATTGTGGTAAATAGGTTTGGTAGAAGGAGGAGGCATGTCATATCCTGGATACATGCTACCGAGAGGGGGGAAAGTGCTGGTGGAGCTAGCCCCTCCTTGAGGGAAACCATAACCCATGGGAGGATGAGTATACAGATGAGAAAGGGCTCCAATGATACCATCGGTGGCATGAGATTCCCCTGGTGCGTTGGCACCACCGGGTCTAGGGAGATCAGGTAAGACGATATCAACATAACCAAATTGTGCATATATTAGGTCATATTTTAATGCAATCTGGAGAGCATATTCTTCGGTCTGAGGGAGATGCGATGCAACATCTTTGCTGATAGCAGGAAAAAGGGATCTAAGGAACCAATCCATGTAGACATGGTCTTCAAATGTAGGGGCTCGACATTGGCTCTTTCTTCTCTGCCATTCCTAGACATGATCGGATAAGTGAGTCGCAGACGATTGACGAAAAGAGGTCAAAAGTTCGGTACCAGTGTCATAACAAAGGGGAAGCTAGAAATAAGACAGAAAATCCTGGGCAAGAGTTGCAAAAGTGGCATGAGAGGAGGAGGCCTGGTCAACATACCACTTAGAAGCTTCTCTAATAAGCATACGTTGGAACAATCGAAGACAGACAAAGTCATTGGTGATGGTGTTAGACGAACACTACATGTGGAAAGATCGAACATGGTTTGTAGGATCTTCTCCAGCAAGACCTTCAAACTTGGGGATGTCGGAAGGGAGCTTGGTTGGCATAACAGGCCAACCAGCGTCATGGCATATGGGGTCATTGATCAACTGGTTAAAATAGGGAAGACTAAGGCCTGCCATATAAGGGAGCAAGGGAGCAGCCAGGGTATTTCATGTTGCGGTCCCACTAGTAGTATTCCCAGCATTAGGGCCGGGGTTACCATCAGTGTTAAGTCCTAAACCAGACATGGTGAAGGTGACAGGGGGATAACTAGGGCTAGAACCAGAAGGGGAACCCAATGAACCAGAAGAGGAGTCGAAATGAGGACTCAGTGGAGGACTAACTCGCATCTTATGCGGAGGAGTAATTATTCCTAACGGAAATTGAAGATGAAGGCCAAGAAGTCTTTGGGATAAACACCTTCGGGGCGCAATGATGACAGAACAAACACGGATCACAAAAGGAAGAAAGACCAACAAGGGTAAGGAGGTGTAGGATCAAATGATTACAATGTCGAAACAAGGGCAGAGAGGTGCAAGATCAATTGATTACAATGTTAAAGTCTTTTCCTGGCGGTGTTAACAAGGCACTTCTTCACTTAGGGTGTGTGTGTTAAGTGTGTTAATTTTAATTTTTAAACCTAGATGTTTGTAGAGAAAGAAAAAGTGTGTTGTATAACTTTAAATAAATCTGCAGATAAAAGTAAATGAAACTAAATATAACAAACCCCACGGGGCTTTGGTTCTACGGTGAAGGGTGCACTGTTAAGGCACTCCATGCGATAGGTCACCGGTTCCAATCCCCCCGTGGGTGCTGACTTACAAAAAAAAAAAAAAAAAACTAAATATAACAAAAAATAAACAGCTAAATATGCATTAATCTAAACCCAAGGATGTCGGCTTCTCAACAACTAGTCTATGTGTGGGAAAAAATCTAGTAAAAACACACCAAAAGAGCCAATGGATCTAAAGTCGGGAGGGAAAATGATCTAACAGACAAATCTTCTCTAAATAGGTGCAGAAAACAACAAAAAACAAGAGGGAAAAGTGCTGCAAATGAGGTGGCAAAAGGCTATAAACTGAAGGGAAATGGAGGAGGACCAAACAAAACTAAAAAAAGGTGTTTTGGATGGATAAATAAGCAATCTGAAATGGATCTGAAGGTACAGGATCAGATCTGAAAAATGGTTGAACACACTAAAATTTTAGATGACCTGCTTCATTTAAACTCCTCCTAGAAAGGAGGAAGCGTACTGAAGCCCTAGCGGGCTAGGTTCCCATTTCAATGAGTAAAACAGAGTAAGTACAGGTCCAAAAAAGGCAGAGACGGAGGTCAGAAAACCCTGAATAAAGGCCCAGACAAACCCAGAAAAATCTCAGAAAAATTCCCGCGAAAAAGTACAGGTCGCAGTTTCTAACCTGATTTCTGCAGAGGTCATAGGTTTGGGGCTGTTTTCTGCATCCTGAAGGTCCAGTTCACAAGATTTGGCCCAAAAAGTGCGACCTGCACTTCCAACACTCTCGGGAGCAGGTTTCAGAAAAAATTGTCGTCTCAGCTGTGGCTGATACCTGTCACCTGCGCAATAGGTCCGGAAACACATGGAAGTTAGAATTTTTACTGTTTTAGAGTTTTGTAGGTTAAAAACAACATCAAGAAAAGAAAAACAAGAAGATGAAGAAAAATCCTAGGGTGTGAAGCAGCTGGTCATGCAGGGATCTGAAAAACGACAGAGGTCGTAATCGTAAACCCTTGTGGAGTCGCCAATTGTTAGGATGAATTCTAATCGCAAATGTATAAAAAAAGCTCACTTTAGCTGTGCATAACAAACAACCCTAACATAAAAAATGGCTACCAGTTTCTTTAGATTTGTAGTTAGTTGACCAAGGTAAATGCTACAAAATCTAGATCTATATAGTAAAAGACATTAAACAGTAAATAAAAGCAAGAGTTTCTCCATGCATCCAATAAACAAGACAAGAATATTTTTAAAGAATTTTTGCATTTTTTGACACCTGGGAAGGGAACATAGAAAGATGTTACCAGTCCCCCTCAATGGGATGGGTTCTTGTATGTTCTCAACACTTCAAATCTAAGATCTCTCTTTCTTGATGGTGTAGAAAACTTAGACAAAAAATGGAACTCAAAGGGAGCTCATAAGAAAAATGGTAGCAAAATATGACAAGGATGGAGGATCAAAGTCAGACAAAAAGTATAGATCCAGAGTGATCTCTAGGCAACAAAATATAGTGAGTGAATGGAAAAACCCTTCTATTTATAAAAAAATATTGAGTTAGTCTAGATATTGGTGCATAATTAAAATATTATTAACCAATTCTAGATCCAACTTTTATGGAATATTTTATTATATTTGTTGGAGGGAAAAATAATTTGAATTTGGTCAAATCCCTTTATTTGTAAATAATAAATAAATAAATGATTTATTTATTATTTTAAGGATGTGGTTGAGTAATAATTAAATAAATAGTGACTTATTCAATTATTTATAAATTATTTAGTCAAATTTAACAAGGAATATTATTTAAATAAGGTTTAAATAATTATTCCTAGAAAATAATAAGATAATTAATGATTTATCTAATTAATTTTACTGTTTTGGGTTAAATATGACTAGGAATATTAGTTAAATTGCTGTTTAACTAATTATTCCTTGAGGAAAATCAAACAAATATGGATTTATTCAATATTTCCTCATGGGGTTTCCTGTTTAGGCTATAAAAAACTTAATAAATTAAGGATTACTAAGTTATTTTTCATAGTGAAAGCGATTTTACTTAGGGTAAAATTGGTCTTACATGCTGTACTTTGGTTCATCTAATAGTAACAAGTTAGATGACCAAAAATTGGTGTAACATAAATGCTTTGGTTGAGAGGAAATTCAACAAGTGAAAGTGGGAGAGATTTTAGGAGCTTAAAAAGTATTAATTATTGACTTTTCAATGACCCATGCCACAACCCCATGGGTTTTTAGCCCACTAACTGGGGTTACAAACTTCAAACATGAATATCTCTAAGACCGTGAAGAATTACACGTCGTGCCATATATTAACGAAAACATCTCGACAAGTAGAAACCATAAATAATATTCTTGACCCACAATATAGTAATTTGGTAGGTCAAAATTCCCATGAAAGATCGGGGTGGCCCCTTGTGCTGCTTGGGTTGACATCAATGACAACCACTGATCAACAGAACCTGGTCCAGAGGCTTATTGGAAGATAATGAACCAAGAAGAAAATATTCAAAAAGATGATAATGTTCACAGTGAAACACCAACTCAACAAATTGTTATTAAAAATGACAATATCATTAAACTTACAAGTTGAAGGATAAGAGAGATGTGTTCAAGAATGAAACCTCAAGTAATACAAAAGAAGGCATGAAGGGTCCTGCAAAATAATTGTTAATCACATGGAGAAGGATGCGACATAGATTCTAGATTGTTAATAATATGATGTCTCGACAGAAAAGGATCTCTAAGTTCATAAGGATAATCAAACTCTTGGTACAACCCAACTTGTTGTATCTATTTATGTTACAAAGACACTGATAAGGGGGGAAATAATAGCTCTTGAAATTGAACCTAGTTCTAAAAATGATAGGGAGCCATTTTCTTCAAAGGATAACAAAATGAAGGAGGGTTTTCTTGTGGAGGTTGGTGACCTATAAAGGATATTTTCACTTCTATGATCTTTGCTTTGGCATTGAAATATCCTTGATAATTTCCTTTGTCATTGCTAAGAGAAAACATTGATTGGGAATTAATTTTTTGTTAACAACCTAAATTCCATTTTTGGTTCTCAAAATCATGTTGAATCATTAAACTATTTCTAAGTTGTCTCTGATGAATATGGTCTTTAGGGTGTTTGGTTTTCAGTCAAAGTACTGATATTGAAGGATGAGAAATTTTTTGTCTATTATGATGAACTACTTTTAGATGAAGGTCATATAAATCATCAAACCTAGTATCTTGCATCTTTATTTATTTTTCAGTTCACTTTATGAGTTCTTTTTTAAGTGTAAATCATTGATTTAATAATGGAAGAATACATGTTATGATTTATGGCATGTCATTCAGCTTATGCAGGCCCAAGTTAGCTTTAAGAGTGGATACCGCTGAACAAAGATAATGGAAAAGCACCTAGAATTCATATGGATCATCCTATGACTGTATTCAAATTTGAATTCACACAGAAGTGTTGCAAAGAAGTTATGGGTAATTATATACGGAATGTGTGAGATCATGTGGATGCATGGATATTTGATGGGTAATCTCTTGTCATTTTCTCACATCAAGTTTAGATTAAAACACTAGAGGAAGTTTGTACAATCTCTTAATTTTTATGCTTGTATATGGATTTTTGTCCATATTGCATGAGTTAAAGGGAAGTGGACCATAATTTTTTCTTCCTTGTTACATTTTATTGATGAGGTTACAAGATTAAAAATGAGTTACAAACTATGAAGTATGTAGGTATGCTACCACCCCTGAAGGACTCATCAACTTGTGTTTTCTTGTGCTGGAGATGAGTGGAGACCCTAGAGGATGTTAGCGATGCCCTCCATCTCTTAGGGCATCCCTTTCAAATAGGGGACATATGGGAGATTTCCTTATTAGAGAGGAAACACTCTGGGGCGTCTCTTCTTATGCAAGAATGTCTAATCATTCCTTTTCCATGGGTTATTTAATGGTGTCAAAATTGATTCGATGCCATTTTAAGCCAACTACATAAAAAATATATCATTCACCAATTCAGAGCCTAATATATGTCCAAAAATGTGGACAACTTCAATAGCTTTAGAGGGTCATTTTTTGAAGTTATATGCTTTTATATTTTTATTTTTCTGTCAGGTTAGATATTCAAAGGGTAGCAATGAATTTTTGTTATGGCCAACCAAAATATTGAACAAAATTGGGTTTTCAGTTTCAATATTCAAACCAATAATTTATTGTTTTACCTCCAGGTTTAACTGAAGAAATTTTTTTCATTTTGAAGTAATTTTCATTTATGGTAGAAAGCACTTTTCTTTCCTAAACATTATTCTCCGTGATCAAAACTTTGCAGGGTATAATTTTGAAGTGGAGGGATATGACCAGGTTGTCGAATTTGAAATGAGAATACTATAGCTATACCAAACCCCAAACTTAGATCTTTTCAATTGTAGAAAAATTTTGCCGCGGTTTATGAGAAGTCACAAACGACAAAAGAAATAGTAATGGTTATGAGGAATTAAATTGAAATATTTGCGACAAATGTTTTAAGGGTATGTACACTAAAATATATCATCACATTGTTGGCATACTTAATTATTGAATGAAGGCATGCCTCTGCACATTTGAAGAAATAATTGAAATGACCATGCTTCACATGGCTGCTACATGTTTAGCTGAAAACCCAAATTTGAAGAATTAGAATATGAATCTTAAGAAACCTATACTTCAACAGTCCCTCCAAAATGAATTAAAACAATGTTAATTTTAACACCTTGTTAGACTGTTGAGAATGTAGGTGGGTCCTGTGTTTTATAGGGAAGTCCTTACATGCATTAACAATTAAAGAGAAATGTATAAAGTGAAACTTAGGGAGGGGAGCTAGAGGTTGTAATTTTTGAATTTATGACAGCCAATGGGATGAAAAAAATGTGAGGCAAGTGCATGAAGTGGTAATGATCAGGTTTATATATAGGGGATTGTACATCATAATAGAATTTGGTTAGAAATAAAAATCATTAATACCAATGAAAAACTTTTCCAACGAAGTCGTCTATATCTTCTAGCACTTGTTCTATTTTGGTTCATTTATTATGTTTACTCATGTTCTCAATATATAAGAGATGGAGGGTTGATTGAGATGAAGATATGTATTATGCATACTTGTCCATGACTCCATCAAAATGGTGAAGGAGGAGTGGAGGTGATGTTGAGAATTTAGTAGGGCAGAGTTTAATTCAATTCTCTTACTTGATAACTTCTTGTGTTATACTTGTTATGCTTCTATTAATTAGATCTTATCTTCATTAGCTTATTATGTCTTTCATCAAGTCAATTATCAAAACATAGGAGACACAAAATTTTGGCTCTTCAAGCCAAGGCAAAAACATCTCGCTCTTGGAGAGGAAAACCTAAAAGTAATTCTTCTTCTAAATATTCAATTGACAAGTACCATGACCATGACACAGAACCTTGACACCGATATGCCTCCATGACCTTGTCACTGATCCACTAGGCCTCTTATGTTGATATTTTCTTTTCTACACTATTCTGCACTAGCCCTAGGGAAACTCGGTCCCTAGCTTTTGATTCCTTTCCTCAGTCACCCAATCACTATTCCATGACCTATATTACTTTGTACTCTAGGTAGATTCACCCTTAGTAAAGGTAGCCCTCGATCTACCCTAAAATATTCTCTTTCTTATAGTCCTTTATTTCTCAATATATAAACTTCTAGCATACTCAAGATAGACTATACGAGACCCCTTTCTCTTCATTGTATTGAGACTCTTCTTCGTTGTCTTGACACTTCACTTCGCACCAAACTCTAGTATTTTAATACACATTGAGGTTATACTTCTCCCTTGGTGGAATAGGTATTAGTCTCATAGATTATGCGAGGTACAATATGCTCAAGTTTAGAGGTAATTATCCTTTCTTTATTCTTCGTAGATTAGCCCTTATCCTTTTGCACCAAGAAAAATCCTTAGCTTGCACTTTTATCACATATCTTGTCCTAATTGTATGTCATCAATGAGGCTATTGGCTCTAGGGGTCCTGACCCAGGTTCGAAGGTTAAGTTTTGCCAACAAACCCCTATGCTACTTGCCCTTTCGGCAGTGACCTGCTTGCACAGGCCAAAGTCTCATCCGAAGCAGTATGGGAGGGTGTTGGAACCAGGTTTCCACACCCTAGGAGAGGGTAGGTAAGTCAAGCCAAGCTGCATTCAACTCTATAGCTACTAGATCGTATAGTGCAGAACCCAGATCTACTAATATCCTTCGCATCCACGGGCGCAACACCAACTATAATCATAGTAACTAACATATCATCAACTTATAGGGCATCAATGCAATTTCCACTAGTATTATTGCATAAAGTATAACATAACAGATCCAAAGCACAACACAATCAACTAACACAGCGATTTTCACATCTTAAGAAATGAAACAATGACATATATCAATTAACCAGATATCATAGATTCAAATTATAATAATTCCAATAGACTCAGATACTTCAACAATACTTCAACATTCATTAATCCTTCAGTTCCACTTACAATACCCCAAACCCAACCTGCGCACACAGTAGCAGGGTTCGCACACAGCAAGACAGAGGCCCTCTGCACACACAGCAATAGGAGTCCTTACCCAAACAACCTTAACTAGATCCATCAGTTCACCCGCAGCATCAATTCCAATGCACTCCTTTGCCTTTTCCACTCAAAATATTCATCAATTTATAACAATTCAGCCTAACCTTTCCTGTGGTCCGCAACTAGTGGTTTATGGACTCTAAGTCTACCCTTTGACCCATTACAATGCTTTAGGGGCTTTGACCCACCCCAAAATTCCTGCGCTAGACTAAATATAATAAAAAATACACAAAATGGACCAGATTCGCAGCTTTGTAGGAGACCCTATTCCAACAGTCCCCCAACACAATCTTGTGATTTGTCCCAAGTCACTATGATGGTGGGTTCTCTACCTGCGCGTGAAATTCATTGAGGGCTGCGATCAGCAGGGCCAACACTTCTTGAATCTCAGTTGTAGTGTTCTACGCAATATCCATGATCTTTTGTGATGTCGGTCCTTCTGTCACCAAGGTGACACTCTCCAGTGTTTGATTTAGTCGTTTAAGAGCAACAGCAACAAACTGTGAGAGCTGAAGGGCTGCGGTAGTCCAAGGCTTCAAGAGTTCTTCGATGGCGTGCTTTTTATGCCAGATTTCCACAGTCTCAACTAGGAGGGTGTTGTTGGTCCCCAATCGTGCCAGCCGCTGTGCAAGAACTAAGGTAGGTAATGTGGCCTCGATCTGGTCAAAAGCTTCTTCCTTCTGCTGCAAGCCTTGATTGATTTCTCAGAGGACCGGATCGTACTGGATCTCGGTCCATAGTTGCATGGCCATCTCTAGCAACTGGAAACTTGAGCAATATGCCCCGTAATAATGTTCGTAGCTTCGGTCACTAGCGCAGTGCGCTGGGCTTGTACATCCAGAGGTGTTTCGGGCTGAAGTTTGGCCTGAAACTCAATGAATTGCTGCTCTAGTTGCGTCTTAATGACCTGCATCTCTGTCCTAGAGGCCTTCAATGCTGTGACCAACCCTTCAACTTTAGCCCGGGGGGTGGCTGCAGCCGGGATCTCCTCTGTAACCTCCGTGCAGAGCTAGTGGATCAATGTTTCGAGGTTTGCCTACTGTGTGACAACGAGGAGTGCTTCGGCGTTCTGCTGCACGATGGTCTGCTCGGCCACCCCGAGTTGTTGGTGTACCTGCTGGTCTTGATGGCGAATCTCCTGAAATACAGCGATGTGGAGGCCCTGTAATGCGTCGTGGGGAAGTTTTTCCAGGTTCAGCTGCAACCCTATTTCTGCTTGGAGTTGGACTACTTGATCAGGCGGACTGATCACGAGGGAAACGCTAGGTACGGTGTAGAGATGAATTTCCTTAGTAGCGAGCATTGTACGGCTGGTTACCAAGGGAGTCCGTACCTGAGTCATGCTGGCCTGTAGTGTGTCTGTCTTTAACTGGAGGGCATGAAGCTCAGCCCTGATGGTGTCAATTGCAGCCTTCTGTTGTTCCTCCAGGGCTACCCACTTGTCTTCTGTGGCCATTGTGACGGCGTCCGCTATTTTTTCGAGGTCCCCGTCAGTTAGTGTGACTGTAGCATCATATTCTTCCCGTTGGGTGCGCTGCTTCTTTCGGGGCCCTTTATTAGGCTCACCTATTCTCTTTGTGCCTCCGAGGTTTACTTCTTCCGTGCCCAGATCTGGCGGCGAATCGACTTGGGTTTCAGCTCTGGTGTTCTTTGGTAGCGCGTTCTTCTTCGTGGCTGCATTCAAGCCCTGCTTGCTTGGTCCTGCAGTCTCCTTGGTGGGGGTTTTGAAGCCTATATTCCAGGCAAAAGGCCATAGCTCAATCACACTCTCAATTTCCTCATCTGCTACCATATACAGGAGTGACATCTAGGTTTTACCCTTGAGGCTGCAGATCTGAATGTGGTGCATTGTAACCTGGAATGTTGCAATACTTTTGTACTTGTTATACACCATCGGGGATAGCCATTGTCGGGAGTTGATGGCTACGACCAAGCTTCTATGGAAGAGGAGCCAAAAAACTTGGTTATCTTCCACGCGCTGCGTGTCCTTGGAGTCCCACAGATGGGCGAATCGATCCCCTTCACACATTTCTTGCGTGAGCTCGGGGAGGACCGACTCCTCAGGGGCCTCCCAGGCAACCAATGCTATAAGGAGTAGTAGCCAAGAATAGCAAAATTCCTTCCCTTGTTCCTGAGATTCGCGGATGTTGGTCAAGAGTTCGTCACACAAATATTGGGCCCAATTGAGGCAGACCCACGTCGCACACCGACCTGCTAATCAAATGACATAGGCAGGGACGGTTGCGACCTATCACTTCCACATTAGCTTGCATGCTAATAACATGGTACCCATCTGTGTAGAACAGGCACTGATGGATTTGATGATAAAGCCCCGGGTAGTCCACTCCACCTTATACTTTTGGCGCACAAATTCAGCAGTCTCGCCTTCATATTTCTTGCCCACCTGCTCCAGAGGGTGTGGCCCCTTCATGGGAAGGCTCGTAATCCTTTGAATTAATGCAGCATCAATGGGGAATCGGTCCTGAATCCATAAGAAACCATCATGAATTAAGGTGAGCAACTGTCGGGCCAGCTGGTCCGTGACGTTGTAATGGCCAAAATGGGGCACCCGCAGCAGGTTCAAAAGCCCGAATCCAGCCAATCTACATAGCCAGTGCTGAGGAATGACTATGACCCCATCATTCGCATAAATTGTGTCGAATTATAACGCAGGGGCCAGCTCAGGGAAGGTTTCATAATTCGCCAAGTCATGATCATCGAATTTAACTTCGTGGAGCCTCCCGCAAGGATCATTGATGACAGAGACTTCTCCCGGGGTTAGCAGCGTTTGCAGATAGGTGATCAAGCCATCCAAGTTTTTTGGCGTGCGTGTTGAAGGTCGGCATGGTTGGATGAAGGGAGGTAACCAATTGATCAGATTGGCGGGCTGGGCTTCCTCCTATGTAGACTGATCCTGAGGTGTTGCTTGTGGAGACTTGGCATACCTCGGGGAAGTCCTAGGCTTCCCTGCAGCCCATTTCACAGTTTTTGGGGGCTTCCCTGATCCCTGCGCTTTCTCTTTTCCCTTCCTTGTGACTGGTGTAGAGAGCACTTCTTCATCCTCAGCTCCAATCTCCATTACATCCTCACTTTCTGGTTCTGTAGGTGCCGAGGGTTCAACAGGGTTCATGGATGTCATCCTAGCGTGGAAAATGAACCCTAGCTCTAGGTGGATACTGTCAGAAGGAGTAGGCTAATCGGACATGAAAGGGACGGTGCAGACCCGGAAAATCTTATAGCTCAAGTTCGCTTGAGACAAAGATGATAAGTACACGATATGCAAGTGAGACAGATCCCTTATCTGAGCTATCCTTCCATTTTTATAGTGCCTACGGTCATCCAATGGTAGGGTAAACTTCACCTAGAACTTACCATCAGATAAACAGTAAAAAGTCCCCAAAATCCACCTCATTAAATTCCAGGGGGCCGTGCCTTCCAACGGTAAATTTTGCTTCTTACTAGATGTTAGTGTGCCAATAGATAGTTTTTGCATCTCTTGTGCACTCAGCATACCTGCTACGCTTGGGTCAAACACCTGTGCTTCCTATGCATCCTCCCCCCACAGGCTTGTTCCTTAGGTACTTCAAAACCAAAGACATGTTTTCCCAATAAGTGTCATCCCAACCGAACCAGACCCCCTGCATAACCAAGTCGCTCAGAGGCGCTATAATTAACGCATATTCCAAAAAAAACTTTTTGTAATACCTTGCATGGCCGAGGATTGAACGCAACTGTTTCCTTGTTTTGAGAGTCACCGAATATATGATAACTCTACCTTCTATATCCACATCCTCATTCTTAGCCAATGTAGGGTGCATCCCATTGCTACCCATTCGCAGCTTGAGCGGCCTGGTAGCTGTGCACACCCCTTCCAATTCTGAGTCAGAAGCAGCTCGCGGATCAACCTTACCCTCTATTGGGGCTAGGCTACGGTATTTTACCATGCTTGGTATCCGTGTTTCCCATGAGGGTCCTTTCGGTGCGATAAATTGGTGCGATTCACCCCATAACACGATGTCAATGTCCAGCAGTACTGTGTCAAGCGCCTCTGTCCCGCATACTAACCCAAATTTTCCCAGGAACTCTTCCTTGAAAGTCCCCTAGTGGTGGGTGCATCGATGTAGCTCCGCATCTAAGTACCATGCAGAGGGAAGTGGCCCCAGGGCATGAATCAACAGGTGAAGCCACTCTTTAGTCGTCCTGTCACACCACTGTTCTTTCCATGCGAACAGATATTCGCGTGGATCTTCCGATCCAAGGAATGTCTTGATCTGCACATCGGTTGGGGCCTCAAATCGCAGGATCATCATATCATGACACTCCTCCCAATCTTGGAATGCCTCCTCATGCATCTCCCACCATCTCGCAGGTGTTCCACACATGGCTAGCTTAAGGGCCCCTAGCCTTTGTCCTTTGGGAACCTCTGCTTCGAATGCTCGCAAAAATTCCTTAATGCTACTAGAACCATCAAAGTAGGGTAGGTCTCTTACCTCTGAGGAAATGCAGTGGAAGTCCCTAGTGACTCAAAGACATCGCAGCGTAGAGACATCGTGCAACCGATTTTTCCAATTCTCCATCTCCCTATCAGAGTCAGAGAAGCATTCAATGTCCTTTTCCCAGCAGAGTACTCCACCCACCATGGGGTTGATCCAATATTTGTCCCGCGTAGTCAACTTATAAATTTGATCCACCTCCTCTTCATCGCACACTAGCTATGTGTATCGTTTGCCTTCCGCAGGATCTAATGGTACTATCACCCTTGTACCATTATTCTCGAACACCATGCTTCTCTTTTTGAGGTTGATGATACCACCCATATCTATGGCCTAGTCCAACCTTAAGAGCACAGGGTAGGGGTCCGCATCTTCTACAATTTCAATTACCTCAAAGTCAACTTGGGCCTTTACTCCTACGATATCCACTGTAATTTTAGACAACCTTCCTAGTGGGATGATTTTCTACTAATTTTCCATGCGCAGCTGAATAGTGGACCATTCCAACTTAGGCTCTCCCATTCGTTGCCAAGTCTGTTTAGGTAATACGTTCGCATCGGACCCTAGGTCCTAAATAACTCGATCCATTTTGTAGTCACCAATCTGCACAGTCAACTGCATTCCTCTCTCTGTGCGTTTCTTATACCTGTATAGCTTGTGCACATCCTTGACCTCCGGGGGTAGGTTGGGTCGTGCTACGCAGCTATCTATTAATGCCTGAAGATTCTCCATAGCCTTTGGGTTGCGCAACAGCTTCATACATGCCTGCAAAAAGGGCTCGACCTCCTCATCTGCCTTGAGGTTCACAAGTGCCTGAGCAGTAGCTGCCTCTGCCTCAGCAAAGTCCTTATGAGCTGCGACAAATGTTTCTTTTCCCTTTTTTAGGTCCAAACCTTCTTGTTTGGTCACTGCTTGTCGGATCACAGGTTCCATCGCAACCTCTTCCTCAGGTCCTTTGGTGGCCATCCCACTGCATTTCACAACATTCACACTTGGATCTTTGTCTCGCAGCTCAACCTTAACTCTCTGCACATTCTGTGTAGGTGTTGGCTTCCTGCATTTTTGCTATCAAGATTGGACAATCTTCAATCGCATAGTCCAGCTATCTGCAATATCGGCAGGATTTCCTTGTAGGGTTAAGATAGTCCCTTGAAAAGTATCCTGCTTCTCCATAGTTATAACAAATTAGCTGACCTCGTCCCCGACCTGCACTTCCACCTTGCCCCCCTCCCCTGCCCCTTGATGGGGAGCCACCTATGCCTACGGGGGCTCTTGGCGACGCAGGGTCTGAGTGTACTCTATATAAGTTTCCTCGATCAATCATCAAATCATATGTCTGGCAGTTGTGTTCATCATGTCCCACCGATCTACAGAACCTACACCATTGCTGCTTCACCTCTAGAACATATGCCACAAGGTAGGGATAGTGGTTGGTATTGTGCAGCCCTGCAACGCGATAATCATCGCACCATAGTGTTGGCCCACTTGGTCCCACAGCTTCCCTAGGGTGCAATGGGCTAGGTCCCCTAGCCTGCATATAGTCTGCTAACACAGGGCAGTTATCCTTGGTATGACCATTCACCCTGCATTGTATGCACCATCTTTCGGGGCTAGCCTCTGCCCCTCATTCCTTCTGCAGGTTTTGGATCTTTATGTGCATCGCTTCTAGCTGTCCTTGGATCTGTTGGATGCCCAGCTGAGTCTCGTCTCAAGGCGTAGATTCTAACTTCATGGTACCCTCCAAGGATTTCTCCTGCAATTCTAAAGTTTGGTGCACCATAGGCACACGTAGGTGAGGTAGCAACATAGCGATGAACCATTCTATGTGCTATTTGTCATCATATTGGAATCCCCCTTCTCTGATCACCTTCTTCAGTCACTGATCGGCCTCCCACACAGATTCAAAAGGCCCTTGCTTGAAATCCTTTAGATCAACCATGATTTGAGAGTAGGACTTAGGTTTCTTGAACTGTTGTTTCAGGGAATTCTTAATATCTTCAATGGTTGCATTTGCGTTTGACCGATGTATCCCATGTACTAGTCCAAAGCTCTTCCTTCGAAGGCAAGGGACAACTATGCCCTTTTCATCACATCACTGGCTACATTCTGTGTAGTCCATACCGATCCCACAACAAACCGAAATTGATCCCTGTCTTCATCTCCCACACCCTTAAAGGTCAACAACTTCATGTGCGCAAACATGTCGTCTTCCGGTGGTGGCGGAGGTGTAGGTGAATTCCTACCCCTAGGCTGGTTGGAAAGTGGTGTGGCTGGAGGACTCTCCACAGCTGCTTCTCTTACAGACTGTAGATAGATCTATCTCCTTCTAGGTTGGTTCTATAGTATTGTCCACTTCTTTTTGTGCTCCCATCTATATCATAGGTCATTCACTCGGTATGGCTACATAGAATACTCTTTTTGCACAATAATATCTTGATCAGCAATGGCAAGGTCTTCAGAAACTTACCTCAGAACCCCTTGAAGAATCTTCACTCTGCTTCAGAGCAGGAGACAAACTTATCGATGGCAAATTCTGTCACAAATCTTCCTAACACACTGTCTACCCAATGGTCCACCGTGCGAGTGATGGTGTTATCAGCCTTTTCTAACTGTTGGATTAGTTCGGGGGTCCACTCCATGACCCGCTCATCCTTCCAACACTTCTGAAATTCTACCAACCTTGCGAGCCACTCCTGGAGCTCGATCACAATCGTTACAAAGAAGATCTCATAGATCTTTGTGAAAATGTATTTATTATTCCACTCTTCGGTGGTCAACCTCTCACTGCGGTTTTCTTTTATGACAAATTACTGAACTTGTTGTTCAAACCATTCATCAATTTCCTTCCTTTCAGGCTTCCAGTACAGACTTGGCATTACCCGATCCCTCTCTCAAAATGCTCCCGGTCCTGGCAACGAAATCATTTGTTGGCTCGAGGGGTCCTGACCCAGGTTCGGAGGTTAAGGTTTTCCAACAAACCCCTATACTACTAGCCCTTTCGGCAGTGACCTACTTGCGCAGGCCAAAGTCTCACCCGAAGCAGTATGGGAGGGTGCTGGAACCAGGTTTCTGCACCATGGGAGAGGGTAGGTAAGTCAAGCCGAGCTGCGTTCAACTCTATAGCTACTAGAGTGCAGAACCCAGATCTACTAATATCTTTTGCATCCATGTGCGTAACACCAACTATAATCACTGTAACTAACAGATCATAAACTTATAGGGCATCAATGCAGTTTCCACTAGTATTCTTGCATAAAATATAACAAAATAGATCCAAAGCGCATCACAATCAACTAACACAGTGATTTTCGCATCTTAATAAATGACATAGAGACATATATCAATTAACCAGACATCATAGATTCACAGCATAATAATTCCAATAGACTCAGATACTTCAACAATACTTCAACATTCATTAATACTTTAGATCCACTTACAATACCCAAAACCAAACCTGCGCACATAGCAGCAAGGTCTACACATAACAGGACAGAGGCCCTCCATGCACATACTAGCAGGAGTCCTTACCCAAACAACCCTAACTAGATCTATCAGTTCGCACGTAGCATCAATTCCAATTCATTCCCTTGCCTTTTTCACTCAAAATATTCATTAAATTATAACAATTCAGCCTAACCTTTCTGTGGTCTGCAACCCGTGGTTTATGGACTCTAAGTCTACCCTTTGATCCATTACAATGCTTTAGGGGCTTTGACCCACCCCAAAACCCCTGCGCTAGACTAAATATAATAAAAAATACACAAAATGGACCAGATTCACAGCTTTGTAGGAGACCTTGTTCCAATAGAGGCTACAGTCCTAGATATATATATAATGTGGTTTCTGTTATGGGGCTGACATTGCCAACTGATTGTGAGTTGAGTTTATAAGGATCTTCTCCAGCATCTTCTAGGCTATCTTCAAGGAGTAATTTGACAAGGTCTTTGGAGCATACAATTACATCAATTATTGTCTTTATAAGTGTAACAACACTTCATATACATGACTCTAAATTATATATTTGTGACAAGGTGACAAAACCCTAAAGTCATCAAGTATTTAACCTATAATAAAAACTCCTTGCTCATGAAACATGTGAGTCAAGAATTTACATTTTATTATCTTTGTGTTCTTCATTACATAAATTCATAATTACAAGTCATTATGTAGGCTGAACCTAGTCACACTTTCCAACAATCCCTCTTAACTAGGGGGTATTCATAATGGTAAATGGCCACTCTCAATCTGAAGAATCTTATAAGAGGAATTCGATTGGTAATCCATCTGTCATAGCATCATATTAACCAAAATTGTTATAGTGCAAGGCCTTAAATAAAAAATCCATCTCTCCACGAGACCTTGAGCTACAATACTAGCGATACCAATGATTATAGACACCCTCATCTTGTCTCCAAGGTACATACTCCACCTAGGTGTTCACTGAGTATGAACTTGTAGGACTATTCTTATCGAGGTAGCTAATACTCAAATACTATATTTCCTTCCACGACTACTCTTTCCATGTATGCCCTAATAAATCCCAAAAGAGTATCAGATTTCAGATGATTACCCAATATCGCATTATGTCTTCTAGGTGAAGACCAAAATCATGTATCTATCTCTCCCTCTTAAATAGGGAGGCCATATTCTTAAGATTCCCTCTTGGCTAAGGAATTACCGAGTTTCTTCCAAGTAAGAAACTTATTACCAGACTCCCTCTTAATCAGGGACCTACAACAACAATGATGAAAACACTCAGCTGCTCATGAATAACTCATCTCTTCGATGTCATAAATTTCTTCGATGTTGAGAAGTCTTTATCTTTGGGATCTATTCATTAGGGTACATATCATCCATAACTTTCATCCATGAGTCATGTTTTCATTAGCAAATTATCCATAAATCTTCTCATCTAGTATAGCTTCATGTTATGTTGCATTATTTCGAACCATATATCTTCCAAGGATATTTCATCCTACCATATGGTTATCAACCTGTGGAAGACATCTACTTCCATTTGGAAACCCTGCATAAGCTCATTAGATGTTATTCAACCATAAATATGAATACTTAAATCAAAAGATACCTCAATGATGATCTTTCACCACGACATCCTTCTTGTAGGCATTGGCATCCTTTGTAAATGTTGACACATCTCCAAAAGATATGTATTTCCAAGGGTCATCATCTTTTTCAGACTTCTTATCAGAGTCTATATATCTTTCTAAGATATTTTCTAGTCAAGTCTTTTCTAAGCTTCCTTGGATTTTGACTGCCTCGTTTCATGATTGTACTTTTTCACGATATCTTCCTTTTTCTTTCTTTCTCCACACAATTTTATTTCATTCCCGGGAACTTCCAATTTGTAGCTCCTTGATAATATATAATGAGCTCATATTCCATATGAGGACATATTATGTTGATTTCATCTGGTGTTGAACATGTCTTCTGACAATTTGTGCATTGAAAGTATTTCTACTTTCTTTGATCATACTTCTTCTACCTGCAACCATATGAAATCTCCACATAGCATCTGGTATCATGATAAGTATATATGTACCTTATTTCCTTCCTTTGAGTCATTCTGTAAAAGTTTTCCTTGGAGTGAATAATTTCATTCCCTTGACCTGCTTTATCAAAATGTCATCAAATCCCGATCCCAAAATTATACAAGTTAGAATTCTTGAGGAAACCTATTTCTTTGTTTCTAACCATTGAGTCTAAATAGGACTCCATTAGAAAATGTTAGCACTTGTTTCCATATTGATTATTGAATGATGACCCTTGATCTTAGATGACTGCCTTCCATAAATGTTGTTATCAGTGAGATTCCCAGGAGCCACTTTTATCTCATCGCATAGATGTCACATAAATGTGTTCAGAAATCCTCCCATGACAAGTACTCATGCTTCCATCATGATGCCAATTCTAACGTGATGTATCAAACTATTTTACAACCAACATATACCTCTTAAGAAGATGATCTCAATCATAATAGAGAGCTTCCACTTCTTCTTTCTTAGGTTTCTTTGAATCTGGTTCTTCCATTTCTCCAGTGGCATGGGCTTCTTCCTTTTTACTCTTCTCCTTATTATATTTGGGACAATCCTTCTTGTAGTGCCCAAGTTCATTATATTTATATCATTGTATCTTATCCATGTTTCCTCTTTTCTTCTGAGGACCAAACTTACCAAATCTTCCCTTTCTTCTTGACATGGCAGCATAGGCTTGATCCTCTTCATTTGATCCTATATCAATTTTAGCTTTTAACCTCATGTCTTCTATCTTACATAGAGACCATAGATCCTAGAATGGTGTTGCTTATTTCTTCCCATATATGCTGGAAGTGAAGTTTTCCCATCTGTTGAAATTTAACAAGAAAATGCACCACATACTAGCGTGGGATTCTAAGTCACACATGAGTGAGGAATTCAATGACACATTAGTGCTAATGTAGGTGTCCAGTTTTTAAATAAATTGGAAACTAAATTGAAATCTTATATCATAACAACTTTTAATAGTTAACTGTGTGTGATAGACTTAGTTAGCTTAAGAATTTCGAGTTGAGGGTCAAATATGATGCATGTAGAGTGATTCTATTATTTACAAGGTCCAGTTGCAGTTGTAGCACTAGTGTGGTATGAGTGCAATCAGTTAACTCAAATTAATTGAGTTAAAATCAGTTTAACTAGTTCTAACTAAATTATGATTTAGTGGAGGGTCAAGTGAATTAAATTAGATTTAATTCACAATTAGTGATCTACCAAGTAACTAATGATTCAATATTAATAGATGCATGCATGCCAATTCTAATGATGACCCAATTGAGACAAAGGTTAAAGGCAAGTAAAATATCAGTTGTATTATTAGTGAATTGCCCGAGCACAATTTTAAAGCCACAGGTAGCCCATGATGGATTGCGTAGTCAAGGAAGGTTGGAATTCCTATTTAATAGGAATTATTTTTCCTAGGGATTGCATGAGCAAGACAGGCTGAAGGGGGGAAGGAAATTAGATATGTATTGGTCCAATTTCACCTATATCAGTGTGAGACAATTGGTAGAGTGTATGAGGTTCTGGTGAACACACATGGATTGTATTGTTTCATGATTACTTGGTTTATTATACAATAAAGATGGAGGGTTTTTGAGCAGTTGCCTTCCCCAGGAAAATCTTGTGTTGTGCGATTGATTTAATTTTTTCTCTTACTTGCATGTGATTGAGCGGTCATGATTTATATTCTGCAAATATTCTAGAAGTATTCAATATATTGTTTTAGTACATTGCATGATCGGATTGAATCCATTGATGTAATTTCTCCATGGTATCAGAGCTGTGTTAGATATTTTCTACATGGTATCAGAGTGGCATGAATCACAATAGTGGAGAAGAAATTGACTTTGTGTTGAACAGTATTCAAATTTGCAGATACTTTCTTTGGAGCTAGAAGCAGATCAAGATGTGTTTCAATGGCTTGAGACTCGAATATGCACTCAAGGGAAATTTGAATTATATTGAATGGAAGGACAGGATGGAGGTAATGTTGTGGGACAATGGGTTGAAGGAATTCATAGATAATGATATTTCAAAGCCTGCGGCAGAAAATTCCCAACTTCTTGATGCACGACAGAAGAAGGTAGAAAAGGTGAGGAGGATCTTGTTAAAAGGAGTTTTATATCATATTGTATCGAGTATCCATGGAAATCAAACCTCCATATGATGTGTGGAAGGCCTTGAAGATATGTTTCAAAGCAGCAGTGTCCATAAAAAATTAGCACTCAAGGACAAGTTCAGGAAATCAAAATGGATAAAGGCGACATAATCCAAAAATACTTGACCAATTTCACTCAATGTCGAGATGATCTTGGAAGCGTTGGGACTATTATAGCTAATGATGACTTGGTGAGCCTAACACTTCTAGGCCTTCCCAAGAGCTTGCATAGTTACTAGCACTCTGTGAATGGGAGGGAGAAATTACTAGATTGGGAGCGACTATGGTAAGGTTTGGTATAAGAAGAGATTTAGTGGAATACTAGGGATGGATTCTCATCCAAGACAGATGATGAGGAAGATTTTTCCTTGGCTGATAAGGGAAAGAAGGGGAAGGAGAAGAAGTCCCATTCGAAATCTAAGACAGACAAAGAAGGCAAGAAGCATGACATGTCAAAGGCGAAATGTTTTCACTGTCATGATTGTGTTAGTGTGTTTGGTGGATGCATGTACGAAATCACACCAAATTAAGGGGTGTGGTTTACCCTCTTAAGTTATTGGTCACATTGTAATATTCCTTCTTAGGAAAATCAGCAATATTGACAATAAAAATGCAGTTTTTAGAAAATTATGCTACAATAATGAGGAACATCACTTGGATCCATTATTTTATGCATTATATCCCTCAAATACAGAAGAGGATGTAATATTCCCACTTAGCCTAAGCTAAGAGGAATATTCAATTTTGTTTTATTTTCTGTTGCATGAATAAATGAATAAAGGAGGACATGTAAAACTCCTAAAAAGACTGAATAAATCAATGCCCATGTGAACACAGATAAATCAGGGCCATGTAAATACTCACTTGTAGGTGCTAAAGGGGTTTGATCTATGATACTGGGTCAACCTTGACAAAATCTACAATGCTATCTAGGTTCAATGCATCTCCTAAAGGGACAACGTAGTTTTAGAAGGAGGCCCCTCATGTGAAAAGAGCTAACTCATCAAGGTGGTTTAGGGTTTGCAAAGGCTCTCATCTTATAAAAGGGAAGGGAAGGTAGCAAGAGAATTTTGTTGATTGATCATATTTCTGAGTATTTTGTCTGCTTAGACAAATACTATTCTCTGCTGTTTAGTGGAGGATTGTGCTTGGAATTCCTATGCAAGGATTTCACCTCTTCCTTTGAGGATTCTTGGAGGAGTATTTGCTGAATTGATCCACTATTAGGATTGAGGCCAAGCTCTACCTAAAATTTCAGTGCTGATCCATTGAGGGTTTTGCTTCTCTTGCAAGCTGCAGAAAGTGGGATTCTAGATCTGTAGAGATCTAGCTTGTTTTGGGAGCCTCTTCTCATGTAGTATGTCTTTTAACCTCCTGGAAGAGTGCCTTTCCTGTTTATACTTCAGATCTGTAACTTGGTAGTGTCCATCCATGTCATTTTGAGCTACAATGCTGTTTCTATTGATGGACTGCGTTATTTTGATATGAGGTTCTTTATGGTGTTTTGTTTCCAGTTTTGATCAGAGATATCTGGTGTTGGGCTTTACCTCTCACTTTGGTGATCCATGAATTAGCTTGCTGATCCATGTTCTATTTAGATCTGATATTTTGTAATGTAATGTTATATTCAAAAATTACCGCAACATTATATAGATCTGAAACTTGTAACTCAGATCTACTCTTATTTATGCATGATTTGGTCAAACCCCCAAGGGGATCTTGTAGAGAAAACTATCTAGTTTCCAGATCTGATATAGATCTGATGTTTTGACCACAGATATGTACTAGATATGAGTTGTAATATACAACTGCTACAACTCCTGAAAATAACGTTGTTGAGCCATTTCTGCTGATATATATATACATATATGTTGTAGCTCTCTTTTATGAAGATATTCTACTCTCTTGTCTCATGTAATCTACTGTATATTAAAAGAGCTTCAATTTACTTTTGATTTGCTACTGTAAATTAATTCATTAATCATATTTGATGGCCTCCTACTCATATTTTCCAAGACTGCGTTATTATTGAAGCAGTTTGCTGTGCATAGCTGCAACCCCTCTTGTAGGGTGTTTCCCAGCTAGACTAGGTTGTGGGAGATCTGTTTACCACACCTATTTTGATTTTTTTTGCTTCCGTTTTGGACTTAGACTCCATATATGCTGATCTAAGGGATCCAAGGGCTGAAAAATCATTTCTGTACATCAATCTCCCAAGGAATGCGTTATTTTTCCAAGCCTGCTGTGCAATCCCAATTTGGGAACATTACAGGGGATCAGAAACAAATCATTCTAGCTAAGCTAAACAGATATCCCAAGCTCAATAGAGTCTAAAATCATCAAAATCCCATGACTACTAAAACACATAATTTCTGAAGCATATGACAGCGCAGTTTAATGAGGGTTTCTACTAAAGCAAGATAGAAACAAATAGATCTGAAGATATATTACTCAAGGAGCTGAGAAAATGGAGATCTGGTCTCTTTTATATAATATTGAGATAACCCAACAAGGGTTTCTTGAAAGCATGAGGTAAAAAAAGTATATATACAGATCTATGACTGAGATTATGCTGTCTGACTACATCTATTCATATATATGGCCGAAAAATACAAGAAATGGCTGAAACTTCTCCTTTCCAGCTTTCCGGGAGAAAGAATGATCCTTTCCCTAGGAAACTAGCTCATAAACAGGGGTTTTAACCCTCCCACTGTAGCACCATGAAAAATAACACAATTTCTCCAAGGGAATGCACTATAGTTATAGATGATGGCTTGAACCAATGTCTGATGGTGGAAATATAGCCTAGAATGATCCTCTTAGATCCCTTCACCAAGTTCTCCAAGAAAGAGTGTGTAATTCCCGCATGAGAATACCTTGCAGTAAATAGTAAAACAAACCTAGCTAAACAGATGAAGCATGCAAGAAGTCATAAGACTCAAACATAAAAAATATTCTGAAAATGCCTCTCATGGCTGCCATCCCTTCCCTTTTATTCTTGGTGAGCCTCCTCATCTTTGTACCTACTCATTCATGAGGTTACTTCCTTGCAAATACTCCTCCTCCAAAACTGCGCTATTCCCACTAGCTCCACTCTCTCTTTTGGCAGTGCTGTTGATTTGGTCAACCTGGATCTAGTCCACATGCATTTCTCCCTTTCACACCCAAGCTGAATTTATTTTTCCTACCTAAACTAATCCACATCCACATTGGAAGTGTTTTATTCCTACTAAAGAGATTTAAGGGTCTCCCTACCCCATTTATTCTTCTAGACTGAAAATTAGAGAAACATATAATATTTCAACTAGCAATAAGGTAATTCGGAATATTATAGTCCTCCCCTCCCAAAAGTTTATTGTCCTCAAGCAACAGCAAAGAAGGATGCTGCAAAATATTCTCTCCTTCCCAAGTGGCATCCTCATCAGGAATATTCCTCCATCGAATCAAATATTCTTTGATCACCCTACTCCTTAGCTACCTCTCCCAAGTATCCAAGATTGCCTCTGGCTGAAAAACTAGATGGCCCTCATCATCAATAGGTGGGAGATCCATATTGGAAACCACGTGTTTTCCAATGGCCTTCTTGAGTCATGAGACATGGAAAATGTTATGGATATTGCTCCCCATAGGAAGCTCGAACTCATATGCTACTTCCCCAACACGACAGATCACCCTATATGGCCCATAGAATTGAGGTTTGAGTTTCTCAGCTCCCTTCTCCTTGAGTGTAGACTATCTATAAGGCTAAAGAAAAAGATAGAACAAGTAATCTATCTCAAACTATCTCTCTATCCGACCACGGTTTGCATATATTTTCTGCTGGGTTTGTGCTGCAGCAATGTTGTCCTTGAGGGCCCGGAGTAAATCGTGAATCTCTTGAATCCATTCCTTTGCTCTGGGAACTTTTCTTGCCCCAAACATCACATCAGAAAATAAAAGTGCATCATACCCACAAAGAGCTTGAAATGGGGTCATGCTAATGGACATATGAAAAGTTGTGTTGTAACAATACTCCCCCAAATGGAGCCAACATAGCCATGTTCTCTATTGGTTTGAAACATAGTTTCTCAAGTAGCCTTCCAACCACTTGTTCACTATTTCAGTCTATCCATCGGTTTGTGGGTGATAGCTGGTACTTGGTGTCAATTCAGCACCCACTAACCAAAAAAGTTCTTGCCAAAATCCACCCATGAAGCGGCTATCTCGATTACTAGCTATGGTCTTTGGGAGACCATGGAGTCTAAACACATCCCTGAAGAAAATATCAGCTAACTGTGAAGCAGTATATCATGCAGAAATAACAAATAAATGTGAATACTTTGTTATTAAATCAACAACTACAAAGATACAATCCTTACGTTGAACTATAGGTAGATCGGTGATGAAGTCCATGGAAATACTCTCCCATTTTCCATCTGGAATAGGGAGTGGCTGCAATAATCCTGCAGGATGGTTGTGCTCTCCTTTATTTTTTTGGAAAACTATGCACTCCTTGATGTGTTGGAGTACATCCTCCTTGAGACCCTTCCATGAGAATCTTTCCCGAATAGCCCGATAAGTCTTGGTGAATCCTTGATGCCCTGCAAGTAGGGAATCATGTGATGCTTGCAAAATGTTATCCTTAAGCTTAGAATATCTAGTCAAGAAGACCTGATCTCAGTAATAGATGACATCATCCATCACTCTATACGTCTCATCAGTCACCACTCCATCTAGTACCTCACATGCAAAGTTGTCTTTGGAGTATTCCACCAACAACTGGCCCTTCCAATATGCATCTATGCCCCTTATGGACAGCGCTGCTGGCCTCCTGGATAAAGTATCTACCACCACATTACTCTTCCATTTGACATAATCTATGTCAAAGTCATATTCTTGGATCTTAATTACCCATTTCTTTTGCCTCTCCTGAAGTTGCTATTGCTCAAGAAAGAATCAAAGACTATTATGATCAGTCTTCACTCGGAATTTATTCCCCACAAAAAACTGCTGGAACTTGGCTAAAGAATGCATAATAGCCAGCATCTCTTTATCATATATGGGGTATATCCTCTCATGTGGCAGCAAATTCTGGCTCTCAGAAGCTATAGGGTGTCCCCCTCGCATCAATACTGCCCCAATGCCTTCCCCTAAAGCATCACATTCCAACACAAAGGGTTGAGTGAAATCAGGTAGGACCAATATGGGGTAGCTACTCATCACCTCCTTGAGCTTATCAAAAGTTCTCTGCGTTGTGGGTGTCCAACCAAAGGCTCCCTTCTTGGTTAGATCTGTAAGTGGTGCTTCTAGTTGAGATAACCCTTTTACAAACTTCTAGTAATAGGTACATATGCCTACAAATCCCCGGAGTTCTGTGACATATTTGGTTCAGGCCAATCTCTAATAGCACATATATTCTCTTCATGGAATCTTACCCCATGTACTCCAATGATGTGGCCAAAGTAAAGAATCTCTGTGAGCCCAAAGTCACACTTGGAGAGCTTAGCATAGAACTGCTGCTCCTTAAGAATGTGTAATACTGCCTCAATATGTTGTAAATTTTTTTCCCATGTGCGGCTATAAATAAGAATGTCATCAAAAAAGACTAATACAAATTTCATAAAGTGACCACGGAAGATGTGGTTCATGCAAGATTGGAATGTTGTTGGAGCATTGGTCAGCCCAAAAGGCATTAACAAAAACTCAAAATTCCCATAGTGACACCGAAATATTGCCTTGGGGATATCTTGGTCCGTCACCCTGATTTGATGATACCCCGATCTCAAATCAATCTTGGAGAAATATTTGGATCCTCTTAATTCATCCATCAATTCATCGATCGTGGGAATTGGGTATCTATTATTCATGGTTTTCTTGTTCAATGCTCTATAATCAATGCACATTCTCAATGTGCCATCTTTCTTCTTCACCAAGACCACTGAAGAGGCAAAAGGACTAGTGCTAGGCCGGATATGTCCCAAGGCCAAAAGATCTTGAATGGCCTTTTCAATCTCATCTCTATAGGCTTTGGGGTGCCTATAGGGTGTGGTAATCACTGCTTGGATTCCTTTCTCCAACTCAATAGTATGTTCAAAGCCTCGGTCAGGAGGTCACCCAGGTGGAATATCTCCAAATACTGTAGAGTATCGGTCTAAGATAGATTGTATATCGGGATGTACTGATGAATCCTTGATCCCAGCTTATGAAAAACACAATTCTATTGCCCATTCTATGTCCCCTCTGCGTAAATATGATTTCATCACGTGGGCTGAGATAATTTTAGGTGGATAGGTGTGTATGCCTTTGATTTTCTGATGTTTACCATTCCCCTTTTCTGTCCATTCCATCTCTAAGGTTTCCCAATCAGTGGTAACCTTCCCTAAGGTGATTAACCACTGGACACCCAATATGACATTGGTGTCTGGAATATCAACCACAAAGAAGTGGTCTGTCAATGTGTAGGTTCCCATGCTGATGGTTAATGCTAGAACATATTTGGCACACTACATGGTTCTAGCTCCTGGAACCAAGACTGGGAACCCCTCAAAGTCTTCTATGTGAATGCCCCTCCTTTGTACTAGTTGTGTATCAATAAAGTTATGAGTAGCTCCAATGTCTACCAAAACTGATACTCTTTGTCCCCTAATAGTGCCCCTAACTCTCAATGTTAGATACTTGGGAACTCCTGTTAATGTTGCAAGAGTCCCTCCCATTGGAGAAAAATATTTTACTGCATCTTTTTTGGGGGGTACATCACTAGTCTTCTCCTCCTCATCAGAAAATATCTCAATGCAATGCGCTTTCCCTGCAACACATTGGTGGTTTGGTACCCATGGCTTTTGACAGGACAAACAAAGTTTTTTCTTCCTTAGATCCTTCTAATCATTTTCAAGAGGTGTCCTCCCTTGATTCTCCTTTGTGCATGAAGAAATATTTTGCTGAAAGGGTGCTTCGGTATTGGGCAAGGTATGTTGTAAATCCCTAGCCTTCTCCGTAGCTTCTTGGAGTGTAGTGGGTCTAGTGCATTTCACCAGTCCATGTAATGGTTCAGCCATCCCATCAATAAAAATGCATATTCTCTGGCTCATAGTGAGGTCAGATACCATTAATGAAAGCTTCAGAAACTCAGAAATATAAATTTCTAGATCTCCCATTTTCTTGAGTTTGGTTAGCTCAACAAAGTGAGCCTCCGGATCCCTAGGATCAAATATTTCTACCAACTTCCTGGTGAAATCTGGATATGAAGTGATATGAGCATGCCCAAGTGTAGATAATCCATGGAACCACCATTCATGAGCCTCACCCTCTAGGTGCAGCGCTGCTATTTTGATAGCCTCCATTTCAGAAACTCTGTTGAGTTGGAAATAAGTATCCAACTTCTCTACCCAAGACTTGGCTGTGCACTTGGGTGATCCATCTGTTGAGTCTCAAAAATGTTCTCCATATTCATACATATTTCCATTATGTCATAACCATTTAGCTCTTATTTCATAGCCATTTGACCTAAAACCCTACATCAAGTAACCATTTTCATAAATATATGGGTTAGGATCCTTGTTTTCCAAAGTTATTTATTTTATGTATTTTAAGTGAATTTATGATTAGAAACTAAAAAATTAACATAGCTTCATATATCTATATATGTGTTATGAGTTTTGTGACATGTGTAGGTCAAAAGGAGATTTCTAGAAGACCCTTATGTGGCACTCTAAGACCAAATTCGAATTTGGTTGGAGAAGATTATGGGATCAAGAGGATATGTGTCTCACTTCCTTGTTGTATTGAAACTCTAAGAGGATATGTGTCTCATTCTTCAAGTTGTGTTGAAACTCTAGAAAGACATGTGTCTTATCATTTCCTATTTTGATTGTAACTCTAGAGATGGAGGGAGAGATTCATGGACTCCCAATAATGAGATGTCTCCTCATATTTTGTATAAATAGGAGAAGCTTTCTCCTATCATAGGTAATGAGGAAGTAATGAGAAAGTAAGGAAAAAGTAGTAGAGAAGTCTTTTGTAACAAAGTTCAAGATGGAATGGGATGTAAATTTGTGAGTTCTTTTTAATAGAGAAATTCAGTTCTTTGATGATGTTTTGATTACAACTTCAAGGAGCTAAGAACTACACCAAATTGGTAGCAGAGGGCCCCTGCTATCCAATGAGGCTTTTACATGTTTTCTAGATAAGTTGCTTTCAATTCTGTTTTGTCATATTTCCTTACTTAGATTGCTTTTTGAAATCATAGCTTTTAGCATAATTTTTCATGGCAGCCCGGACATTTGCATATCTTTTGACTAATGACATGGAATCAATATTGTTCTGCTGTTAATTTATTTTTCTTAGTTTTTGTTTAATTCCAGTACTGCTTTGTTTATTTCAGTCTTGCACATTTGCTTCAGTAGTTAGATTTAGATATATTAAATTGCTCATGTCATTTTCAGTTACCTCCGAAAGCCACAGCTGGACTGATGGTGAAGGATTGTATTATGAAATGTGTAGTTTGATATTAGTTTCCTTTCTGCAAATTTAGATATATTAAACTGCTCATAACATCTTCAGTTGCCTCCGAAAGCCACAGCTGGACTGATGGTGAGGGATTGAATTATGGATATGTAGTTTGATATTAGTTTCCTTTCTGCAAGTTAGATATATTAAATTGCTCATAACATCTTCAGTTGCCTCCGAAAGCCACAGCTGGACTGATGGTGAGGGATTGAATTATGGATGTGTAGTTTGATATTAGTTTCCTTTCTGCAAGTTAGAAATATTAAATTGTGCATGACATCTTCGGTTACCTCCGAAAGCCACAGCTGGACTGATGGTGAGGGATTGAATTATGAATGTGTGGTTTGATATTAGTTTACTTTCTGCAAGTTAGATATCAGTTACTCAAGTTGTTTATGGTTACTTCCGAAAATCATAGCTGGACTAATGATGAGGGATCGGAAGACAAGTTGATGTAATTTGATTTAGATTTACTTTATTGCAACTTTTGGATTTCTTTCAGCATAGTTTCTTTTGTGTTTAGACAGCAGCAAGAATAGTTTGGTTTCATGCTCACTAGTTCACTGTTTTGATTTATTAGATTAGCAGCACATTTTTAATTTCAGTAGCACATTTTCATTTCCTTTCAAGTTTTGTCATTGTATGTTTCAAATTCCTTTTTCAGTTTCAAGTTGGTAAATCATTATAAAGGGCATCATTGCCTTGAATATCCATAACCATACTTGTCTTTTAGAATTTCATAAAAATCCAAAAACGACAAAAAGTAAGAGATAGGTTATCTTGCACATATAGTGCGCCACACTTCGTCAGCTTACGAATCCTTGGTTGATAATTTATGTTAGCAATTTAGGACACACTAAATTGACCAAACATTTTGGCGCCGTTGCCGGGGAAGTGTAACTAGGTAGCCTTATTTCTTACATCTAAAAAAAAATTAATAATTCTTGAGTATGCTCTCCTCCTGCACTTTGTGTGATCTGGAGGATCAGAAAAAGAATTGTTATGTGAAAAAGAAAAAAAAAAAAAAAAAAAGGAGACAAAATAAAACTTCATCATTTCAATTGATTCAACAATTTAAAAAAAAAAATGTTTTCATGAAAAACTTTGATTTCAATAAATTGTTTTGTTTAATGAATATATATGTGTATTTTTAAATTTTTGAAAATATCACATACATAATTTTATTAACAAATCAATTAAAAAAAAAAAAAAAACTCATGAAAATAAGACCCACGCATACGCATGAGGCCATTCTTTGGCTTGGCTTTACGCATATATGCAGACCTTCAATCCACACAAAGACCCATGCACTGCAATTTTTATAAAAAAAAAGGAACTTTCTCTTTTTCATATTCGTTTTTCCTCAAACAACAGTTATTAGAAATCATTTTAAAAAAAAATTGCACACAATGAATGTATATCACATGAAGAAACTGTTGATGAGGAAAAGATTGCAAATTGTTGATGAGAAGAAGATTGCAATTTGTTGATGAAGAGAAGATTACAAATTCAATTGTAGGGACATACAATGGAAGTGTATCATATGAAGAAATTGCTGATGAAGAGAAGATTTCAGACTGTTGATGAAGAGAAGATTGTAGATTCCATTGCAAGTAATTGGAATAAGGAAGATCAATCTGAACTTCTCTGTGAGATACAAGCCATTACACTTCAAAACCTGCAAAATAAAAACAAATCAAACCACAAGTAATTGCCAGAAAACGAAATGCGTCATTGTCAAAAACACCCGATTTTAAAACGAATTTTCTGAGCAAACCAGGACGAATTAGAAAAAAATAAAACATGGGTTTTTTCGGGAACGGGGTGAATTAGGTAATCTTATAAGAACTTTCTGAAATTCGCAGCCATTTGGGAGAAATTCAGGGTTCTTCGGAGCACTAATTTGCAGTGTGCGTGAGAGAAAAATGTTTTTTTTTATTATGAAAACAGTCACGGTTTTATAAAATTCAATTTTGAGAAATAATCAAGGAACTGATTTCCTTACTTGAGGGAAAATGTGGCAGAATTCATATGTGGTGGCATATGATGAATGACAAATGGATTATTTGAGGCAAGCACATTATCACATGTGCATCAAATGCAAGTTGTATAAATTGAAAAGGACTCTGCCTTCATCTCCTTCATAGTTAGGAATTTGACTTTAGAAATTTCAAGCTTTTTATTTTTATTTTTGCATGAAAGAGGCATTGGCATGACTTTGTTTCAAAAATATTCATAAGGACAATTATTTCATCCATGCTTTATTTCATTTAAAAAATAAAAATAAAAATAAAAATAAATTTCAAAAAATTAAAAAATAAAAAAATAAAAATAAATAAATAAATAAAAATTGAATCAATGAAATGAATAAGTTATTTGCTCACTTTTCTGAAGGTATTGATTAATTTTGGACTGATGATGAAAGATGAATGACTAACTTTTTATTCAAGATTTTTAGCAGCTGAAAAACCTCATTGTTCAAATCAGCTTAACTTTCTCAGAAAAAATCAGATTTTGATGATTTAAGTATCGTTGGAAAGGTCTCAACAAGATCTACACAGTGAGAAATCCATCATTAAAGTTTGAAAAGGTAAATAATGAAATAAATTGCTGAAAAGAAGTAACATTCAACTTGAGGCACTAATTCCAAAACATGTATAAATTCTTTTGATTTTTCCTTTGAGAACTTGTTTCATTAATACAAATTCTTAGTTTTGTGTGTAAATATCATAACTAGAGAGATTGATCACCTCTCTCCTTTGATAATCTTATATTCCATTGTAGAGAAAGTATTAGTTTTTTTTGCAGGTTCCAGGAGGAAGGACAAATGACTACAAGAGAATGGTGTCTCTCTAAGAGACCAATTTGTTTCATAAGAGGATGATCAGCAACAAAGAGGAAATATGTTGATGCAAAATCAGATCCAAACACTTGAAAAACTTTCAGATACTATTGTCTCCATCACATCCATACCTCATAATAAACCATTCACCTCATTTCACTTCATATTTTCCATTTACATTCATATCCACTTTCCATTTCTTTTTGTCCATTCATAACCACAAATAAAAGCAAGAGGCTCATTCACATGCTTATTGCCCATTGTCATTTCTCATTCACATGCTTATTGTCCATTTCCATTTTCATCTTCCATTTTCATTTTCCATTTCATGTCATTTTCATTCCGCAAATAAGCCCTGCTACAATGCAAATTATTGAGTCCATAGTCCTTTGAGTCTAAGTTCTTTGTAAAAACACCTTGAGGCTTGCATGCCTTAATGGCAAGTTCTCATGCTGACAAAAAATGGGAATACATTAATGTCCCTTGTTCGTCAGATCTTCTAGGTGACTCGACATCAGCAAAATCATTCGTACCTAACAAGATGTGTTTGGGCATCTTGACTCTCATTGTCATCAATGGTGAGAGTTCTCGTGTTGACTAGTGGCATCCATTAATGGCCACTAAGTCAACAATTTCCTACTATGTTCGACATCAGAACATCTTTTCACATAGTAGGAATTGTGCCAATGAGTTTTGAAGACATAAAGACTATTATTTTCAACATTTTGGAGCAGATTTCAGCAAGTTTTAGTAGAAGCAATAAAAATTCATCTCATCTCTTTATCCATGACTCCTCTTGTTCAGCCACTTGAAGAAGAATATGATCAGAATTTTGCAGCCACCACACATACAAAACTCATCCACATTTAAGGTAAGTGAAGGTATGTTGTTTTCTAATTTCTAGTCATGTAATTCATTAGAATGTTAAAATTGTAACTTTGGAAAAATTCCTCACTCCCTTTTCCACATTGTCATATCTTTAGTTGGGGGGGGAAGGGACATCATTTCATATCCACATGTCATACACTATCACACATTTTCATTTCATTTACATCCACATATACTTCCCAACCAACTATTGTTGCAACATGATTCAAAAGATTATATGTCTTGCAAATGATCAATTCATTGATGAAGTAATTGATTCTAAATGTTTTCATGAACTTTGATGCAACAAAGAAAATAAAGCATTGTTACACAAGAACCAATGCTTCAAAAAAAAAATGGTTGTTACACAAGAACCAACCATTGAAAAAAAAAAAAAAAATGTTGCAATCAAATGTATTATACTTTGCCAAAAAGGAAAAATCAAGAAGCAAAGTTTGGAATGAATCTATATGAGTCAAAACTCATAAAATATCAACTCATGGACAAATGAATCATTGCAATGGTTGCATGAGGACATGCAACAACTTCAGTTGGGGGGTATGTTGAGTCTCAAAAATGTCTTCCATATTCATACATATTTCCATTATGTCATAACCATTTAGCTCTTATTTCATAACCATTTGACCTAAAACCCTACATCAAGTAACCATTTTCATAAATATATGGGTTAGGATCCTTGTTTCCCAAAGTTATTTATTTTATGTATTTTAAGTGAATTTATGATTAGAAACTAGAAAATTAACATAGTTTCATATATCTATATATGTGTTATGAGTTTTGTGACATGTGTAGGTCAAAAGGAGACTTCTAGAAGACCCTTATGTGGCACTCTAAAGCCAAATTCGAATTTTGTTGGAGAAGATTATGGGATCAAGAGGATATGTGTCTCACTTCCTTGTTGTATTGAAACTCTAAGAGGATATGTGTCTCATTCCTCAAGTTGTGTTAAAACTCTAGAAAGACATGTGCCTTATCATTTCCTATTTTGATTGTAACTCTAGAGATGGAGGGAGAGATTCATGGACTCCCATTAATGAGATGTCTCCTCATATTTTGTATAAATAGGAGAAGCTTTCTCCTATCATGGGTAATGAAGAAGTAATGAGAAAGTAATGAGGAAGTATATTTGTAACTAAGTTCAAGATGGAATGGGATGTAGATTTGTGAGTTCTTTTTAATAAAGAAATTCAGTTCTTTGATGCTGTTTTGCTCACAATTTTAAGGAGCTGAAGGACTTCACCAAATTGGTAGCAGCGGGCCCCTGCTATCCAAGGAGGCTTTTACATGTTTTCTAGATAAGTTGCTTTCAATTCTGTTTTGTCATATTTCCTTACTTAGATTTCTTTTTGAAATCATAGATTTTAGCATAATTTTTCATGGCAGCCCGGGCATTTGCATATCTTTTGACTAATGACATGGAATCAATATTGTTCTGCTGTTAATTTATTTTTTCTTAGTTTTTGTTTAATTCCAGTATTGCTTTGTTTATTTCGGTCTTGCACATTTGCTTCAGTAGTTAGATTTAGATATATTAAATTGCTCATGTCATTTTCAGTTACCTCCGAAAGCCACAGCTGGACTGATGGTGAGGGATTGAAGTATGAGTGTGTAGTTTGATATTAGTTTACTTTCTCCAAGTTAGATATATTAAATTGCTCATGTCATTTTCAGTTACCTCCGAAAGCCACAGCTGGACTGATGGTGAGGGATTGAAGTATGAGTGTGTAGTTTGATATTAGTTTACTTTCTGCAAATTAGATATATTAAATTGCTCATGTCATTTTCAGTTACCTCCGAAAGCCACAGCTGGACTGATGGTGAGGGATTGAATTATGGATGTGTAGTTTGATATTAGTTTCCTTTCTGCAAGTTAGAAATATTAAATTATGCATGACATCTTCAGTTACCTCCGAAAGCCACAGCTGGACTGATGGTGAAGGATTGAATTATGAATGTGTGGTTTGATATTAGTTTACATTCTGCAAGTTAGATATCAGTTACTCAAGTTGTTTATGGTTACTTCCGAAAATCATAGCTGGACTAATGATGAGGGATCAGAAGACAAGTTGATGTAATTTGATTTAGATTTACTCTATTGCAACTTTTGGATTTCTTTCAACATAGTTTCTTTTGTGTTTAGACAGCAGCAAGAATAGTTTGGTTTCATGCTCACTAGTTCACTGTTTTGATTTATTAGATTAGCAGCACCTTTTTCATTTCAGTAGCACATTTTCATTTCTTTTCAAGTTTTGTCATTGTATGTTTCAAATTCCTTTTTCAGTTTCAAGTTGGTAAATCATTATAAAGGACATCATTGCCTTGAATATCCATAACCATACTTGTCTTTTAGAATTTCATAAAAATCCAAAAACGACAAAAAGTAAGAGATAGGTTATCTTGCACATATAGTGCGCCGCACTTCGTCAGCTTACGAATCCCTGGTTGATAATTTATGTTAGCAATTTATGACACACTAAATTGACCAAACAATCAGCTCCTTCATTCCAGAAGATAGGTCTAGAGGACGGTGTACCTTGGTTCCAGCTTCCACTCTTGTTCGGTTCCTCGGATCAGGCAAAGGGATCTCTCCTTTCCCTTTGACTTGATTGTTTCTCCACTCCAGCTCCTTTCAGCATGATCGAGATCTGTACGCTTGATGGTTTAGTGATGTAGTAGTAGCTTTTGGTGATTCCTGGGTATGTGTGAGATGTCTCAGCCCTCATGAGGGGGTGGCCCTGCAGGTAGCCCCCCACATGCCCGGATGACCTCTTCATTGCAACCTTCGATGCAGCTCCATATATTTGATGATGTCGGCCTTAGCCGCTTGCAGCGCCTCTTTGATTTTCATGTATCAGTCAGATTTTGTGAGCCCTTCCCCGCTTATAGGGGGCATTTGGGTTGCATTTGTATCTCATGTACTCAGATATTGTTGTATAAGTCCGGGCTGTTATCCCAGGCACACCATGTATATGGGATCCCTCATTGTATTTTTATCTAGCTCATGTTTATGCCGGCTGTACTTTATGGTTCGGTCCCTTGTTTACTAGACACACTATTCTTTTGTACTTTGTCTCGGCGGGCATAGGTATGCCTCCCCCGCCGCCTTTAACACAGGTACCCTCTCATAAAAAGAGACTTGTTGCACCTGCAAGTCTCGTCTCCTCAGGGTCTAGTTCTTCAGCACATTAGTCTACCTTACATTTCTCTCTTTGACTTCCATTTTTGATGTCTGGTGATTGAGTGCTTACAACGTACTTCGGTCATACAATTTGCTACTAAAACTCACACGCTGGGGGGCAATCTGTTACACCATTTTTTGGTCATCTAACCTACTATCATTAGATGGACCCAAGGACACCATGTAAGACCAATTTTACCCTAAGTAAAATTGCTTTCACTATGTAAAATAACTTAATAAAACACATTTATTAGGTTGTTTATGGTCTAAACAGGAAACCCCAAAAGGAAATATTAAACAAACCTATATTTGTTTGATTTTCGTCAATGAATAATTAATTAAACAATAATTTTATTACTATTCCTGGTCATGTTTAACCCAAAACAAACAAATTAATTACATAAATCTTTATTTATCTTATTATTTTCTAGGAATAATTATTTAAATCTTATTTAAATAATATTCCTTGTTAAATATGACTAAATCACCCATAAATAATTAAATAAATCATTATTTATTTGATTATCTTTCAACCACTTCCTTAAAATGATAAATAAATAATTTATTATTTTATTATTCACAAATAAAGAGATTTGACCCAAGTCAAATACTTTTCCCCTCCAACAAATATAATAAAATATTCCTTAAAAGGTGGATCTAGATTTGGTTAATGTTATTTTAATCATGCACCAAGATATAGAATGACCCAATATTTTGTTATAAATAGGAGGGTTTCTTCTACCATTCTTGACCTTTTGTTGCCTAAATATCACTCTGGTTCTATACTCTTGGTCTGACTTTGAGCCATTATCATTGTCAAATTTTCCATTATTTACTGTATGAGCTCCCTTTGAGTTCTATCTTTGTCTAGATTTTCTACACTAACAGGAGAGAAAAATACTGGATCTAAAGTGTTGAGGACTTCCAAGAACCCATCCCATTGAGGAGAATTGGAAACACCTTCTTGTTTTCCTCCCATTTGCACTTAATACAAAAATTCTTTCAAAAATATTGTTCTTGTCTTGTATATTGGATGTATGGAGCAAAACCTTATTTTTACTGCTTAATGTCTCTTTATGCATAGATCTGGATTTTTGCAGCATTTGTCTTGATCAACTAACTGCAGATCTGAAGATATTGGCAGCCATATTTGATGTTAGGGCTATAAGTTATGCATAGCTAAAGTGCTCTTTTTTCGTACACTTCGACAAAAGATTCATACTAACAATAAGAAATTTATATTTCATGTATTAAATTTAGAATTTAATGTTTTAAAATTGAATGAGAATGTATAAATTCAATTAAAAAAAAAAACTAAATTAACCAAAAAAAATTCATACAATACCTCATGTATTTCCCCCTCCATTGTTCTATGTTGGCCTTGTATCAATTCATTCTCCAAGATAAACTATATATATATATATATATATATATATATATATTAAAAAATTTCAAATGAAAATGCATAAACTAATGCAATACTATTAAAAAAAATGTTAGACAACTTCTTCTTCAAATTGTTTGGATGTTTCTATCTCCATCATACACTCTGTCACTATATTCCTTGGAGAATTAAAATCATCTCCACAAACCTAAAAGTCAAAAATTTTAAAATGATAGAATAACTCAAGATTTAGATCTCATTTTTTAATGAAACTCTCACTTCAATTTATAACTTGAAACGTAAATGAAAAATTCAAAACTTGTGATGATGTATTATTTGGCACATTTCCTAACAGGGAAGAAGAGGGTGGCTCCATTATGAAAACATCAGATGGAATATGAATCTGTTAACATTTAAATATATACATATGTACACAATTATTTCCTTGAAAAATATGTCATCATGATATCGATATAGTAATAGAATAATAATTGTGTACATTAAGGTCATGAACTCTTAAAAAACACTAACATTTCCCAAAATGTCATCTTGATTGCCAAAACTGAACCTTGGACTGTAATATTATCAAATTTTTCACTCAACAAGCTTCTTAACTGCAAATGGTGAACATATGATACATTTTTGTTAGATTAACACATAAATAAGCATGTGTATGAAAATTAAAATTACATTAAAATATTCACCCTAACCATTAACACATACCGATCCCATGTCATCTTCCTCATGAAGAATTAAGTCTTTCCCACCATTGCAACAATTATTTGCATATGTTCTAAGTTCTTCAATACTCATGTTTTCTATCTCATCATCTGTACTATACACAAATTTTGCATGTGCATTATCTCATGCTCTTTGTCAATTCAGACCAATATCAACTCCACCAAGTCTAATCTGGACATTTTCCATGATGACATCCCTTGCTTCTTGACTAATTTCAGAAGTGGCATCCATCTCTGACCGAAAATTTTCCACACAAGGAGGTCAGCTTACTAATGGTGGCTGAGGGAAAGGCAACTTAACATCACACTTAGCGCTCGTACAGGCACATAATCGACCTTTTCCTGGACCAAAACATTCATAAGGAAGGTCATTATAATTGGATTTCATTCTCAAAAATAATTTTGCATAAAATAATTTTGCAAATTAAACAGGAGCCTCGTCATTCCACGGTAGTCTTCCATAGGCTGAAAGGTTCCTATCATACAAATGGTAGGCTATATTAGTGTGTTTGAAATATTTCACCTTTAACATCTTTCTTTTCGGCCCTTCCTTGAAATTAATATATTATTTTCCATCTCTTTTGTAACTATGTTTTTAACATCGTTCCATGTATTGGGACCCATTATTGTTTCCTTTATTTTCCTCATCACTTCTACAAAAGTATCAGTGATTGGCCCAATATTTTTGTAAAAATATACAAATGTGCTTAAAGAGTGCATAACTATTTGTAATATTTCTCAGCTCTCAGCAGGGGGTTTCAAAGACACAAGATCTTTTCTCAATTTTGAATAAAGATGTTCGCACATTGCAATGTGCATTGTTGGATTTTGTTTCCCAAGGTAAATAACCATGAGTTTCAGAAGGACAAGTTTTGGTTGGTGTACAACCTTCTTCTTGAATTACGTGATTTGGCCTAGGTCTTTTTCAGGAACATTTTAATGCTCTACATGAATATATAAAATTATGTATAAGTAAAAAACATGTGAACAAATTTGTACAAATTTTATTTTTAACTATAAAAAAATTTATGTAAATAATTTAAAAACTTAATAATTGAATGACAATAATATTCATATTAATAACCACCTCGAGATGGCTGAGAAGCATCATGCCCACCCGGAGATGGTTGAGAACCAACATGACCACCCATTGATTCAGCACCAGGGGAATGTGTACCACCACCATCACGCAATTGGCCACCACCTATTGATTGGACACCAGGGGAATGTGTACCATCACCACCACCCTCACGCGACGCGAGAGAATCTTCATAAAAAAATATGAATTTCTGATCAATTCAAATATACATACATGTATAAATACATACATATGATTGAGTAGATTGTGCAAACCATACCGCGATTGTGTCAACCATGGCCAGGGTCCATCTATTGAGTACATACTCTTTTCCTTCGAACTCCTAAAAAAATTAAATTTATTAAAAATTAATTTAATTCACAAAATTGATAAAAATTAAATTCCATATGTATACATTTATGTATGGCGATAAGATTATATATTAAAATATCATATAAAAACTTTCACATTTAATATAAATGCCATGAACATCCCCTGATGCATGAGCCCCCTCTCTCGTAGAGGCATGGGACTCTATTGATGTTTGCCTTGAAGAATCACATGGAAAATGATCACTCTCCATGATATATATATATATATATATATATATATATATAGACACACACACACACACACATAATGTTTAAAGCCTCGAAGAATCATGTGGAAAATGATCATCCATGATATATATGGATCTATCAACAAATACATAGAAACATGATGTCTAAAAATTTACCTCGTGAATTTACAATTATTTTTAAAATTACTATTTAAAATTTTTTCAAAAGAATTCAAAAAATTGATGTAATTTACACAAATGTGGGAGCACAACTTGAACAAAAGTTATGTAAAACACAAAAAATTCAAAGCACAAATTGCTATGTAAAAATCACTTGACTCTTTAAACAAAAAATTCTTGAAGTCCTGAACATTTTGAAAATTAAATACAAAGTTTCTTAAAACATGAATTCACCAAGTTGTGTTGTGCTTACATAGTGGGTGCACATTTTGAAAATTAAATACACAATTTTCTAAAACATGAAGTTCACCAAGTTGTGCTTACATGGTGGGAGTGCACTTGGTATATAATTAAAAAAAACACATGGTCATTAAAAATGACGCATTTATAAGTAAAAACATACACACATATCAAAGATATCTTACAATGTCCATCAACAAATTTTGAAGAAGAGCGTCTCAACACTAATTCATCTTTGACAAATGATTCTTGAATTGGCATTGCCCCATACAATACTAATTCATCTTTGATAGATGAATCTTGAATTGCCATTTCCCCATACAATAGATCACCAGACATCTTATTAAAATTTTCACAATGTCTTATACTAAATTATTAAAATTGTCTAACAATATTGTTTTCTTTTCCATGCAGTTGTTTTAGCATCTCCTTCTTAACTTGGTACATGTCTTTCATCTGGTTACACACAAGTTCAGAATTGATGAAAATTGCAATTCCATTTGATCCATATTCTCTAGTTGTTCCCAATACTTCTATCTATGCAATTTAATATGCTTCATTGTTTGTTTTTCTTCCAGGTATATTCATTTTCCTTTGGTGGACTTTGTTTGTTGCCATATTTCATAGCACATATGTAATCACTACTTTCCCTAGATTGGAATAAAAAGAAACATCTATCCATAATGTCCATTTTTCAACCATGTTTAGTAGGATTTTTGTTCCCTAAAAAAACAAATTCAATAAAATAGTAAATGAACATTTATTGAAAATTCCTTAAATTTTATGGGAGAAATGACATGTACATGCAAAAAGGAAAAAGAGACTAGCAGGACATATGTGAGTTTGAAAGCATCCTTGCTGCCTCGTGATGCAACCCTAAGGCTGCCACATAGACATACCTTATCGGGACTTAAGATTCCCTTAATAACGGCCATTTAAAACCTCACACCCACATATATGCCTATCGGAAACATGTTACAGGCATTTAGCCTTAAACCCCAAATTGCCCGCTTTACACCTAGGCTCCACTAAATACAAGGCCTTTCCCCTATCGAAGTTGAAATGCCTTCGGAAAGGCTTCAAACATGGTTTTTTTCCTTTAGGGACCAAAACATTTCTCAACCATTAAAGCAATGCTTTAACTCCTTTTGAAACAATTATCTGTGCTTTTGTTGTGGATCTAAACCTAGTCAATCGGACGGCTTATATTTGATCAAAATGTCGCAATCGGCAGTCTCAATGGTCCCATTTATTGGCACTATTCCTTAGTGGGGGTCTGATACGATTATCGCTAATCGCTGTCGGCGATTGGCAATGGCACTTAACATTATATTGTCCCCGCTTCCAAACCTCCGATGTGATAGCCCTTGCGGATCCGAAAGACTATCCAATCCTCAACATACTATTTCGGATCCAGTAGGGTTGCAATATCGGAACGCGCTGACTTCCTAATTCGGCTCTCTCCTCCGATGTGATGTGGTCTATTTATCAAACCCGATAGGACCCAAACTCCTGCTAATAAATTTCAAGTCCGCTCTATCGTACATCTTAGTGGTTTTGCACTGTTTCTCTGTGTAAATGGGTTTTCTGCTTGCGGACCCAAATTACACGAAGTTTTCCTTAGTCAAGGGAATTTCTACAGTAATGTATAAAAACATAGAATCAATGCCATAAACCATCCACATACAGAGAAAAAAACAAGCCTTCAGGCCTCCACGCTCAGTTGATAGTTATCATTGCAACACTGAATTGTTCACCATGAATCGATTACAGAAACTCGGTTTTTGATTCGATTAAAACATTAAATATCTCTGTATAAAAAGAAAGGTGATCAATTACACAATCCACTCTCAGAATCAATCCTTTGTGTTTTAAAACATGAATACAAAGCTACATTGGGTCGCTGCCCTCTCTGGCCGATTATTCTATTTAACGACCTTTTTCCTCCTATGTGCCTCGTAAGTTTACAAAGGCCTTGATTCCTCTCTTTGTCTCTTCTCTCGCCTCTTATTTTTTTATAAAACAAAGGAGATTGCATATATGCTAAGTTAACCATCTCCTCCACATTTGGAGGAATAAATTATACATTTAGATTTCACACCCTATCCTAATCTAAACAAACTAGACTACTTGGCTTGATCTCCACGCAGGGAGGATCACTTGCCATTTATTCCCAATTTTTGTTTAGAACTAGGCCACTCTTAACTACTTACATTTAATTGAAATTAATACAAATTTAACAACCAAGTCTTCCTCCAAACTTGTATTAGCCACAACATGTGACCATTCCATCACATTGCTGGCTAGGTCTAGATGCTCCTACATCAGAATCCTAAAGTTTAAATTAATCATGATCTCCTGATCATGCACTTCTGGTCTGTGTCCTCCTGGATCCCATACTTGGTTTGGTAGTCTGTCCTTGGTTACTATTGTTGTTGTTTGTCCCTCAAGTCTCCATCCTTTATGCTGTAATTCCCCATTTTCTATGCTCTCACTATCTTCTGCTATCCTTTTCACATATTTCGTTGTTGTTTTGATCACTCTAATTCGTAGTTTTCCATTCCCTTCACCTGTACCATTTCTTCCAGCCAGTATTCCTTTCTTCTTTTGTCCTGTATTTTTTTTACTGGAATGCTGTAGTATGAGTTTCCACAACTCGTCCAATTATTTGTCCATTTCACTTCTCATGTGTTGAATACTATTCTCTTGCAACTGATTGTGTTCTTTAATTAGAACATCATAATCTCTCTACCAATAACCTTCCATATACATTTCTGAAATGTAAAAATTCCTTCTCCATTTATTCTTTGCAATAATCCTAGGTCCTTCTTCTGGTTTCTCATTCATGACTTCATCATTCCTTACTTCAAATTCCATCATACCTGTATCCCCACAAATTTCTTGAAAACTCAACGTTTTTTTTGCTTGTTTAGCTACTAGGAATATTTATTCCTCCAGTAACTTCATTTCTGCACTCTTAAGGATTATGGCATTATAGTTGTCTACCCCTGAAATGTCATTCCAGCCTTTTCTTCATCAATAAATTTTTGTGGTATAATAGTAATTATGTTACTATTATTTCTTGTACTCATCTCTAGTTCAGTAGTTTCATACCATAAATTCACCACCATTTCCTCATTCTGAGGCTTTCTGATCTCACTCTCCATTAATCCGATCCGTTCTTCTGAATTAACTTCTTGCTTCAGATTGACTTCACATTGCCTTTTTCCTGCATGTAAATCTTCATCAAAATTAATCAACTCAATAGACACAAATGCTTTACCTGGCTTCCTCATCAAAATATTCGACTTATACCACAAATCTGCCATCTCATTTGGAAGTTCTCTCAAAAGTTTTGCACAATCTTCACTAACTACATTGTCCGCAATATCTGTCTTTAATCCTTCTTTACTCTGGCTTTCTTCAAGGTCAATGATTCTCAATGACTGTTTAATATCTACAAAGTCTTCTATATCAATCTTCAATAGTTGTCCTCTTTTAGCTTCAGCTTTAAACAGTTGTCCAATATCTACATAATTTACTACAGTTATGTTTAACAACTTCTTTTCCCTCTGCATCACATAATTATGTGAGTTTCCTTTACTTATGACAACACTGAACAATTGCCTTACCTCAGTGTATCCTTTGATTTCAATAATTCTTTTTCCATCCTCCTTTTGACTTATTCTTTGAATGTCATCTGATTGGACATCTTCCTGCACTTCGTTGTAACTTCCCTCCTTATTCTGCATATGACTATGAGTAGTCATCTCTTCATCTGTTAATGCAACAATCTTCAATAACTGTTTGTCTTTCCTCAACTCGATATGACGTGCAAACACACAACAACCTTCTGTTTTCAAAATACAATACCTTCCATTTTCTTTTGATGCTTCAAGTACCAATCCTCCATCATAGATCTTTTAGATTTCAGCAGATCCTTCTTGTTGTGACTCCATTTCTCTGAGTCTTTCCTTCTTTAACTAATCAATATGAATTTGTTCAAGTTCCCCGAACTCGTTCATCATCTTACCATTCCACCTTTGTTGCAATAGCTTCCACTTCACCCTTTTTCTTCAATCTCCATCTGTATCTTCGGTCTTCACTTGTCTTTCTTTGTACTGCGAGACCAATTTCTGGTTCTTCATTCTGCTGCCAGTTTCTATACTTCTGCAATTTAATGCCTTCCTCAAATTCACTCTCATGTAGCTGATCATTCCTTCCAAATTGCTGGTTACTTCCATATTCATCTTGCTGAGTTAATATTTTTGTCTCTTTCATGCCTCTGAGGACATAACTTCCTTGTTGCTCCTGATCTTTCATCTCACCTTCAAATAATCACTACTCAATTTCTCTGATTTCAGCATCATATTTATTAATGCTGTATTCCACACCTTTTCCTCCATCAGGTTCTGTAAGCTTTGTTTCTCCTTTAGGTTCCTTGAGTAATCTCTCCAAGAATTCTATTTCCTTGTGAAATCTCTCCAGCAGTTCATCACAATTTCCATTCTCAGCTTCATTCTTTTCCTGGCAATCCTCCTGAGTTGACCTTTTTTCTACATTATCATATTGCAAGCATCTTTCATCAATTCCATTAAAAAAATTCATTGGTTTACCTTCTTGTAGTACCACTATGGAATTGTCATTAGACTTTTGGTCTATATCAACCTCATCTGACTATTTCACACCAAACAGGATTTCATCTATGAACTCCTTCTGTTGCAATAGATCAACGCCTTCTTCCTCTAAAAGGGATTCTCCATCATACTTCACCTCAAGCGCTTCATTCCTGTTTGTGAAAATTTCATCAGACTGTCCATCATCCTCTGCATATCCTGCAAACATACACAAACTATAAGAATTAAAATCACAAGGCTTCATTGCCTCATCTCCTTCCCTTGTCGACATATCTTTGAATTGTTCTGAACTATGCCAATAGTCCATGAGATATTCATCTGACCTCTCATTATCCTCTTCCCCCAACATTTCACCTTGTTCTAGTCTACAAATGGAAACTTCCATTTCTACCTCTGATTCTCTGAGTTCCTCTGATTCCTCTTGAGCACTCAATATCTGCTCAATCTTTGTCAATTCTTCTACTATCTCTAACTTCACTTGTTGATTTATCTTTTCTCCTAGCCTTTGCCACTTTTCTATTTTCCTCACGGTCCACCCATTCTTCTGGTCTTCAACACTTCTCTGCAGCATCTTCATCAATATTCTAATCTAGAAATATATCTCAACTTTCTCTCTGTCAAACTCTTCTTGACTCGTCCTCATGCCATTTGCGTTGGCATATTTCCTTCTGTTGTGGCTTCTTTTTTAACTTCTGCTATGACTATCTATAGTCATTTTCTTCTCCTCTCTTTCCATGAGCTCCTCACTCCTCTGCAACAAGCCTCTGCAACAACAAGTCCTCCTTACTGCGATCTTACCTCAGTAAGCTCTCCTCACTCACTCTTTTGGTAAGCATGATCCTCTATCTGGAACCTTCTCTTGAGCAACATCTTTTCTCCCTCTAGGCTTCTACAATCTCTCACTCTCTCTTTCGAAAACACTTCAATTGTCCTCTCTATCCAATCTCTTGTTGGATTCTTCAAGTTCGCTGCCACTTCTAAGGGCTTTCCCTACTCTGCTTTTAAGAACACATCTGGTTCTTCTCTCACAACTTCTCTTGGTCTATATTGCTGCAGTCTTCACTCTTTCTTATGCTGTCACCTGTGTTTTGAATTGATTTCCTCTGTCTCTTTCATATGCAAGTTCTACTACAAACTCTAAGAACTTCCCCAAAAGTTCTTCTACAGTTCATTGCTGTAATCTGGTGCCAAAATTCATTCATTCAATGTGCTACTGTTTCCATACCTCTGTAGTCGTAAATCTTCATAAGCAAACATCTCTTCACAAGAAATTTCTTCCTTTTCCTGCTCTGATACCAAAATTTGATGCAACCCTAAGGATGCCACATAGACATACCTTATCAAGACTTAAAATTCCCTTAATAACGGCCCTTTAAAACCTCATGCCCACATATATGCCTATCGGAAATGGGTTATAGGCATTTAGCCTTAAACCCTAAAATTGCTCGCTTTACACCTAGGCTCCACTAAATACAAAGCCTTTCCCATATCAGAGCTGAAATGCCTTCGGAAAGGCCTTAAACATGTTTTTTTCCTTTCGGGACCAAAACACTTCTCAACCATTAAAACAACGCTTTAACTCCTTTTGAAACAATTATATGTGCTTTTTCCACAGATCTAAACCTAGTCGATCGGACGGCTTATATTTGATCGCAATGTCGCAATCGGCAGTCTCAATGGTCCCATTTATTGGCACTATTCCTTAGTGGGGGTCCGATGTGATTATTGCTAATCGCTGTCGGCGATTGGCAATGGCACTTAACATTATACTGTCCCCGCTTCCAAACCTCCAATGCGATAGCCCTTGCGGATCTGAAAGACTATCCAATCCTCCACATACTATTTCAGATCTAGTAGGGTTGCGATATCGGAACTCGCTGACTTCCCAATTTGGCTCTCTCCTCTGATGCAATGCGGTCTTTTTATCAGACCCGATAGGAACCAAACTCCCGCTAATAAATTTCAAGTCCGTTGTATCGTACAACTTAGTGGTTTTGCATTGTTTCTCTGTGTAAATGGGTTTTCTGCTTGCAGATCCAAATTACACGAAGTTTTCCTTAGTCAGGGGAATTTCTACGGTAATGTATAAAAACAAAGAATCAATGCCATAAACCATCTACATACAGAGAAAAAAACAAGCCTTCAGGCCTCCACGCTCAGTTTATAGTTATCCTTGCAACACTGAATTTTTCACCATGAATCGATTACAGAAACTCGGTTTTTGATCTGATTAAAACATTAAAATTATCTGTATAAAAATAAAGGTGATCAATTACATAGTCCACTCTCAAAATCAATCCTTTATGTTTTAAAACATAAATACAAAGCTACATTGGGTCGCTGCCCTCTCCGGCCGATTATTCTATTTAACGGCTATTTTCCTCCAGTGCACCTTGTAAGTTTACAAGGGCCTGGATTCCTCTCTTTGTCTCTTCTCTCGCCTCTTCTTTTTTTAGAAAAAAAGGAGATTGCATATATGCTAAGTTAACCATCTCCTCCACATTTGGAGGAATAAATTATACATTTAGAATTCACACCCTATCCTAATCTAAACAAACTAGACTACTTGGCTTGATCTCCACGCAGGGAGGATCACTTGCCATTTATTCCCAATTTCTGTTCATAATTAGGCCACTCTTAACTAATTACATTTAATTGAAATTAATACAAATTTAACAACCAAGTCTTCCTCCAAACTTGTATTAGCCACAACATGTGACCATTCCATCACATTGCTGGCTAGGTCTAGATGCTCCTGCATCACCTCGAAGCAAAGAAAAAAAGACTAGCATGACAGATGTGATTTTGAAAGAATCCTTACTATGAAAAAGGACAAGAGCTATTGGAAATCATTAATGAAAATCCAATAAACCTCCTTCAAAGCATTGTAGCTCACCAGATCAAAGAGATGACATGGGAGACCATGTTACTAAAAAAAGAAGTTGGAAATGTACCATGTACTCTTCAAGATATTGCTTTAAGAAGATTATGGTTCAGACAGTCATTTAAGACTTGGAAACTCAAGGATAGATATTAATAAACAAAGAAGTTGGAAAAGTACCATGTACTCTTCAAGGTACTACTTTAAGAGTCCTTAAACTTGTAGAAGTCACACATTATAGTGCTGGTACAATCTATACCACCACTGGTTTTTTCTTAAATTAAAGCTTATAACTATTTGAAAGGGAACGTCGGATTTAAAAAAAGCCATCCATAAGACAATTACAATCTAAAATAAATATTTAAAATTCCAAAAGTGACATATATCATTAGAAATTAGTCGCATTAGGCCACGTATTACCAATCCAACAAAAACCAAGTATACACATGTCTCCAAATCACTATCACATGAATACTATACACATATCATTATCACTATCATCTAGGTTAGATTTCTCACTAGACAATATCAAGTTCATTGTCCTATCAATCATCAAGGTTAGTATCTATCATCAAGAGAATTTCAATACCATAATTCAAATATTCATTGAATGGTTATACATCAGACAATAAAAAATGACACTAAAACAAGTATATCCATCTCGATGTGACTTCTTTAAAAAGAGATTTTTTTTATTTCTTCTCTAAGAATAATTGTAAATTTCATGATCCAGATCAATAATGGAGATGAAACTACATAGGATATTGAAGTTCCACATTAACGTTAGGAATAGTGTTCATACGGTTAAACACTGACACTAGAACAAGTATATGAATCTCGATGCAAGTTCTTCAAAAATAGAGTTTTTGATTTCTTCTATAAGGACATAATTGTAAATTTCATGACCCAAATAACTAATGGACATGAAACTACATGGGATACTGATGTTCCAAATTGAACTTAGGAATAGTATTCACACGGTTTGTATTCAGGTACAATTTCATAAGATTTACAAATTCAAAAACAGGCCTTCCTTGGGATACTAAAGTCAAAAAGAGTCCTTAAAATTGTAGAAGTCACACATTATAGTGCTAGTATATCCTAGCTAAAAATAACCATACCACCATTGGTTTATTCTTCTTCTAACTATTCGAAAGGGAATATCAATTTTGAAAACAACCATCCATAAGAAAATTAAAATCTGAAAAAACACTTTAAGATTGCAAAAGTGACATATATCATGACATATTAATCACATTACGCCACCTAGGACCAATCCAACAAAAAACAAGTATACACAATTCTCCAAATCACTGTCACAAGAATACTATAGACATATGTATTGCTATCACTATCATCGAGATTAGAGTTGTCATTGCCATATCAGAAAGAGTCCTTAAAATTTTAGAAGTCACACAATATAATGTTGGTCTATCCTAGCTAACAATAGCCATACCACCACTGGTTTTTTCTAAAATTAAGGCTTCCAACTATTCAAAAGGGTATATTATTTTTGAAAACAACCATCCAAAAGACAATTAAAATATTAAAAAACTCTTTAAGATTGAAAAAGTGACATATATCATGAGACATTAATCACATTAGGCCACCTAAGGTCAATCCAACAATAAAAAAGTATAAAAATGTCTCCAAATCATTGTCACAAGAGTACTATATACATATTATTATCACTATCATCCATATTAGAGTTGTCATTTTCATCTCAAAAAGAGTCCTTAAAATTGTAGAAGTCACACGTTATAGTTTTGGTTTATCCTAGCTAAGAATAGCCATATCGCCACTGGTTTTTCTTAAATTAAAGATTCTAAATATTTGAAAGGGAATATAATTTTTGAAAAAAACCATACATAAGACAATTATAATCTGAAAATAGATCTTTAATATTGCAAAAGTGACATACATCATGATACATTAATCACATTAGGCCACCTAGGACCAATCCAACAACAAACAAGTACACACAAGTCTCCAAATCACTATCAAAGAATACTATAGACATATTCCTATCACTATCATATAAATTAGAGTTGTCACTATCATATTCTAAAAGAGTCCTTAAAATTGTAGAAGTTACACATTATAGTGTTGGTCTATACTAGATGAGAATAGCCATACCACCACTAGTTTTTTCTTAAATTAAAGCTTCTATCTATTCGAAAGGGAATATCAATTTTGAAAACAACCATCCATGAGAAAATAAAAAATTTCAAAAATCACTTTAAAATTGTAAAAGTGACATATATCATGAGACATTAATCACATTAGGCCACCTAGGACCAATCCAACAACAAACAAGAATACACAAGTCTCCAAATCACTGTCACAAGAATACTATAGACATATTTTTATCACTACAATCCATATTATAGTTGTCACTATCATATCAAAAAGAGTCCTTAAAATTGTAGAAGTCGCACATTATAGTGTTTTTTTATCCTAGCTAAGAATAACCAGACCACCACTGGTTTTTTCTTAAATTGAAGCTTCTAACTGTTTGAAAGGGAATATCAGTTTTGAAAACAACCATCCATAAGACAATTACAATCTAAAAAAAGCCTTTAAGATTGCAAAAGTGACATATAGCATGAGACATTAATCACATTAGGCCACCTGGGACAAATCCAGTAACAAAAAAGTATATACAAGTCTCCAAATCGTTGTCACAAGAATACTATAGACATATTGTTATCACTATCATCAAGATCAGAGTTGTCACTGTCATATCAAAAAGAGTCCTTAAAATTTTATAAGTCACACATTATAGTGCTAGTCTATCCTAGTTGAGAATAGCCATACCACCACTAGTTTTTTCCTGAAATTAAAGCTTCTAACTGTTTGAAAGGGAATATCAGTTATGAAAAAAACCATCCATAAGAAAATTACAATCTGAAAAGACTCTTCAATATTGCAAAAGTGACATATATCATGAGACATTAATTACATTACGACACCTAGGACCAATCCAACAACAAAAAAGTATACACAATTCTCTGAATCACTGTCACAAGAATACTATAGACATATGTATTGTTATCACTATCATCCAGATTAGAGTTTTCATTGTCATATAAAAAAGAGTCCTTAAAATTTTAGAAGTCACACATTATAGTGTTGGTCTATGCTAGCTGAGAATAGCCATACCACCACTGGTTTTCTCTTAAATTAAACCTTCTAACTATTCGAAAGGGAATATGGGTTTTGAAAACAACCATCCATAAGACAATTACAATATGAAAAAACTCTTTAATATTGAAAAGGTGACATATATCATGAGACATTAATCACATTAGGCCAGCTAGGACCAATCCAACAACAAAAAAGTATACACAAGTCTCCAAATCACTGTCACAAGAATATTATAGACATATGTATTGTTATCACTATCATCTAGACTATATTTGTCATTGTCATATAAAAAAGAGTCCTTAAAACTGTAGAAGTCACACATTATAGTGTTGGTCTATCCTGGTTGAGAATAACTTTACTACCACTTGTTTTTTCTTAAATTAAATCTTCTAACTATTCGAAAGGGAACATCATTTCTGAAAAAAAACCATCCATAAGACAATTAAAATTAGAAAAAACTCTTTAAGATTTCAAAAGTGGCATATATCATGAGACATTAATCACATAGGCCACCTAGGACCAATCCAACAATAAACAACTATACACAAGTCCCCAAATCACTATCACAAGAATACTATAGACATATTGTTATCACTATCATCTAGATTATAGTTGTCACTGTCATATAAAAAATAGTCCTTAAAATTGTAGAAGTCACACATTATAATTCTAGTTTATCCTAGCTGAGAATAGCCATACCACGACTGGTTTTTTCTTAAATTAAAACTTCTAACTATTCGAAAGGGAATATTACTTTTGAAAAAAACCATCCATAAGACAATTACAATCTGAAAAATCTCTTTAAGATTTAAAAAATGACATATATCATGAGACATTAATCACATTAGGCCACTTAGGACCAATCCAAGAATAAACAATTATACACAAGTCTCCAAATCACTGTCAAGGAATATTATAGACATAGTGTTATCACTATCATCCAGATTAGAGTTGTCACTGTCATATTAAAAAAAGAGTGGAATAATTGTTGTTGCCAAAAAACCATGATGTCCACTACGCTGTTATAGAAATAAATCCAACCACTGATATAAATTCTACTATGGAATTTTCCATTGATGTCAAGAACATAACAGTCACAAGAAAGACACAAGCTGATCATGATCAGTAAATTTTCAGAGTAGTAGGTGTGTTCTGTGTAGATATCAATAGAACAGAGGTTGGCTAGTTTCAGTTGAATCAACACAATCTTGCCTAGTATATTTTACTTCTCGATTCATTAGAGAACCAATCTCATATCCAATGGAAAAGATAGAGGTAACTAGAGCATCCAGATCCATCCAAACATACATTTCTATTTTTGTAGAGGTCGACTATTTTTATTATAAACCTACATAGAAGGATACATTAGAGGGAATTTTTGTTGGTATTATATAGTGGATACTCGAAAACATGTCTATAAGTCATATAAGCATAAAATATTTTGTGGTAATTAATGATTCAATGAAAATAAAATAATTATTGATACTGATAAAAAAGTTGGTATGTGTTCAACCTAAACAATGGGATTTTTTCCAATGCTAATGCTTGGATGGTCAATGGATTTATAAGTGAATTGGAAAACCAAAAGTATTAGCTAACATTTTTACAGGAAATATTAATAAACCATAAGTATTTGATTGACGATAAAAAATATTAGAGAAATATGATACATAGATTTTCATCCTTCAGGATAAACTTAAACAGGAAATGAAGAAATTAAACCAGAAATAATTAAAGGAAATGACTGTTTTTTCATGAGAAATAAGAGTTAAATTTAGGATATATTTTTTGGAAAATATCAACATATATTCACCAAAATCACAAGTTAAAAAATCCAAACATTATCAAAGTCGTATTTATATTTTTTGGTCATAAGATTTTATCTATTAATTCTAAACTAATGGATATTGAAGAAGATTTCTCCAAGAACTTGAGTAAATGGCAACAACAAGAATATGATTTACTCAATATTTTTAATAAAATATAAATTCAAGTTGAAGAGTGAAATAATTATTCAAAATATTTTGACAAAATAAATATTTTGGAAGTAAAAAATAAAATAGTACTTGAGAATATTCCAAGGATAACTATCAAAGAAAAATCAGATCTAGATATCATTATATTCTTTCTCTAATAGTTTTGAAAATATTAGTGAATGGATTGATGATGAAAATCAATAGTGTTCTAGACTTTAGGATTCTTCTATTATTTCCATTAAAACTTTAACATGTAACATATTGAGTATCTAGATTGTGCATCTCTAAGTTAGTTGCACATTGCATATTTAGAACAACAAATGGATGTCAATGTGGAGAGGATTGTCTACATCAATACATGTGGAAATGATACAATAAAATAAATAGATAGACAAAAAAAATACTTGAAATGCCCAACAATTCAACAATTAAAGACCCCAAATGATGAAAAACATTTTCCTCTCATTCCTTTCGAGAAAATAATTCAATACAAAAACGCATCTTAACTTTTGTGTTGGAAAAATACTGAGGAGGGGGGGGGGGGGGGGGTGAATCCGTATTTACAAGAATCACAAAATTTTACTTTTCTCTTACTGATTTCTATACGCAACTTTGATTAGCCCAAATAACGTATGTACATGGCTATCCTCAAAGAATCTTGCGTATAACCAAATAATTTTATTTTTCAAAAAAATTCAGAAATCATCAATTATGCATCAGACAGTTAAGAAGTAAACATGTGTTGTAATAACATAATAAATCATCACACAAGGGCATCACACATGAACACCAATATTTAAGGTGGAAATCCAAATCTAGAGAAAACAACCATTTTTGTCGTCTCTGTCTTTAATGTTTATTATATAGAAAACTAATTACAATGTTTTACTGATGCAGACTCATATTAGTACACAGGAATCTACCTACAGAAGGCTGCAACTTTCTCTTGTTTTCTAGCTGCTACTAGATGGAAGCTCCAACCCCCTGATCTCGTTTAAAATCCATTACTGGAAGGGAGCTACAACCGCCTAAAAATAACACCAGCTCCTACTGACAGGAAGCTTCTACGTCCATACTGAAGGCTTCACCCTTCAAACCCACTGCAGACCATGTTTCATAAATTTTCACACTGGATCCAATAGCTTCAACACAATTCAATATATATAGAGCAACACTGATAGCCACAACCCAAAAAAATTAGTGAGATCACTGTAACCAGAACAGAATAATAAGCCTAGACTTCGGAATCAACATGCAAAATCAATTTCAACCTTGATCATTTATCACATTAAATACATATGCTACTTCGCTTTTCTATAACCTGCATGTATATGCACTTTCTTGTGCATCGACCTATGTATAGATCTGTGAATACTGAATTTCCAGAATTTGATCAGACTAAGAAACAGATTTGAGATTTTCAGTCGTACATATTTTCAGATTTGCAGAACCCTTATTCAGTCAGTATCATCAGTCATATTTAATCGCTCATTGATCATATAAAATCATATACAATATTCAAATAATCCATATCTACATGAACACTTCATTGGTAGACAACATAAATATAGTAATAATAAATAGATAACATCTTTATCAAGCTTCTGAAAACCCTGACTTACATATGCACTTTTTGCGAAACAAACATGCATCCATACGCGCTTTTACTATGACAAACTAGCGTATAGATCTATAAATATTTAAGAATGCATAAAGTTTTAGATAAAAATACTTCCCAGATTTTATCCTTCAATTTAGAAATCATGTGCCAAGTCACAGATCTAAACATATCACCAATAGATCAAGAAAATACATATTCATTTCAGGTCTAGAGATCTTGATCCATCATTATATTCATAGGTGCATCATAATTTCAGATCTACCAATAAACAGTAACCCATTCTATGCATATATACTTCAGAGAGAAGTATTCAATTAAAAACCCATACACTTGCACACCCCATTGAATTATGATCTTCTTCCCTTTATATATTTTGATCCTTTCACAATACCATGAGCCAAAACAACACAAGTGTTGATGGTATTCTTGGAGGGAATCAAATAGCTGACTCAACTCTCACTATTATGGATTAAAACAATGGTAAAGACCCCTGGTGTTATAATTTTAGAGTGAAAGAGTAATACGCTACTTTTCTCGTTCTTTTCCATGTGTGTACATGACTTGGCTTGCATGAACTCGCATATAGAACCTTAAATATGAATATTAAACACCTTCTGTTGGACCTTCTACTAAACCACTATGATTCTCCAGAAGCCATATATTTCAAATTTTGCAAGTGAGATGCCATCAAGGACAACATATGCAATCATAAGAATCATGTTACCAACATTTTGTTCGAAATATTTTCTCAAAGCATGCACTATATTAACTTGTCAACTAAAAACCCAAAATATATGAATAAAAATTCCAGGCTAAATCTATTTCATTCTCGATGATACAATAATATAAAGGCACATATATTTTCTCAATGCATGCACTATATTAACTTGTCAGCTAAAAACCAAAAATATATGAATAAAAATTTCAGGCTAACTCTATTTCGTTCTCAATAATGCAATAATATAATCAATATAGGGAGATATAATCATACAACATATGGAATTCTTGGATTATAAACGGTTGGACAAGAGAGGGGAAATGGGATATATAATTAACAAAAGTTACAGACAAAGAAAAGACATATGAGCTCATAAGGAAAAGACCATTGATATTGTATGTTATATTATATTATTGAAAAATAAGGTCTAAAACATGTTGCATTTTGATGGTATCAAATGGAAGACCAAGTCTATGTTAATTCCCTAACATCCAAGATATCAATTTGTAGAATGCACTGAACACAAAATGATTGTATTAATTTAGGAGTGAAGAGATCCTATGTTGTTTGGGTACGTGGGACTGATTCTACTATCGAGAAGTCTCACTGCTAAAAGATAGAATCTAAGTGTTATCACATGAAGTCTCTGTCCCATCATGATGCTGCTTGTTATGAACTCATTGTTCTCAAACAAAACACACTACATTTTCGTCAACAATACCTATAATTCCTTTGTAGAGAGGGCACCGACAGATGAGCTCACAAGGAAAAGACAATTGATATTGAAATTTATACTATATTATTGAAAAATAAGTTATACACATTTTATATTTTGATGGTGTTAGCTCCCCGTAATTTCGGAGGCTAAAGGCTGAATCCTGGAGGGCCAACATCAAAACCAGTTTGGGCCTAGGATCTAGCCCTCATAGACCTCGAGAGGGATCTCTCTGTTAGATATAGCTTTGTTTGATTGGAAATTTAGGATAGATATTAGTGCATAGGGTTTTGTTTGAAAATTTTTGGTTGAGACGGTAGAAGAGGGCCATTGGGCTATAAAGTCAAATAGGTGTAAACAAATTTAAATCGATGAATAACTGAGATCATGTGTAACCAAAAAAGATAGTCATGCTAATGGATCCTTATAGCCTGTTAAAGGGAAAAGGAGATATTAATGTTCAATGTGAACACAGAGCACACCCTATCTAAATTCTGCATTCAGGTTTCAGAGGAAAACATAGATTACTATTTCAAGACTGAGTAGGGTGCCCGATGGAAAATCCTGAACAAAATTTTCTTCTCAACAGTAAAGAATGAGAATAATATGTGAAAGAAGAGGATGAAAAATTACATGGAGAAAGAACTTTGCCACAGATCATAACATAAGAATCTGAAAACATCAGTGTCCTTTCATTCATCCAAAAAAAATGTTTACAACTAGATGAGCCTTTACAATGGTTCTTCCCTTGAAGTCCATATTTCATACTGCAAATGCAAGCAATATTTAACTAAAACTTAAGCCGGTTATTTGTTTAGGACTTCAAAAGTGTATCCCCCTTTCCTCTAAGTTACAATTTTATTTTTTATGCTTGTGTTACCCCTGCGAGTTTGTTGGAATGCCATGGAGATGTTCAACCAAAGAGATTCAGCCATGGCATATGTATTCAAAAGGTGTTCGATAATTTTAGTATGTTTCCTACACATTGTGAACTGAGAATGCCGTTGCATCCCCTTTTTTTGCAATTGATCCCAGGTAAGGATATTGTTATGACATACAAGCTAGAGAAAGTATTCTATTTTCAGCCAGTGTTTAACAGCCCAATTTTTTGACATATTGGTACTAAAATGTTGTGTATATTATTAGATCTAATATAATAACCTTCTTGTATTGTGAACATGTTGTAGCCCCTACAGCACCCTCCAAAAAGATCACCATTTCAAATTTTTGGAGCCCCTTAAAACTAAAGAGAAACTATTAAGTCGCCAAGTCGCCAAGTCGCCAAGTCACAAAGTTAAACTATTGGTGAAAACAGCGACCCCGCGACCTTGCGACCCCGCGACCCCAGGTCGCCAGGTCGCAAGGTTGCAAATCCCCAACTTTAACGAATAGTGTGACCCAGCGACCTTGTGACCCAGCGACCCCAGGTCGCCAGGTCGCCAGGTCGCTAAGTCGCAAATATACAATTTTAATGAAAAGTGCGACCTAGCGACCCCGCGACCCCGCGACCCCAGGTCACCAGGTCGCAAGGTCGCAAGGTCACAAAACTATGGAATTAATATATTTGCGACCCAACAACCTGCATTAATTTCCCGCACATGCGACCTTCTATATAAGGGAGGTCGCCAGGTCGCATTTTACACATTCAGTGATTTGAAAGAAAATGCCTCTGACAGCTCGACTGGCGCGATTTTCCCGGGTAAGTTGCCATTTCCTCCTGCTTTTTCCATTATGAGCATTTCTTGCCAAACCCATCTCCCCTTAGGCCTTTAAATTTCCCTTTGTCTGAGCTTTTATATTTTTTTAGTGTTTTGTGAATCTTCTTTCTCCACAAATGTCCAACCTCACTACATTTCTGGTTCAAACTCTCATAGCTTTGACCCTTGCTCTTAAAACCATTCCTCAGCTCTGCCTGGACCTAGCTAGCTTATAAATCCTCAAGAGGAGGGAGAAAAGAAAACTCACGGCCGTATGCGTGCAAAACCCCCCCGGCAAGCCTTATCGTGACCTGCGACCTAGCAACCTAGTCACGAGGTCGCAAAGTCGCATTTTTCCAGATTTCTGGAATCTGCGACCCAGTGACCCAGCGACCTAGTCGCGAGGTCGCAAGGTCGCATTTTCCAATTTTTCGGAGAGTTGCAATCCAGCGACCCAGCGACCTGGTCGCGAGGTCGCAAGGTCGCGCCTGGACCTTTTCTTACAATCCGCGACCAAGCGACCCAGTAAACCAGTAACCCAGTTTTACATGTGTCACAGCTAAATTTCATCACTAAACTGTAAATGGTTTTATATCATCATGTCGTTCTTATCTTGGGATTCCTTTATGAATTTGACAGGTGAGCTTCAAGAAGACATAGAGTGCATACCTGTTTTATCAGATTCTAGTGACATGGCGCCCCCGCTATCTCGGAGGAAGGACAAGCAAGTAATGGAAGAAATTGATGAGCTGGACGTGGTGTCCCCACCCCCAATATACATGGATACACTATGTACCTTTACAAAAGAAGACAGTATGCGATGGTACCAAGTGTATCATGAGTTCGCCATACCGGAAGAGGAATTTCCAGAAGATCTCCCAGACCGGGAAATATACTTGGCAGTCAAGAAGTCCAAACTACATCTGGCAGGGGCGCATCCAGCCATATTTCCATGTCCAGAGGTTATAGATTGGATCATACAAAAGACGGATCCCAAGAAGTTTGTGATCCGAGACAGCGAAGGCAGGGCTTTCGCTACGCTCGTAGGCGCAGATGCTCACCTCTACTACTCGTTGCCTCGTCCGGATGAGCATTTCACTCCAGAATGGGCTACTGCTCATGTTGTTCCGATAGTTGATACTATTAGACTATGGTGGGAGGAGCCCGAGAAGTTCAAGGTCAAGAAAGACCAAGAATACCCGGTGGCTAGCCTGAGGAAGGTTTATAAATTGGTTGCTGCCATGCTTTGCAGGCTTTACGGGCGCCCGGATTGCTCCACTTTCAACGGTAGTTGGGCTACCATCATGGAGTATGTGACAACACATGGCACCCGTTTCAACTGGGCCGTCATATTGATGACTTCGATGCAGACCAACTTGAACGTGACATTGGCCCCGGATGAAGGAATGCCTACCGAATTTTACATGGCCTCTTACCTACTGGATGCTGTCTGCGCAAGAGTACACTTCGAGGGATGGGCACACAACTGGGATTCCGAGCAGTCGTGTGCAATTCATCTGCAAATCAAGGTATTTTGGGAGTCCAAATACAAACAGGATATAGATCAGATCTCCCAAGTGTTTATTCCCTCTCTATATAGACACTTATTTGGCCAAGATGCCCCCTACATGTCTTGGCAGGCCAAGTAGACTCTAGTCAAAGTGGCACACTGGTTCCCTTTCCCCGGGTATACCTTCATCCGAGTCTTTGGAACATACAGGGCACCACATGCTATGCCTCGCTTTGTTACAGACAAAATTCTCATTCAGGAGGTATGCTTCCAGATGTCTCAAGGCTTCTCCATCATCCTGTCTAAAGGCAAAAAGAAGCCGTGGCCCACGCTACCCCTCACCATTGGTGCGTGCACAGTTAAAGACTTCATGGAAGTAGCAGCAGAGGGAGAAGCAATGAAAAGTTATCAGCTTGGGGCGCTAGAACACCGAACATATGACCCGGAGAGAATAGTTTCTGAACACTGCCTAAAAGCTAAATTCAAATGGACTTATTAGCATATTGAGCGCCCGGCAGAAGACGAGAGAAGGAATCGGTATAACGCTGAGAGACAATTTGCTCCGGGAGTAAACATGGGCCAAGAAGATCCAGATGATCAGAGCCTAGAAGACAGAAGTCGTCAGTTAGGAGGTTCCTCTTCCTCTTTACCCAAGAAATCTCGGACAATGACAGGGCTTACTACATCTATCCAACAGAAAGAAGCAGAAGCAAAAGCCCAGCAAGAAAGGGAAAAGAAGATAAAAGAGGATGAGGAAGCACGCCAGAAGAGTGCAACAGCAACACAGAAGAAGAAGCAGGCCAAGGAGGCCAAGAAAGAAAAGGAGGGAAAGGAGGCACAGGCCGCAGCAGAATGGGCACTCAAGGTAGAGCTGGACAAAGCAGAAGCTGAACGCCAAAAGAAGACCGAACAGGTTGCGGACGCTGAGCACCAAAAGAAGGTCGAACAGGCTACTGCAGCTGAGCAGAAGAGGAAGGCCGAAATAGAAGCAGCAGCAGAAGCTGAACGCCGGTGAAAGGAAGAAGAGGAAAAGAACACAGAAGAAAGGGAGGATGACATGCTGAAAGATATCGAGGTAAATCCCCTCGAGATACCTCTAGGCAGTACCAAGGTTTCTGATGTTAGATTCCCCAGGGGCAGGAAGAGGATGTATTTGACCTCACCAGACTCGCATTCGATCAATTCTCTTTCAAAATCCGGCAAGAGAAGAGAAGGTTACTGGCGCAAAGTCCCTCTGCCACATCCACAGTTGCGACAGGCAAAGACATAGTCCTTGATACCAGGACTAATCCTGTAATGATAGCATCGGCAGGTACTGCTTTCGCCGCAACCATGGAAGAGAACGTAACCAGAATGAGTAGAGAAATAGTCTCTCTGCAAAATAGACTGCAAGCAGCTGAGCAGCGCGAGAAAAGAGCAGAGCTGGAGAAAGCAGAGTTGAGAGCAGAAGTTCAACAACTTCCAAACCAGACTCCACCGGTAAATGAAGTCCCACTGGCCATTTTCAAGGAGTGTGAAGTGTTAGAAGTAACCATGAGGCAGGTGTATGGAGAAATGTTCAACATCAAACAAACAGTCGCCCCACTGGTAAGAGCACAAGCAGAAACCAAGCAAAAGCATGAGCAGCTCAGGGAGGCCTCATAGGCCTTAGACAGGATGATGGGCTGGACAGTACAATACCCTCAGGCACCTGAAAATTTTCCCAAGAGGGATTGGATTCATACACAGGATGCTAAGGTTCAGCTCCATATGGAAATACAATCTAAGGAAAAACTATCTAAGGACCTGGACAAAGTAATGTCTTCATACAACCACCTGATCAGCGGTATCGACTCGATGCACACTTTGCACCACATTCCGTCTCTTAGGGCATTGGACGAAGAGAAAACCTGGGAATAAGTGGATCAGGACATCCAGTCATTTTTACAGCCTATCAAGCGAACCGCTGCTGCTCCCGAGCCCTCAGCATCTCAAGAACATCTGAGTCAATTTATTGCCACTCCAGCGCGGATTTATACCAAGCTTGCCTCGCTTTCAAACCAGATCTCACGGAAAAGGGAAACCTTAGTACCAAATTCTTTGGAATGCATGCATCGGTTGAAGGAGGAGGTCCCTCTAGTTTCCCCCATAGCGGCAGAGTACCGGACATGGCAAGATTTTCTCAAGGAGCAACAGATTGACGCCCCTAACATCAACATTGCGCGTCCATCTCCACAGCCCGGTAGCAGCAAGTCATGAGCAGCAGATAGAGGTAGGTCGCAGGTCGCACCACTCGGACAAGTCGTAGGTCGCACTACCTATCCAGGTCGCAAGTCGCACATACCAAACAAGTCGCAGGTCGCAACCTCTTCAAGGTCGCAAGGCAACTCAACAGGCAGGAAGGCGAAAAGTCGGGAAGCCCAAAGGGCAAGTTTTGTGCTATAAAACTCCCTACGGGGAAAGTAATAAGGGCTTTTTATTTTTGGGAGACTCAAGAGCTACATTGTATTGTATTGAAATATCATATTCTTAGGCATATGAATATGAATACTTGCTAAAACCCCTTTGTCGGATGATGTGTTTTTCTGTGACAGCACTGTGTGTATTTCTTGAACAGTTTTAGAACATCCTATGATTAATGAAACTGCATTTCCAATAACATCATTTATGCATCATGTTTATCTATGCTTGTGTTAATGATGTTCAGTTTTATCACTTTCTAAATGGATGTTAATACCTTTGTCTATTAGCATTTCGTTTTATCTTTCAGAAAGTAAGGAGGAATCTTGCCATTAAGAACTATTTCTTCTGTGGTAAGATACCTTGCAAGCATAACCCCAAATATGTGTCTTTAACTGCATCTCTTCGGTCGTATGTGTTTTATTCATTCTCTTGCTACGCATAGTGTTGTAGACATGTTCCATGCATCAATCATGTATTTCGTATCCTATGAATAAGTGTGTGTCCTCAGGTTTAATCAGGTTCTTTTGAGGCCAGAAGGGAAGGCATCTTAAGCGGTAGCCGGACCCACACCCCGGACGGGATCCCTACTCCAAACGGTTTAAGGTCTAATTGGGAATTTTTACCGGGGAGATCCCCTACTGTTGGCTGGAAAAATTTTCCCGTCAACAGATTTGGCGCTAGAAGGAGGGCCTGATGGTAGCCTCCCAGCATACAACGAAATTTCCATCACAAAATCCCCAAGGGGAGGTCATAAACAATGAAACTGTCCCTCCTCCTGTAGAAGATATTCCAAAGAGAGAGACTCGATATTATGAAATCACCAGGGCGCAGTTGAGAGCCTTGCGCCCAGCTGCCCGCGATCTTATCAGAAACTTACGATTTACTCCAATCATGGAATACCTTGCCCACACTAGAACCCCTCCCGAGGACATCACTCGGAATGGTGCCCTTGCAATTACCATACCCGAGCTCGTAAATCTCATGTTGGAAGACCTCGGCAAGGCTGTTGAGGAAGATGACCCGATTCTCCAAGAGGGCGAAGAATTTGGTGATACCGAACCTTTCCCCGACTCCCAGCCTAACCAGACTCGGTAAAACAACAACCAGGCACACCCCCCACCCGGGGATGGTGAGGAAGACAGAGGTCGAGGAAATGTAGACGGGGGAAATGGCGCTCGTAGAAATGAGGGAGAAAGGAATAGGGCTCGTAGAAATGAAGAAGAAGGAAATAGAGGCCGAGGGGCCGGAGGTAGAGGAGATAGGGGTCGAGCCCAAGGAAACCAAGCTCACAACCGTCACCCAAACCCAATGAGGCCTCCTATCCACAACTTGGGATATCTTATAGATTTTCTTCACCGTGGGAGACACCAAGACGAACACTCCCGTCATGAATCAGAAGCATCTGTCTCAGGCTCCGGAGGTGAATCTGAGCCTGAGTTTAGGCAACACCAGCGAGCTAGAAGAGTGCATCCCCTAGCCTGGATGGCTCAATCTCCATTAAACCTTTTGGGCCCACTCCACGATCTGCCTAGGCATCTGGAGAAACACCTTCCCAAATTTGACCCTGAGAAAGGCACCTTAGCTGAAGATCATATCAGCAGCTTCTATTTGTCGTTGCAAATCATGAGAGTCCAGTCTGATGATGTCGCATGTCGAATTTTTCCCCATACTCTCAAAAACAAAGCAGCCACATGGTACCGCTCTCTCCCCAGTGCCTCTATCACTTCATGGGACCAATTCCGTCGCGTATTCCTGCAGAAGTTTTCAGAAGATAAAACTCCTTCCATGCTTCTCACGGAATTGAGCACGATCAAGTCTCATAAAAAGGAGAAGGTTAAGGACTTCAACCAGCGCTTCGGTACCATATTGCAGAAGTTTCCCCCCAACCTGGCGTTGGATGACTCAATCACCATCGACTACTATACCAAGGCTCTCCCTAGGGACATTACCGTTTTCGTCAAACGTGAAGCCCGCGCTACCCTTACGGCTAATTATGAGGCTGCTCTCGCGGTGGAGAAAGACATGCTTTCGATAGGGGACATTGATCACGAAGGGAGAGATGATCACAAGCCTAACACAAAAAGGGGTCAGTCCTCCACTCCTAAGACCACCGATAGGGATAAAGATGCGTTTGACTTTGAAAGCATGGAAAAAACCCTTAAGCTCTTAACAAATGAAGTCACTGACCTAAGGAGAAAGGGCACAGAAGCCACAACTAGCACTAAACCGCCCAAACCTTTCTTCAGAAAAAGTAATCCCAACACTAACAAACCTCCGTCTAACACAAATACTTCTCTCAATGTGGAAGAGATAGGGAAAGATAACTTCTGTTCTTTCCACCAAGCTGGCCACTCTGAAAAAACGTGCCCTCAATGGATTGGCAGCATGACAGCAGTAGTTAATCAACTTTTAAATGACCAAACTCCAGGAGATGTGACGGAGGATGATGTTTCAGATCACGATGAGGATCCGCCCTCGAACGAAGAACCAGGATCCTCTATCCTTGCTTTTGACATAATCCGAGGTGGGGACAACCTTACCTCCATTGATATCAACATGGCAGATACTCCCAAAGATCAGCCCGTGCGGAATTATAGTCTAAGGAGCAAAGGACCTGTTCCCGAGCAATCCTATGAAGACAAGAAAAGGGCTTTCCTAAGGAAGATCCTGCCCCCAGGAAACGGAAAACAATCTGTTCCGGAGAAGCCCCCCAACAACATTACCCGAGCAAGTCAAAAGGGAAAGCTCCCGACAGAATCCTCTAAGACCTCTATCGAGCCTAGCCCTCAACTAGAGTCTAGCTATAACATTGTTGAAGATATGAAGAAAACAAGAGAAAACATTTCTCTCTACGAGCTGGCTCGCATTACTAACCAAAAGGATCTCATTCTAAAAGCTTTCGCAAACACTTCAGCTACGAAAACCGTGAGCAACACGTCCTCGCAAGCCGGTCCAGATGTGCAGTCTATAGTAAACGCCATCAATACCAACTCAAGAGGATCCACGCCTCCTTTCCTTTCGTCCTTCGAGATTTTTAACTTCAACGTCCACAACTGTCTAGTTGACTCCGGTGCCCCAAAAAACGTCATGCCCCTATCCGTCTGTAAAAAGCTGAACATTTGCCCGGAGAAAACTGACGCAAAGATCATACAACTTGACATATCACAAGTGCCAGCCGTAGGAGAGTTGAACAATGTCATCATCCGCTTGTCATCAGACTCTAGGGTCCATCAATGCATTAACATTGTGATTGTCGACATCTCGGAAGCATACATCCTATTGCTTAGCAGGGACTGGTCCAGCAAGTTGCAAGGCTATTTCGCCACCGACTGGTCCCACTTGTGGCTTCCTTGCAAGGGGCGGAATAATCAAATCAGGGTCGAAAGTGAACCTTATATGAAACACACCGTTACTGATTTGGATGCCGTTAATGAACCCATCAGCTTTGCACAGGAAGAACTTGGCATGTGTTTTCTGGAAGCAATATTCAGATGCTACCAACCCTCTCAGTCTTCCATAGGCCCAGAAGTCCAATCTAAACTAGCACTTGTCACAGAGGAGCAAGTTATCCCTAACTCACCACCAGCAGAAACCCCTCCACAACCTAGTACCCCGAAGGAGCCGGAAAGTGGCATGTGGACCTTGTATTATGAGTGTTCCAAGACCCATGACGGAGCCGGTGATGGTTGCATATTGCTTGACCCTCACAAGAATAAATACTTAATCTCATGCTGGCTAGAGTTCCAGTGCACCAACAACTCTGCTGAGTACGAGGCATTATTCCTCGGACTTAAGAAAGCACTGGATTTGAATTTAAAATGCTTACAGTTCATTGGAGATTCTGAGATTATCACCCGCCAGGTACGCAGCACTATTCACTGTTTATCTCCACATTTAAAGGCGTATCAACAAGAGGTATGGCGATTGATTTTTGGTTTTGAAGCATTTGGAATTAAATCTGTCCTCAGGATGCACAATGCAGCAGCTGATACTCTGGCTAATGCTACTGCTAGATTCACCCCTTTGAGGGACGGTTTTTCTATTTAAATTATATATAGACCCTCCGTGCCACACAACATTACTAACTTACGCGTCTTTGATGATGATCAACATGTACTAGAGTTTATGTGTAACTCAGAAACATTCAAAGACGCTGCAATAGATGAAGATGATCACGACCAAGCTGTGCAGGAAGAGTATGAGAAACACAGAGGGAACCCCATGCCAAAGGGAGTAGTGTCACTTGAGAAACTCTTCGATCTGCAGAGCCGTTTTCGAGGGCCCCCGAATACCAAAGTGCAAAGCTCCATCTTGGCCCATCGACAAGTGAACTTGGGATCAGAAGATAATCCTAAGTTCGTCAACCTTGGGAAAGACTGCGCCACCGAGGAGGCGCAGGCTTTCACCCAACTATTTCGCAAGTATCGTGACGTATTTGCTTGGACATATGATGACTTACATAAGTATGATACTCGAATTATCCAGCATGTTATACCCATGAAGGAAGGCGCAAAACCGTTCCAGCAAAAGCTCAGAAAAGTACATCCTACTCTGGAACCATTGATTCTGAAAGAACTCAAGAAGCTCTTGGATGCACGAATTATTTTGAAAATTCGTCACTCCACGTGGGTGTCAAATTTGGTACCCGTACGAAAGAAGTCTGGCGAGATCCGTTTGTGCGTAGATTTCCGCAATCTGAATCGTGCCTCAAACAAAGACAACTATCCGGTGCCACCCATGGAATAGATATTAAAAGCCGTGTCTGGGTCTGAAATTTTCTCCCTATTAGACGGTTTCTCCGGCTACAACCAAGTGCTGGTAGCTGAACCGGATAGATTGAAGACCACTTTTCGAACCAAGTGGGGAACTTTCGCATTCAGACGTACGCCTTTTGGATTAATCAACGCAGGGGCAACTTTCCAAAGAGCCATGGATATAGCCTTCAGGGGGCTGATAGGCCAACGTGTGGTTGTCCACTTAGATGACGTCACCGTGTTTTCAAAACACCGGGGTGACCATATACGCCACCTCAGGCAAATTTTTGAAAGATGTAGAAAATACGGAATTTCACTTAACCCAAAGAAGAGCGTTTTCGCCGTGGCAGAAGGAAATTTTCTAGGCCATATCATAACTAAACAAGGTATTATCGTCGATCCGGAATGGGTGAAAGCCATTGCTCAAATTCCTCCTCCCAGGAGTAAAAAAATGATGCAATCTTTCTTCGGGAAGATCAATTTCGTACGGAAATTTATATCAGATTTCGCACAAATAGTCAAGCCATTACAAGGAATGATAAAAAAGAATGCTATGTTCCAATGGAATCTACCGGAAAGGGAGGCCTTGGACAAAATAAAACAGGCTATAGTTGAAGCTCCCTCCCTACAAAGTCCAGATTTTGGCAAAGATTTTATCCTATATACTTTTGCTTCAGATTCCTCACTTGCGGCCGTCCTTACGCAGAAAGATGGCAACAACGATGAACGGCCCATTTCCTTCATGAGCACTGGTCTACAAGGAGCTGAGTTAAACTATCCAGAAATTGACAAGCAAGCCTATGCGGTCTACAAGGCGGTAAAACATTTTAGGCCCTACATCTTGAAAAATCATGTCACGGTTTTTGTGCCACACCCAGCGGTCCGCTCACTTTTCGTGCAGCAAGAGCTAGGCGAAAGGCGGGGCAACTGGGTGGCGTGTTTGCAAGAATACGATTTAGAGTTTAAACTGACACATACCGTTAAAGGACAGGGCTTATTCCAAATGGCCGCGGAAGCTGCAAGTGCTCATGAAATTGAAGAGGAATGTTGGGAACAAGAGATCGACATGTATCAAAGCGACCATGTGCCTCAGCAAAGTAGCCCTTCTTGGTATTCTGACGTTTCAAGATATTTGGCCCAAGGCACCATGGACCCTGCTCTTACTGCCCGGCAGAAACGCGCAATAAGACTCAAAGCCGCATCTCACCAACTGATCCAAGGTAAGTTGTTCAAGAAACACCACGATGGGGTCCTGTTACGCTGCTTGGAAACCGACGAAGCGTAGAAAATCTTAACTGAGCTGCATGACGGACCAGCTGGAGGTCATTTTGCCGGAGATACTACTGCTCATAAGATAATGCGCGCAGGATATTATTGGCCTACTCTTTTTAGAGATGCGCATGCATATGTTCGGAAATGCATTCAGTGCCAAAAGTTCGCCAACCGAGAAGCACGGCCAGCCGCCCCCTTACTCTCAGTAGCAGTAGAGGAACCTTTCCAACAGTGGGGTTTGGATGTAATTGGTTAAATCACACCTCACTCTTCTAAACAACATCGGTATATCCTTACAGCTACTGATTACTTCACCAGGTGGGTCGAAGAAACACCTTTACGCAGAATCAACGATCAGGAGGTAATAGAATTCCTCACACATTCCATCATTACTAGGTTTGGCGTTCCAAATTCTTTAGTTTTCGATAATGCGACTTATTTCTCATCTTTTAAATTATATGATTTTGCGCTGGAAAATGGTATTATTCTGAAACATTATACAAATTACTATCCCCAGGGAAATGGATTAGCTGAGTCCACTAACAAGAATCTTATCCATATTATTAAGAAGACCATGCTATCCCACCAGCGCAACTGGCACAATGCCCTTCACAATGCACTGTGGGCTGATTGTATCACTCCCAAGTCCTCTTTAGGAACCTCCCCATTTTTCCTCGTGTATGGAAAAGAAGATGTTCTCCCTCCTCATCTATCTCTCCTGGCCCTCCAACTGTCCCAAGAATGTCATGGTACCCCGTGCCCTACCTTGCAGACTCGAATCGACACCTTACTGAAATTGGAGGAAGAAAGACAAAAGACCCGGGAAAAGTTTGCCATCCATCAGAGCCGAATCAAAAGATGGTTTGATAAAAAGTCCACAGGGAACAAAAATTTTGAAGTAGGAGACCTGGTCCTCAAGTGGGATAAAGCCCATGAGGAGAAGGGGAAGCATTCCAAGTTCCAAGCACTTTGGATAGGCCCTTTCCAAATTAATGAGAAGATAGGATCCCACGCATTTAGATTGCAAACCCTTGAGGGACGAGTTGAGGTCCTCCCGGTAAATGGGCATGACCTCAAACACTATTTCACCTAGCTGCCCTTAGAGGGCTATATTATCCTTGTACCATATTTTCTTCTCTCATACTTTTTTAAAAAAATATATATATATATATATATATATATATATATAAAATAAAAATAAAATATAGTAATAAAATTTTTGAGGAAGGATTTGTTAGAGCCACGCAATTGGCACACTGCAACAGGTTCTATGCTGATGGAAATCCCTTTCCGATAGACTCAAAGGCGGAAAAATCTTGCTTGTTCTCTGCACCTAAGGGCAGCATATCACCGAACTCGAGGCATCAAGCGGGAAGCTTACCTTGCCAGCCTGAGAGGGTGTCCACAAAAGAAAATGCAGTGTGAGAGGTAACCAGACCAGAAGGGAAAAGAGGTACTCTATGCTACGACAGGGTATCTGGGAAAAACCAAAGTCCTCACACCAGACCAGGAACAACCTCTCTGCCAGCAAAATAAGTCGGGATCCCTCATCTGCCCAGGCTAAATTTCCATCTCAAATAAATTCCACGAGCACATCTAAATAAGTGCCTCAGGCACATTCAAAATAAGTGCAATACCACACTAATAAAGGGTAAAGGATTGAGAAAGGCTTCCTGCGCAGAGAGGTGATGTAACGACTCTGCCGGAGTACTGACCAGGCTCGCTGGCAGCGGAGCAACGTTCACAATTCCTAGGCAGTGACTCCTCTAGGACCGAGAAGTTCGCTGGCAGCGGAGCAACACGATGAGGACAAAATAATCGTACCAGACCCTGTGGCCGCCTGGAGTTCTCCAACCCTTCTAGTCCGGAGACCTGAAGAAATGAATTTGGTTGAACGGTGCCGAAACAGGCCAGCAGATTGAGCAACCCAGCGAGGTGCCAAAGGTTAGGAAATGTCAACCACAAGGTAAAAGAAAACAGTCAGCATAGGCCCCTCCCTCCCCCGCCAAGACTAACTATCAGCAGAGACTCTGAGTTCGTCCAGTGAATCGCCATTTGTTGTAGCCCCTACAACACCCTCCAAAAAGATTACCATTTCAAATTTTTGGAGCCCCTTAAAACTAAAGAGAAACTATTAAGTCGCCAAGTCGCAAAGTTAAACTATTGATGAAAACCGCGACCCCGCGACCTTGCGACCCCGCGACCCCAGGTCGCCAAGTCGCAAGGTCGCAAATCCCCAACTTTAACGAAAAGTGCGACCTAGAGACCTTGCGACCCAGCGACCCCAGGTCGCCAGGTCGCCAGGTCGCAAATATACAATTTTAATGAAAAGTGCAACCCAGCGACCCTGTGACCCCGCGACCCCAGGTCGCCAGGTCGCAAGATCGCAAGGTCGCAAAACTATGGAATTAATAGATTTGTGACCCAGCGACCTGCATTAATTGCCCGCATGTGCGACCTTCTATATAAGGGAGGTCGCCAGGTCGCATTTTACACATTCAGCGATTTGAAAGAAAACGCCTCTGACAACTCGACTGGGGCGATTTTCCCGGGTAAGTTGCCATTTCCTCCTGATTTTTCCATTATGAGCATTTCTTGCCAAACCCATGTCCCCTTAGGCCTTTAAATTTCCCTTTGTCTGAGCTTTTATATTTTTTGAGTGTTTTGTGAATCTACTTTCTCCACAAATGTCCAACCTCACCACATTTCTGGTTCAAACTCTCATAGCTTTGCCCCTTGCTCTTAAAACCATTCCTCAGCTCTGCCTGGACCCAGCTAGCTTATAAATCCTCAAGAGGAGGGAGAAAAGAAAACTCACGGCCGCGCGCGCGCAAAACCCACCCGGCAAGACTTATCGCGACCTGCGACCCAGCGACCTAGTCGCGAGGTCGTAAAGTCGCATTTTTCCAGTTTTCTGGAATCTGCGACCCAGCGACCCAGCGACCTATTCGCGAGGTCGCAAGGTCGCATTTTCTAATTTTTCGGAGAGTTGCGACCCAGCGACCCAACGACCTAGTCGCGAGGTCGCAAGGTCGCGTGTGGACCTTTTCTTGCAATCCGTGACCCAACGACCCAGTAAACCAGTAACCCAGTTTTACATGTGTCACAGCTAAATTTCATCACTAAACTGTAACTGGTTTTATATCATCATGTCGTTCTTATCTTGGGATTCCTTTATGAATTTGACAGGTGAACTTCAAGAAGACATAGAGTGCATACCTGTTTTATCATATTCTAGTGACATGGCGCCCCCGCTATCTCGGAGGAAGGACAAGAAAGTAGTGGAAGAAATTGATGAGCTAGACGTGGTGTCCCCACCCCCAATATACAAGGATACACTATGTACCTTTTCAAAAGAAGACAGTATGCGATGGTACCAAGTGTATCATGAGTTCGCCATACCGGAAGAGGAATTTCCAGAAGATCTCCCAGACTAGGAAATATACTTGGCAGTCAAGAAGTCCAAACTACATCTGGCAGGGGCGCATCCAGCCATATTTCCATGTCCAGAGGTTATAGATTGGATCATACAAAAGACGGATCCCAAGAAGTTTGTGATCTGAGACAGTGAAGGCAGGGCTTTCGCTATGCTCGTAGGCGCGGATGCTCACCTCTACTACTCGTTGCCTAGCCCGGATAAGCATTTCACTCCAGAATGGGCTACTGCTCACGTTGTTCTGATAGTTGATACTATTAGACAATGGTGGGAGGAGCCCGAGAAGTTCAAGGTAAAGAAATACCAAGAATACCGGTGGCTAGCCTGAGGAAGGTTTATAAATTGGTTGCTGCCATGCTTTGCAGGCTTTACGGGCGCCCGGATTGCTCCACTTTCAGCGGTGGTTGGGCTACCATCATGGAGTATGTGACAACACATGGCACCCGTTTCAACTGGGCCGGCATATTGATGACTTCGATGCAGACCAACTTGAATGCGACATTGGCCCCAGATGAAGGAATGCCTTCCAAATTTTACATGGCCTCTTACCTACTGGATGCTATCTTCGCAAGAGTACACTTCGAGGGATGGGCACACAACTGGGATTCCGAGCAGTCGCGTGCAATTCATCTACAAATCAAGGTATTTTGGGAGTCCAAATACAAACAGGATATAGATCAGATCTCCCAAGTGTTTATTCCCTCTCTATATAGACACTTATTTGGCCAAGACGCCCCCTGCATGTCTTGGCGGGCCAAGGAGACTCTAGTCAAGGTGGCACACTGGTTCCCTTTCCCCGGGTATACCTTCATCCGAATCTTTGGAACTTACAGGGCACCACATGCTATGCCTCGCTTTGTTACATACAAAATGCTCATTTAGGAGGTATTCTGCCAGATGTCTCAAGGTTTCTCCAGCGTCCTGTCTAAAGGCAAAAAGAAGTCGTGGCCCACGCTACCCCTCACCATTGGCGCGTGCACAGTTAAAGACTTCAAGGAAGTAGAAGCAGAGGGAGAAGCAATGAAAAGTTATCAGCTTGGGGTGCTAGAACACCGAACATATGACCCGGAGAGAATAGTTCCTGAACACTGCCTGAAAGCTAAATTCAAATGGACTTATCAGCATATTGAACACTCGGCAGAAGACGAGAGAAGGAACTGGTATAACGCTGAGAGACAATTTGCTCCAGGAGTAAACGTGGGCCAAGAAGATCCAGATGATCAGAGCCTAGAAGACAGAAGTTGTCAGTTAGGAGGTTCCTCTTCCTCTTTACCCAAGAAATCTCGGACCAACACAGGGCTTACTACATCTATCCAACAGAAAGAAGCAGAAGCAAAAGCCCAGCAAGAAAGGGAAAAGAAGATAAAAGAGGATGAGGAAGCACGCCAGAAGAGTGCAACAGTAACACAGAAGAAGAAGCAGGCCAAGGAGGCCAGGAAAGAAAAGGAGGGAAAGGAGGCACAGGCCGTAGCAGAACGGGCACTCAAGGTAGAGCTGGACAAAGCAGAAGCTGAATGCCAAAAGAAGGCCGAACAGGTTGCGGAAGCTGAGTGCCAAAAGAAGGCCGAACAGGTTGTTGTAGATGAGCGGAAGAGGAAGGCCGAAATAGAAGCAGCAGCAGAAGCTGAACGCCGGCAAAAGGAAGAAGAGGAAAATAACACAGAAGAAAGGGAGGACGACATGCTGGAAGATATTGAGGTAAATCCCCTCGAGATACCTCTGGGCGGTACCAAGCTTTCTAATGTTAGATCCCCCCAGGGGTAGGAAGAGGATGTATTTGACCTCACCAGACTCACATTCGATCAATTCTTTTTCAAAATCCGCCAAGAGAAAAGAAGGTCACTGGCGCAAAGTCCCTCTGCCACATCCACAGTTGTGACAGGCAAAGACATAGTCCTTGATACCAGGACTAATCATGTAATGATAGCATCGGCGGGTACTGCTTTCGCCGCAGCCACGGAAGAGAATGTAACCAAAATGAGTAGAGAAATAGTCTCTCTGCAAAATAGACTGCAAGCAGCTGAGCAGCGCGAGAAAAGAGCAGATCAGGAGAAAGCAGAGTTGAGAGCAGAAGTTCAACAACTTCGAAACCAGACTCCACCGGTAAATGAAGTCCCACTGGCCATTTTCAAGGAGTGTGAAGTGTTAGAAGTAACCATGAGGCAGGTGTATGGAGAAATGTTCACCATCAAACAAACAGTCACCCCACTGGTAAGAGCACGAGCAGAAACCAAGCAAAAGCACGAGCAGCTCAGGGAGGCCTCACAGGCCTTAGACAGGATGATGGGCTGGACAGTACAATACCCTCAGGCACCTGAAAATTTGCCCAAGAGGTATTGGATTCATACACAGGATGCTAAGGTTCAGCTCCGTATGGCAATACAATCTAAGGACAAACTGTCTAAGTACCTGGACAAAGTAATGTCTTCATACAACCACCTGATCAGCTGTATCGACTCGATGCACACTTTGCACCACATTCCGTCGCTTGGGGCATTGGATGAAGAGAAAACCTGGGAACAAGTGGATCAGGACATCCAATCATTTTTGCAGCCTATCAAGCGAGCCGCTGCTGCTCCCGAGCCCTCAGCATCTCAAGAACATCTGAGTCAATTTATTGCCACTCCAGCGCGGATATATACCAAGCTTGCCTCACTTTCAAACTAGATCTCACAGAAAAGGGAAACCTTAGTACCAAATGCTTTGTAATGCATGCATCAGTTGAAGGAGGAGGTCCCTCTAGTTTCCCCCATAGCGGCAGAGTACCGGACATGGTAAGATTTTCTCAAGGAGCAACAGATTGACGCCCCTGACATCAACATTGTGTGTCCATCTCCACAACCCGGTAGCAGCAAGTCATGAGCAGCAGTTAGAGGTAGGTCACAGGTCACACCACCTGGACAAGTCGCAGGTCGCACTGCCTATCCAGGTCGCAAGTCGCACATACCAGACAAGTCGCAGGTCGCAACCTCTTCAAGGTCGCGAGGCAACTCAACAGGCAGGCAGGCGAAAAGTTGGGAAGCCCAAAGGGCAAGTTTTGTGCTATAAAACTCCCTACGGGGAAATTAATAAGGGCTTTTTCTTTTTGGGAGACTCAATAGCTACATTGTATTGTATTGAAAGATCATATTCTTAGGCATATGAATACGAATACTTGCTAAAACCCCTTTGTTGGATGATGTGTTTTGCTGTGACAGCACTGTGTGTATTTCTTGAACAGTTTTAGAACATCCTATGATTAATGAAACTGCATTTCCAATAACATCATTTATGCATCATGTTTATCTATGCTTATGTTAATGATGTTCAATTTTATCGCTTTCTAAATGGATGTTAATACCTTTGTCTATTAGCATTTCGTTTTATCTTTCAGAAAGTAAGGAGGAATCTTGCCATTAAGAACTATTTCTTTTGTGGTAAGATACCTTGCAAGAATAACCCCAAAGACGTGCCGTTAACTGCATCTCTTCGGGCGTATGTGTTTTATTCATTCTCTTGCTACGCATAGTGTTGTAGACATGTTCCATGCATCAATCATGTATTTCGTATCCTATGAATAAGTGTGTGTCCTCAGGTTTAATCAGGTTCTTTTGAGACTAGAAGGGAAGGCGTCTTAAGCGGTATCCGGACCCACACCCCGGACGGGATCCCTACTCCAAACGGTTTAAGGTCTAATTGGGACTTTTTACCGGAGAGATCCCCTACTGTTGGCTGGACAAATTTTCCCGTCAACAGAACATTATTTTAGTTCGATATCCCCATCGTAGAATGTCTTCTCTTCTAGCTGCCATCCATTTTCTTATTTTCATTTCTTTTTTGTAGTTATTCCATTGATGGGTTTCTGTGGCATTTGGACATTGTGGCTTAAATTTCCATTTTCTCCATTGCTCTTCCATATCCCCACTCCAGTAATTTGCTATAAACTATATATTTGGTTGGATGGTGAATAGAAAGATTTTCCCCAGGTCTAGGTGGCTGAATATTTCATCTCGTTGCTGCCAGGAGTCTTCCCAAAAGATGGTTATGGTGCCTCCTCTGAATTCCAAAAAACTTTGCTCACGTATAAGGTCTCTATTGTTGGCTACTAAGTTCCATATGTTGGACCCTTTTGGCATTGCACTGAGTTTGAGTTTGGAAGCTATAGTATCGGGCATTTCATATTTCCTCTCCCATATAAATTTCCATAAGTCTAGACCTCCTTAGAGCCATCTCCGCCACAATATAGCTCCAATCACCCGATTCAAGATATATGGGTCTCGTAAACCAAAGCCCCCTATTTTCTTAGGTTCATGAGATTTTCCTAGGAGAGGAGATCACACTCACGGTTTTGTTGAGAGTCATGCCACAATTCTTATTTTACTAATATTGACCATATTATAGTAGATTGTTTTAGGGGTAGCTAGCCTAGATAAATGGTGAATAGGGATAAATTGTAGAACTAGTCGTAGTAGGACCACCCTACTAGGGCATTAAGAACCCTGAATGCATAAGTCTGGACAGGAATCTTAATATGGTTCAAGACGTCCTTCCAACCCGATAATATGAGGGAATTAATGTTGAGGGGTATTCCTAAATAATTCATGGGAAGGGAACCAAAATTGAAGCCCAAATTGCGAGACAACAATATTTTGGATACAAATTTATTATTGAAAAAGTAAAAATTAGATTTATCATTGTTTATAACAGTGCTAGAGGCCTCCTTGAAATCATTTAGAACATATATAATGGATTTGGATTCTTGCAAGGTTTCTTGACAAAAGATCATAATTTCATAAACAAATTGTTAATGGGGTAGGGTGATATTAGATCCCAAATGGTTCAGCCCCTTCAATTGACCTCCATGAATCTTTAATTTAATATGATGACCAAGGCCTTCAGCGGCTATAATAAAAAGGGAACAGGATAGGGATCACCTTGGAAAATTCCCTCGATGACATTAAGAGGATCAGAAGGGATACCATTTAGAAGGATTGAGAAATCAGGGGAGGAAATCAAAGACATTATCCAGAGAATCCATCTTCTGTCGAAGCCAAAAGCTTCAAGTACTACCTTAAGATAATACCAACTTAAATGATCATATTATTTAGAAATATCATGTTTTATCATCATACCTTTAGCTTTAAGAGTTCATAGAGAGTGTATAGCTTCCTATGCCATGACTTTCCCATCCAAAATTTGTCTTCCTTTTACAAAACCAGTCTGTTTCGGAGAGATAAGGTTAGGAAGAATGGGTTTCAACATGTTTACCATGATTTTTGATAGAATCTTATCAATCACGTTACATAAGTCTATGGATCTTAAACCTGCCGGAACATCTGTCTTTCCCTGCTTGGGAATTAGAGAGATAAAGGTTGAGTTAAGAATTGGATAGACCTGACATGATCATCATTATTCCTCCACCATTACCCATATATCTATTCCAATAAAAGTCTAGGGTACTTGAAAGGATTCTCCAGTAAAACCATCAAGGAAGGGGGCTTTATTTTTGGGCAGATTCCTCACGACCTATTTCACCTCTTCATAAGTGATTTCCCTTAGGAGAGCCATGGTTTGATCTCTAGTGGCAAGAGTTGGTATATTTCTCGTGATGCGATCAATAATTGTTACTCTATGGTGATCCAGTTCTATGAGTATCTCTCTGAAATGGTTTAAAACAGGGTTTCCATCTCATTATGTTGGAGAAATCAATTTCCTACTGGGTCCAATACAAGGAAAAGACCCTCTAGCAGATGTTTTTGACGAACCCGTTATAAAAATACCCCAGACATCCGTTTCTAGCAGAGGTTCCTAGAGGAGGTGGGCGGGCATAGGTTTTTGCGGATGTATTTCGTTCGGTGCTCTTATCACCTAAAAAAGCACAGTTGCATTCAATATGACATAGCACTGTTGTGGTTAAAAATTTGGCACACTGAACACCGTGCGCTCCACAAACACACACCCAGTGCGTTGTAATTTTTTCAAGTAGAGTACCAGTACTTTACATAACTTCCGCACCAGTGTGGAATCAAGAAAACGCACCGGGGCTTCCATAAAATGCGTGCACGTGTAGATGGTTAAATAACAAAAATAAAGGCAAAAAATCTGCATAAAACATTGACACACCAGAAACCGTGTGCTCCGTACACACTCGCATGATGCCTTTTATTAAGGAACAACACCGGTGCATGTCAACCCGTCAACACCGGTGTCTCATAAAAATCGCGCGGAACAAAAACCGCCCGGGGTGCAATGTGTGAAAGGCACCAGGGCCCCATAAATTTCACACACCGGAAAAGGGTTAGAAAAACAAAATTACACCCAAAATACCGCACAAATCATTGGTTCACCGAACATCATTCCAAGTGCGTCTTATTACTATAGAGCACTGGTGCGTTACATCTAAGCCACCTTGGTGTCTCATAAAAAGCACGTAGAACAGAAACTGCCCTATGTGGAATTACTGAAACGCATCGGGGCCTGGTTAATACTGCGCATGAGAAAAGGGTTTAAAAAAAAAATTACGGCCAAAAAACTCAATAAATCATTAGTTACTCGAGAAGCATTCTCGGTGCGTCTTATTATTGTAGAGAAGCGATGCGTTACTTATAAGCCGCCCCAGTGGCTCGTAAAAAGCATGCAGAATAGAAATTGCTTGGTGCGAAATTACTGTAATGCACCAGGGCTCCAATAATACTGCACACCGGAAAAGGGTTTAAAAAAATAAAATTATGACCAAAAGACCACAGAAATCATTGGTTCACCGGACAACATTCCCTGTGTGTCTTATTACTATAGAGCACTGGTGCGTTACCTCTAAGCCATCCCGGTTTCTCATAAAAATCGTGCGAAACAGAAACCAATTGGTGCAAACTGACCAAAATGGACCGAGGCCCCAAATGTCGTGCCCCAGAAAAGGGTTAAAAAAAAAACAAAATTACGACCAAAATAACGCACAAATCATTGGTTCACTAGACAATGTGCTTGGTGCATCTTATTATTGTAGAGCACTAATGTGCTGCCGCAAGGCCGCCTCAATGCCTCATAAATTTGTGCGAAAATAGAAATTGCCCGGGGCGGCATAGTGCAAACGCACTGATACGCCAGTAAAAACCTTGTGCAGCAGAACAGGGTTAAATAAAAAAAAAAAATTATAGCCAAAAAAATGCATTTTTCACATTCGTGAGTGCTACAGAGCTCTCAGGCACCAGTGCAAGTTATCCTTACTTGAGCCACACCGACATCTGTGCTCCCATTGTACTTATTGCACACTGCTACTATGCATTGCCACCAATGTCCAGCTTGAATTTTATAAAACAGTGGAAAAATTATCTTTTGCAAATTGTACAGCCAATATGCCTCCCCGGTGGGTAAATGTATAGGTATTTTTCTTGTTTTTCCATAGTTAAACCTTTTAGCGGATTAGTAACTGAAAAAACCTTAAAATTGACCATTAAAAAAAAAAAAAATCTCACTGACAGTACCCACACTAGTTCCGGCGTGGTACCGCGTGGTGCACCATGTTATTTTAAAAAAATTAAAAAAGTGTGGTGCGGTTGCTTACCAGGCCGCACCGTTGACAATGGTGTATCGCGGCAACTCAGTGCATTGATGGAGTTACTAGCCCCAGGGTGGGTAATTGTTTTAGCTCACCAGAACTGCAATTTGACATTGTCAACGGTTCAGGTTGGTAAATCGGTGCTAAGTGCATCTGCACCGATTCCGGGGTGAATACCACAGGCATATCATTTTACTTAAATTTCTTTAAAAAGAGCGGTGTGGTCGGCTACCTGGCTGCACCATTGACCTAGTTCAATTGTGGTGGAGCGGTGTGTTTATTGAAATCACCATCCCGGGTCGGCTATTTTTGTCACCACACAACTTATCATTTAAAAACTTTCACATTTAATATAAATTCCATGAACATCCCCCGATCCATGATCCCCCTCTCTCGTAGAGGCATGGGACTCTATTGATGTTCGCCTTGAAGAATCACATGGAAAATGATCACTCTCCATGATATATATATAAATATATATATATATATATATAGACACACACACACACACACACACACATAATCTTTAAAGCCTCGAACAATCATGTGGAAAATGATCATCCATGATATATATGGATCTATCTACAAATACATAGATACATGATGTTTAAAAATTTACCTCGTGAATTTACAATTATTTTTAAAATTACTATTTCAAATTTTTTCAAAAGAATTCAAAAAATTGATGTAATTTACACAAATGTGGGAGAAAAACTTGAACAAAATTTATGTAAAACACAAAAATTTCAAAGCACAAATTGCTATGTAAAAATCACTTGACTCTTTAAACAAAAAATTCTTGAAGTCCTGAACATTTTGAAAATTAAATACAAAATTTCTTAAAACATGAATTCACCAAGTTGTGTTGTGCTTACATAGTGGGTGCACATTTTGAAAATTAAATACACAATTTTCTAAAACATGAAGTTCACCAAGTTGTGCTTACATGGTGGGAGTGCACTTGGTATATAATTGAAAAAAACACATGTTCATTAAAAATGACGCATTTATAAGTAAAAACACACACACATATCAAAGATATCTTACAATGTCCATCAACAAATTTTGAAGGAGAGCGTCTCAACACTAATTCGTATTTGACAGATGATTCTTGAATTGGCACTGCCCCATACAATACTAATTCATCTTTGATAGATGAATCTTGAATTGGAATTTCCCCATACAATAGATCACCAGACATCTTACTAAAATTTTCACAATGTCTTATACTAAATTATTAAAATTGTCTAACAATATTGTTTTCTTTTCCATGCAGTTGTTTTAGCATCTCCTTCTTAACTTGGTACACGTCTTTCATCGGGTTACACACAAGTTCAGAATTGGTGAAAATTGCAATTCCATTTGATCCATATTCTCTATTTGTTCCCAATACTTCTATCTATGCAATTTAATATGCTTCATTGTTTGTTTTTCTTCCAGGTATATTCATTTTCCTTTGGTGGACATTGTTTGTCGCAATATTTCATAGCACATATGTAATCACTACTTTCCCTAGATTGGAATAAAAAGAAACATCTATGCATAATGTCCATTTTTCAACCATGTTTAGTAGGATTTTGGTTCCCTAAAAAAACAAATTCAATAAAATAGTAAATGAACATTTATTAAAAATTCCCTAAATTTTATGGGAGAAATGACATGTGCATGCAGAAAGGAAAAAGAGACTATCATGACAGATGTGAGTTTGAAAGCATCCTTGCTACCTCGGAGCAAAGAAGAAAAGACTAGCATGACAAATATGATTTTGAAAGAATCCTTACTATTAAAAATGACAAGAGCTATTGGAAATCCTTAATGAAAATCCAATAAACCTCCTTCAAAACATTGGAGCTCACCAGATCAAAGAGATGACATGGGAGACCATGTTACTAAAAAAAGAAGTTCGAAAAGTACCATGTACTCTTTAAGATATTGCTTTAAGAATATTATGGTTCAGACAGTCATTTAAGACTAGGAAACTCAAGGACAGATATTAATAAACAAAGAAGTTGGAAAAGTACCATGTACTCTTCAAGATACTACTTTAAGAGTCCTTAAACTTGTAGAAGTCACACATTATAGTGTTGGTACAATCTATACCACCACTGGTTGTTTCTTAAATTAAAGCTTCTAACTATTTTAAAGGGAATGTCAGATTTCAAAAAAGCCATCCATAAGACAATTACAATCTAAAATAAATATTTAAAATTCCAAAAGTGACATATATCATTAGAAATTAGTCGCATTAGGCCACCTATTACCAATCCAACAAAAACCAAGTATACACATGTCTCCAAATCACTATCACAAGAACACTATACATGTATTATTATCACTATCATCTAGGTTAGATTTATCACTGGACAATATCAAGCTCATTGTCCTATCATTCATCAAGGTTAGTATCTATCATCAAGAGAATTTCAATACCATAATTCAAATATTCATTGAATGGTTATACATCAGACAATCATAAATGACACTAAAAAAAGTATATCCATCTGGATGTGACTTCTTTAAAAAGAGATTTTTTTATTTCTTCTCTAAGAAGAATTGTAAATTTCATGATCCAGATCACTAATGGAGATGAAACTACATAGGATACTTAAGTTATACATTGACTTTAGGAATAGTGTTCATATGGTTAAACAGTGACACTAGAACAAGTTTATGCATCTCGATGCAAGTTCTTTAAAAATAGAGTTTTTTGATTTCTTCTCTAAGGACATAATTGTAAATTTCATGACCCAAGTCACTAATGGACATGAAACTACATGGGATACTGATGTTCCAGATTGAACTTAGGAATAGTATTCATACGGTTTGTATTCAGGTACAGTTTCATAAGATTTACAAATTCAAAAACAGGCCTTCCTTGGGATACTAAAGTCAAAAATAGTCCTTAAAATTGTAGAAGTCACACATTACAATGCTAGTATATCATAGCTGAAAATAACCATACCACCATTGGTTTTTTCTTCTTCTAACTATTCGAAAGGGAATATCAATTTTGAAAACAACCATCCATAAGAAAATTAAAATCTGAAAAAACATTTTAAGACTACAAAAGTGACATATATCATGACATATTAATCACATTACACCACCTAGGACCAATCCAACAAAAAACAAGTATACACAAGTCTCCAAATCACTGTCACAAGAATACTATAGACATATGTATTTCTGTCACTATCATCCAAATTAGAGTTTTCATTGCCATATCAAAAAGAGTCCTTAAAATTTTAGAAGTCGCACAATATAATGTTGGTCTATCCTAGCTAAGAATAGCCATACCACCACTGGTTTTTTCTTAAATTAAAGCTTCCTACTATTTGAAAGGGTATATTATTTTCGAAAACAACCATCCACAAGACAATTAAAATATTAAAAAACTCTTTAAGATTGAAAAAGTGACATATATCATGAGACATTAATGAGATTAGGCCACCTAAGGTCAATCCAACAATAAACAAGTATGAAAAAGTCTCCAAATCATTGTCACAAGAGTACTATAGACATATTTTCATCACTATCATCCATATTAGAGTTGTCATTGTCATTTCAAAAAGAGTCCTTAAAATTGTAGAAGTCACACATTATAGTTTTGGTTTATCCTAGCTAAGAATAGCCATACTGCCACTTGTTTTTCTTAAATTAAATATTCTAACCATTCGAAAGGGAATATCATTTTTGAAAACAACCATCCATAAGACAATTATAATCTGAAAATAGATCTTTAATATTGCAAAAGTGACATACATCATGATACATTAATCACATTAGGCCACCTAGGACCAATCCAACAACAAACAAGTACACACAAGTCTCCAAATCACTATCAAAGAATAATATAGACACATTCTTATCACTATCATATAAATTAGAGTTCTCACTATCATATTCTAAAAGAGTCCTTAAAATTGTAGAAGTCACACATTATAGTGTTGGTCTATACTAGATGAGAATAGCCATACCACCACTAGTTTTTTCTTAAATTAATGCTTCTAACTATTCGAAAGGGAATATCAATTTTGAAAACAACCATCCATGAGACAATAAACAATTTCAAAACTCACTTTAAGATTGTAAAATTGACATATATCATGAGACATTAATCACATTAGGCCACCTAGGACCAATCAAACAACAAACAAGAATACACAAGCCTCCAAATCACTGTCACAAGAATACTATAGACATATTGTTATCACTACCATCCAGATTATAGTTGTCACTGTCATATCAAAAAGAGTCCTTAAAATTGTAGAAGTCGCACATTATAGTGTTGCTCTATCCTAGCTGAGAATAACCATACCATCACTTGTTTTTTCTTAAATTAAAGCTTCTAACTGTTTGAAAGGGAATATCAATTTGAAAACAACCATCCATAAGACAATTACAATCTAAAAAACGCTTTAAGATTGCAAAAGTGACATATATCATGAGACATTAATCACATTAGGCCACCTGGGACCAATCCAGCAACAAAAAATTATATACAAGTCTCGAAATCATTGTCACAAGAATACTATAGACATATTGTTATCACTATCATCAAGATCAGAGTTTTCACTGTCATATCAAAACGAGTCCTTAAAATTTTATAAGTCACACACTATAGTGCTGGTCTATCCTTGTTGAGAATAGCCATACCACCACTAGATTTTTCCTGAAATTAAAGCTTCTAACTGTTAGAAAGGGAATATCAATTATGAAAAAAACCATCCATAAGAAAATTACAATCTAAAAAGACTCTTCGATATTGCAAAAGTGACATATATCATGAGACATTAATTACATTAGGACACCTAGGACCAATCCAACAACAAACAAGTATACACAAGTCTCTGAATCACTGTCACAAGAATACTATAGACATATGTATTGTTATCACTATCATCGAGATTAGAGTTTTCATTGTCATATAAAAAAGAGTCCTTAAAATTTTAGAAGTCACACATTATAGTGTTGGTCTATGCTAGCTGAGAATAGCCATACCACCACTGGTTTTTTCTTAAATTAAACCTGCTAACTATTCGAAAGGGAATATGGGTTTTGAAAACAACCATCCATAAGACAATTACAATATGAAAAAACTCTTTAATATTGAAAAGGTGACATATATCATGAGACATTAATCACATTAGGCCAGCTAGGACCAATCCAACAACAAAAAAGTATACACAAGTCTCCAAATCACTGTCACAAGAATACTATAGAAATATGTATTGTTATCACTATCATCCAGACTAGATTTGTCACTATCATATAAAAAAGAGTCCTTAAAATTGTAGAAGTCACACATTATAGTGTTGGTCTATCCTAGTTGAGAATAGCCTTACTACCACCAGTTTTTTCTTAAATTAAAGCTTCTAACTATTCGAAAGGGAATATCATTTTTGAAAAAAAACCATCCATAAGACAATTACAATTTGAAAAAACTCTTTAAGATTTCAAAAGTGACATATATGATGAGACATTAATCACATAGGCCACCTAGGACCAATCCAACAATAAACAAGTATACACAAGTATCCAAATCAGTATCACAAGAATACTATAGACATATTGTTATCGCTATCATCTAGATTAGAGTTGTCACTGTCATATCAGAAAGAGTCCTTAAAATTGTAGAAGTCACACATTATAGTTCTTGTTTATCTTAGCTAAGAATAGCCATACCACCACTGGTTTTTTCTTAAATTAATGCTTCTAACTATTAAAAAGGGAATATTAATTTTGAAAACAACCATTCATAAGACAATTACAATCTAAAAAAACTCTTTAAGATTTAAAAAGTGACATATATCATGAGACATTAATCACATTAGGCCACTTAGGACCAATCCAAGAACAAACAAGTATACACAAGTCTCCAAATCACTATCAAGGAATACTATAGACATATTGTTATCACTATCATCCAAATTAGAGTTGTCACTATCATATTAAAAAAAGAGTGGAATAATTGTTATTTCCAAAAATCCATGATGTCCACTACACTGTTATAGAAATAAATCCAACCACTGATATAAATTATACTATGGAATTTCCACTGATGCCAAGCACATAATAGTCACAAGAAAGACACAAGATGATCATGATCAGTTAATTTTCAGAGTAATAGGGGTGTTCTTTGTAGATATCAACAGAACAGAGGTTGGCTAGTTTCAGTTAAATCAGCACAATCTTGCCTAGTATCTTTTACTTCTCGATTCATTAGAGAACCAATGCCATATCCAATGGCAGAGACGGAGGTAACTAGAGCATCCAAACCCATCCAAACATACATTTCTATTTTTGTAGAGGTTGACTATTTTTATTATAAACCTACATAGAATGATACGTTAGAGGGGGTTTCTATGGGAATTATATAGTGGATACCAGAAAATATGTTTATAAGTCATATAGGCATAAAATAGTTGGTGATAAATAATGATTCAATGAAAATCAAATAATGATTGATACTGAAAAAAAAGTTGGTATGCGTTCAACCTAAACAATGGGATGTTTTTCCAATGCTAATGCTTGGATGGTCAATGGATTTATAAGTGAATTGGAAAACCAAAAGGCTTAGGTAACATTTCTACAGGAAATATTAATAAACCATAAATATTTGATTGAGGATAAAAAATATTAGAGAAACATAATACATAGATTGTCATCCTTCAAGATCAACTTAAACAAGAAATGAAGAAATTAAACCAAAAACAATTAAAGGAAATGACTATTTTTTCATGAGAAATAAGAGTTAAATTTAAGAGATATTTTTGGGAAATATCAAGATATATTCACCAAAATAACGAGTTAAAATGTCCAAAGATTATCAAAGTCATATTTATATTTTGTGGTCATAAGATTTTATCTATTAATTCTAAACTAATGGATATTGAAGAACATTTCTCTAGGAACTTGAGTAAATGGCAGCAACACCAATATGATTTACTCAATATTTGTAATAAAATATAAATTCAAGTTGAAGAGTGAAAGAATTATCCAACACATTTTGACAAAATAAAAATTTTGGAAGTAAAAAATAAAATAGTACTTGAGAATATTCCAAGGATAACTATCAAGGAAAAAATTAGATCTAGATATCCTTATATTCTTTGTCTAATAATTTTGCAAATATTAGTGAATGGATTGATGATGCAAATCAATAGTGTTCCAGACTTTAGTATTATTCTATTGTTGCCATTAAAAATTTAACATGTAACATATTGAGTATCTAGGTTGTGCATCTCTAAGTCAGTTGCGCGTTGCATATTTAGAACAACAAATGGATGCGAATGTGGAGAGGATTTTCTAGATCAATACATATGGCAATGATATAATAAAATAAATAGATAGACAAAATGTACAAACCTTGAAATGCCCAAAAAATCAATAATTAAAGACCCAAAATGATGAATTTTTTTTTCTCTCATTCCTTTCCAAAAACAAATTTAATACAAAAAAGCATCTTAACTTTTGTGTTGGGAAAAGTACTGAGAAGGGGGGGGGGGATGGGGGTGGTGAATCAGTATTTACAAGAATCACAAAATTTTATTTTTCTCTTACTGATTTCTATACGTGACTGTGCTTAGCTCAAATAACGTATGTACGCGGCTATCCTAAAAGAAACTTGCGTATAACCAAATAAGTTTATTTTTTAAATAAATATTCAGAAACATTATTTAACCTAGATCATCAGTTATGCATCAGATACTTAATAAGTAAACATGTGTTGTAATAACATAATAAATCATCACACAAGGGCATCACACATGAACACCAATACTTAAGGTGGAAACCCAATTAAGGAGAAAACCACTGTTGCTGTCGTCTATGTATTCAATATTTATTATATAGAAAACTACTTACAATGTTTTACTGATGTAGACTCATATCAATATGTAGGAATCTATATACAGAAGGCTACAAATTTCTCTTGTTTTCCAGTTGTTACTGGATGGGAGCTCCAACCCCCTGATCTCATTTACCAGCCATTACTGGAAGGGAGCTAAAACCCCCTGAAAAGAACACTAGCTTCTACTTCCATACTGAACGCTTCAAACTTCAAACCCACTACAGACCGTGTTTCATAAATTTTCACACTGGATCCAATAGCTTCAACACAATTCAATATATATAGAGCAACACCAATAGCCATAACCCAAACAGAACAATGAGATCACTGTAACCAGAACACAGTAATAAACCTAGACTTCTAAATCAACATGCAGAATCAATTTCAACCTTGATCATTTATCACATTAAATACATATGCTACTTCACTTTTATATAGCTTGCATGTATATGCACTTTACAGTGCACCAACCTATGTATAGATCTGTGAATACTGAATTTCCAGAATTTGATCAGACTAAGAAACATATATGAGGCTTTTAGTCATACATCTTTTCAGATTTGCAGAACCCTTATTCAGTCAGTATCATAAATCATATTTAATCGCTCATTGATCACATAAAATCATATACAGTATTCAAATAATCGAAATCTACACGGACAATTCATTGGAAAACAATATAAATATAGCAATAATAAATAGATAACATATTTATCAAGCTTCTAAAAACCCTGAATTACATAGATCTATAAATATTCAATAATGTAGAAAGTTTCAGATCAAAATACTTACCCATATTTTATCCTTCAATTTAGAAATCATGTGCCAAGTCACCGATCTAAACATATCACCAATAGATCAAGCAAATACATAGCCATTTCAGGTCTAGAGATCCTGATCCATCATTATATTCATAGGTGCATCATAATTTCAGATCTATCAATAAACAGTAATCCATTATATGCATATATACTTTAGATAGAAGCATTCAATTAAAAACCCATACACTTGCACACCCCATTGGATTATGATCTTCTTCTCCTTATATATTTTGAGCCTTTCCCAATACCATGAGGAAAAAATACACAAGTGTTGATGGTATTCTTGGACATAATCAAATAGCGACTCAACGCTCAATATTGTGGATTAAAACCATGGTAAAGACCCCTAATATTATAATTTTAGAGTGAAAAAGTAATACGCTACTTTGCTTGTTCTTTTCCACATGTGTACACGACTTGGCTTGCACGAACTCACATATAGAACCTTAAATATGAATATTAACCATACTTTGATGGACCTTCTACTAAACCACTATGATTCTCCAGAAGCCATATAATTCAACTTTTACAAGTGATATGCCATCAAGGACAACATATGCAATCATAAGAATCATATTACCAACATTTTGTTCGAAATATTTTCTCAATGCATGCACTATATTAACTTGTCAGCTAAAATCCCAAAATATATGAATAAACATTTCAGGCTAAATCTATTTCATTCTTGATGATACAATAATATAAAGGCACATATATTTTCTCAATGCATGCACTATATTAACTTGTCAACTAAAAACCCAAAATATATGAATACAAAATTTCAAGCTAACTCTATTTTGTTCTCAATAATACAATAATATAATCAATATAGGGAAATATAATCATAGAACATATGAAATTCTTAGATCAAAAATGGTTGGACAAGAGAGGGGAAATGGGATATATAATTAACAGAAGTTACAGACAAAGCAAAGATATATGAGCTCACAAGGCAAAGACCACTGATATTGCAAGTTATATTATATTATTGAAAAATAAGGTCTCAAACATGTTTCGTTTTGATGGTATCAAATGGAATACCAAGTCTATGTTAATTCCCTGACATCCAAGATATCAATTTGTAGAATGCACCGAACACAAAATGATGGTCTTCATTGAGAAGTGAAAAGATCTTATGTTGTTTGGGTACGTGGGACTGATTCTACTATGGAGAAGTCTCACTGCTAAAAAATAGAATCTAATTGTTATCACGTGAAGTCTTTTTCCCATCATGATGATGCTTGTTATGAACTCATTGTTCTCAAACAAAACCTACTACATTTTCATCAACAATATCTATAATTCCTTTGCAGATAGAGCACCGACAAATGAGATCACAAGGAAAATACCATTGATATTGCAATTTATACTATATTATTGAATAATAAGGCCTATACATTTTATGTTTTGATGGTGTTAGCTCCCTGTAATTTCGAAGGCTCAAGGCTGAATCCTGGAGGGCCAACATCAAAATCGGTTCAGGCCTAGGATCTAGCCCTCCTAGACCTAGAGAGGGATCTCTCTGATAGTTATAGCTTTGTTTGATTGGACATTTTAGGCTAGATATTAGTGCATAGGGGTCTGTTTGTAAATTTGTGGTTGAGATGGTAGAAGAGGGCCATTGGGCTATAGAGTCAAACAGGTGTAAACATATTTAAATGGATCAATAACTGAGATCATGTGTAACCAAGAAATCTAGTCATGGAAATGGATCCTTGCAGCTTGTAAAATGGAAAAGGAGGAGATATTAAGGTTCAATGTGAACACAGAGCAGACCCTATATGAATTTTGCATTCATATTTCAAAGGAAAACATAGAGTACTATTTCAATACTGAGCAGGGTTCCCAATGGAAAATCCTAAAAAAAAATTGTTCTCAACAATAAAGAAAGAGAAGAATATGTGAAACAAGAGGATGAAAAATTACATGGAGAAAGAAATTCACCACAGATCATAACACAAGAATCTAAAAGCATTAGTGTCCTTTCATTCATCCAAAACAAATGTTTACAACTAGATGAGCCTTTACAATGGTTCTTCCCTTCATGTCCCTCTTTCATACTGCAAATGCAAGTAGTATTTAACTAAAACTTAAGTCGGTTACTCTGTTTAGGACTTCACAGGTATATTCCCCTTTCCTCTAAGTTACAATAGTTTGTTTTATGCTTGTCTTATCCCTGCGAGTTTGTTGGAAGACCATGGAGATGTTCAGCCAGAGAGATTCAACCACGACATATGTATTCAAAAGTTGTTCAATAATTTTAGTATGTTTTCTACACATTGTGCATTGAGAAGGTCGTTGCATCCCTTTTGCAAATTATCCCAGGTAAGGATTTTGTTATGACATACAAGCCAGAGAAAATATTCTATTTTCGGTCAGTTATTAACAGCCCAATTTTTTTGACATATTGGTACTAAAATGCTGTGTAGATTGTTAGAATTAATATAATAACCTTCTTGTATTGTGAACATTCCTTTAGTTCGATATCCCCATCATAGAATGTCTTCTCTTGTAGCTGCCATAATTTTTATTGTTTTCATTTCTTTTTTGTAGTTATGCCATTGATGGGTTTCTGGAAGCATTTGGCCATTATGGCTTAAATTTCCATTTTCTCCATTGCTCTTCCATCTCCCCACTCCAATAATTTGCTACAAACTGTATATTTGGTTGGTTGGTGAATAAGAAAATTTTCCCCAGGTCTAGGTGGCCAAATATTTCTTCTCGTTGCTGCCATGAGTCTTCCCAAAAGAGGGTTGTGGTGCCTCCTATGATTTCCCAGAAACTATAAGGTCTCTATTGTTGGCTGCTAAGTTCCATATGTTGGACCCTTTTGGAATTACACTGAGTTTTAGTTTTGAAGCTATAGTACCGAGCATTTCATATTTCCTCTCCCATATAAATTTCCATAAGTTTGGACCTCCTTGGAGCCATCTTTGCCACAATATAGCTGCCATCACCTGATTCAATATATATGGGTCTCATAAAACCAAGCCCCCTATTTTTTTGAGGTTCGTGAGGTTTTCCTAGGAGAGGAGATGACACTTGCAGTTTTTTTGAGGGCCCTGTCAGTTATCTTTTTACAAATATTGACTATATTAGAGCAGATTTTTTTAGAGAATCTAGCCCAGATAACTGGTAAATAGGGATAGATTGCAGAACTAGTCATAGTAGGATCACCCTACTAGTGGAATTAAGAACCCTGAAGGCCGAATTCTGGAGACAATTCTTAATATGTTTCAAGAGGTCCTTCCAACCTAATACTTTGAGGGAATTATTGTTGAGGGGTATTCCTAAATAGTTCATGGGTAGGGAACCTAACTTGAAGCTGAAATTGGGAGACAATAATCTATGGGATACAACATTAGTATTGAAAAAATAAACATTAGACTTATCATTGTTTATAACAGTGCCAGAGGCCTCCTTGAAATCATTTAAAACATATATAATGGCTTTGGATTCTTGCAAGGTTGTTTGACAAAAGAGCATAATGTCATCAACAAATTGTTGATGGGGTAGGGTGATATTAGGTCCCCAAAGGTTCGGCCCCTTCAATTGACCTCCATGAATATTTGATTTAATATGACAACCAAGACCTTCAGTGACTATAATAAAAAGAGAAGAGGATAGGGATCACCTTGACGAAGTCCCTAGGTGACATTAAGAGGATCAGAAGGGATACCATTCAGAAGGATTGAGAAATTAGGGGAGGAAATGAAAGACATTATCCAGAGAATCCATCTTCTATCGAAGCCAAAGGCTTCAAGCACTTCCTTAAGATAATACCAACTTAAATGATCATATTATTTAGAAAGATCATGTTTTATCATCATACCTTTAGCTTTAAGATTTCGGAGAGAGTGTATAGCTTCCTGCGCCAGGACTTTCCCATCCAAAATTTGTCTTCCTTTCACAAAACCAATCTATTCCGAAGAGATAATGATCGGGAGAATGGGTTTCAACATGTTTACCATGATTATCGATAGAATATTATAAATCACATTACATAAGGCTATGGATCTTAAAACTGCCAGGACATTTATGTTTCCCTGCTTGGGAATTAGAGAGATGAAGGTTGAGTTAAAGGCTAGATAGACCTAACGTGATCGCCGAGATTCCTCCACCATTTCCCATATATCTATTCCAATAAAATTCTAGGCTACTTGAAATTATTCTCCAGTAAAACCATCAGGGCAGGGGGCTTTATTTTTGGGCAGATTCCTCACAACCTCTTCTACCTCTTCATAAGTGATTTCCCTAAGGAGAGCCATGTTTTGATCTCTAGTGAGAAGAGTTGGTATATTTCTCGTGATGCGGTCAATAGCTGCTGTTCTATTGTGATCTAGTTCTATGAGTATCTCTCTGAAATGGTTGAAAATAGGGTTTCCATCTCATTATGTTGGAGAACTCGATTTCCTACTGGGTCCACTACAAGGGAAAGACCCTCTAGCGGATGTTTTTGAGGAACCCCTTATAAAAATACCACAGACATCCGTTTCTAGCGGAGGTTCCTAGACGAGGTTGGCGGGTGGAGGTTTTTGTGATTGTATTTCGTCTGGTGCTCTTATCACCTAAAAATGCATCAGTGCGTTCAAGACAACATAGCACCGGTGCGGTTAAAAATTTGGCACATGGGACACTGTGCGCTCCGTAAACACATGCCCGGTGCGTTGTAATTCTATAGAGTACCGGTACTTTACATAAATTCCGCACCGGTGTGGAATCAAGAAAACGCATTGGAGTGTCCATAAAATGCGTGCACCTGTAGATGGTTAAATAACAAAAATAACGGCAAAAAAACCGTGATAAAATATCATGTAAGGTCTCAATCTAGTCTCCAACCCAGGCTTCATTAATTTGTCAACCAGATTTGTAAACTCATCAAGTGAAGTGTACCATATGTACTCAGGTGCTTGTTTCCTAATGTGTTGTGTGTAGTGTTTTGTGATGTTTTGGTCTTTTAAAGCGATTTTTGATGTTTTTGTCTTTAACTTATGTTTACAACAGAAAATGCCTAGAAAACTAAATGTTTAGCACAAAATTAGTGGTCAAAAGTTACGCTGAGCCTAATGGTATGGAATGGAAAATGTAATCAAAAAACACTCAAGCAATATATGAAATAGAAACAAGAGCTGATAATGACTTCTAGCAAATGACACAAACTAAACTTGAAAAATGATCACTAAATATGTAAGTTCTCTAACTGAATAATCAAACACTAATGATGCAATATTCGTTTCAGCTCATCTATTCCATGATTAACCCCAATTCTATTCTCAGAATTTAATTTAAGGTTGCTTAACTTATACTCAAAGAGTTGCTGATTTCTTGAGGAAGATGCTTCCGTTTATGATGAGGAATTTGCAAAGATATTTCACCTTATAATGATGTTATCTTCCTGCCTTTAATATGATCGATGGTTTTCAAAAAAGATATTTGTAGATAATGACACTGCCTTGTGGATCCTATCAACTAAAGTAATCTATTGTGCAAGGGATGACAGATGACAAGTGCAATATGTTGATCTAAAAATGAACCTAAGATGCTAACAACTAGCAAGGTCACAACCAGAAAATCATTATCAAACTTGAAACAAAGTAGGTCGAAGCATGAATTAAATGTAAAATGAAAACTCCTGAGCATTCTAATTAACATGCATTATTCTATGAAGTTACACAATCAACTGTCACACTATTAGTGATATTTTAACATTCCTTCTCAGAAGAGGAACACCGATCATGGGATCAAGCAATGAAAAATGAACTTAAAGAAAATGAAAGACTTAGTTATCACATCACTACCATATTCTGAACTTTAAGGATGTCTTGGAAGAATTTATTCTTGTGGAAGAGTGATTAGAACAAGTGCAACTCAGATAGTGAAGCTAAAACCACAACTAATTCCTACAATACTATACTTATTCACTATTCATTATTACATCCTGAAGAATGTCTTCTTGTGAAAGAACCGGAATGAATATAACCACAAGATTTATTAAAAACAAATACAACTAACTCTATCCTGTCAGCATCAAGAAGCCAAATATTCATCATTTTAATTTATTGGAAGAGTGTCTTCGTGAAGAACCGGAACGAATATGACCAAGGTGAGCTGTTGGGGTAAACACAAATTTAACCCCATCCTACAATACCATAGTCATTAAGCATTCATCATTTTAGTCTGCTGAAGATGTTTCAATGGAAGAACTAGAATGAGCACGACTACAGAGACAAAAACAAAACAATCACTAATTCAAATGTGTAACGTAAAGACAAATAGAAAACTTATCTAGTTTACGCAAAAAGAACCGCAAGGGTGTCTTCACTGATTTTAGACAAAGATTCACCCGTATTAAATCACGCCTTCAAGATAATTCTTGTCTGATCCATTAACGATGCAATAGTTTTGAACATAATGCTCCGTGTCTTCAAATATTTAAATACGATAGTTTTCACAAAACTAGCGCAAATCTAATACAAAATCTCTAACTAAGCTTCCCGGCTCACTCAAGAGTTTAAAGCGCTACAACACGAAGCACTTAGGAATGATGTCTTTCCTTATCCAAATCATTCAGGAGTCTTTGAGGTGGTTGCGTGAAGGAGAAAGACACCCTAATCGAGACACCCCAGGAGTCTTCCTTCACAAATGTGTTCCCACGTACAATCAACAGACCCGTAATTCATTTCCTCTTCCATGTACTGAGGCAACACACCATGGTAAGAACGACGTGGATCATGCCTATATGCGTTTTTCCAAGAGCCACCCCGGAACATACTCAAACATAAAGGTAGTCACAGAATCGCTTAGTTAGCTACGAATGCTTCCGCATTCTCAGCCTAGTTCCCACAAATGCTTAACAATGGCAACAATCACAAAATTCAACAAGCTACTATAAACCATTCTAGAAGGAATTTTTAACTATTTTTATTGATCAATTGGGTTTAAAATAGAAATGGAAGAAAATGATAGTAAAATGAGTAGAAGGAAAGCACAAATTTGAGGCCCAACACACTCTCGATCGTCGTCTTTTGGCATGTCCTCGGCAAATTATCCCCATGAATTCCGAGGCTTCCTGCATGGCGATAATCCCTTCTCCTTTGTCCGAAAGCTAGAGGCCTTCTGCTTCGATCACAAGTTTGAACCCGAGGTTTGTGAGTACCGATCAACTTTTTGTTCCTCGTCTCTACCTCTCATTGGTCCCTCCACTTATTCATATGCAGGGATAAGTGCCGAGTCGGTGCTCGTGGGCCTCGGAGCTTTATTTGATCTTTGAGAATTTCATTCCTCATTTTTATGTGTTCATTCAACAATTCCAACCCACATACCTATCCCTCCTTAACATATCAATTTTGGGCCTGCTGGAGGACCTGGGGTTCTCTTCTTCTCAAGTCGTCTCTAAAGTTTCCACACAATCATAGATTTCCGCGATAAAAAGATCAATCCCTGTGGGTGCCTTCATAAAAATCTTCACCATCATCCTCTTCCATGGATGCTTCTTCATCTTTCAATATTGATTACCCCCTCGTTTGTCCCATCGGTGTTTTCTTCGCTTTCCTTTTAACCGTGGCTTCTCCTAAGTCAGAGGACCCTCTCCTTTCTCTATACCGTATTTCTCCTCGATTATCTTCTTCTTGAGTTGGCTCTGATTCGAGTCAACTTCTCCAAAATAACTTCCTCACCGTTTCTTTTGAACTGTTTGTCAATTTTACCTTTCGTTTCAGTTTCCTTACCAGGTCGTGTCTGTGTGATAGTTCTTTTGTTTTCTTCAAATGATTTCTTATTAAGAAATCATCCCATGTATCATTTGTTTTAGAGTAGATGATGCCTAATTAAAATTTTGACCAACCCATGATGATACAAGGTTGTCTCTAAACTCATCGAACTTTCTCCTAACACAGAAGCCATTTTCTTCGTACTTTGATACAATAAGAAATATGGTAGATTCAAATTCTTCTAGAAAATGCAATATTAGTCTAATGTGATAGACATAAAATGTCCCATATCTACCCTCACATGTAACAAATTTTTGTAAAAGAAGTAGCATATTTTCTCCATTTTTCTTTTTCAACAATGGGAATTCTTTTCGAACACACTAACATCCATATTTGGTGATTTTAAAATTTGTTTCCAAGAGTCATTGTGAATTTCTATTTTTAAACCATCTTTTCCGCCTCCGGACAATCCGTAGCTCGCTATAAAAACTTCAAGAATAGCAAACTTGACATCCCTATTTCAACTTCGTACCTTGAACATTTACAATGTTTCTGGTGACTTCCTTTATGGAAGCCATTAAATTTTTTTCCAAGAATTGAAGCCATCCTATTTGTTGTAACATCTCTCAGCATTGTGGGTAACCTTCTAAGTATTTTGATCCCACTGTGCTCGATTCTTACGATGAAACCCATGAGATGTTTTTCAACATCAACCTAATACTCTTCTCTACCCACAAAACAATGTCTTTTTACTTTTGGATTAAATGCTTCAAGTTCTAAATGAAAAGGGCTTCACTCTTGGAATGACATACCTTTTGATTTATAATAGCAACAATTAAAACCTCCGGGCCGTGTATGCCTCTATTTGATAATGAAAAATGCCTTCAAACCCCTACATCGATGTACTTATGTTGAACTTGAGCAGATATGAAAGCAACTTCAAATTTTGAGCTAATATGTCTCGATAGACACAGATGATTTCAAGTTTCTTTTTTGTGTAATACTTCCGGCTTGCAACAAAGACTTCAAACTCAATCACCGATAAACACTTCGTTTCTAGTAATGCATTTCCAAACTCAACCTCTCACTGTAGCAAATGGTATGCTTCAAATTCTAACACCACAACATCTTCTGCCCCGGTAACAAATGTCAGCATTTCAAACTCAATCTTCTCTTCGGTAGCAAATTTGTATAAGCTAAATTAACACGACAAAGATTCTCCGTTCCGGTAACAATGGTACTTCAAACTCAATCACTACCACATCATTTTTGGTAATAAATCGACTTTAAACTCAATCACTACCTCTAGTTAAAAACATACTTTAAACTCAATCACTACCACACCTTCGTCTTTGGTAGCAAAAGTATTCAATTTTAGCACCTCCGTCTTCCGGTAGCAACATGCTTTAAACTCATACTCAACACACCGTGTTGACAAGTGAAAATGAAACTTTGCCCACAAGGATATGCTAACTGCTCGTCGAATCAAGTGGTTTTGAGTTCTCACATCACATACTTCCAAATTTACCCTTCGTTCGCTCTCGATGAAAATAACAAGCCCGCTTCTACTGAACACTGCTACTACCTAGTTATGGCAAACGGTCACGGTATAGAGTAGTGGGAGTGAGGTGGAGGATTATTAATGATTGGAGGAGACTACGGAGATTTACGACGTGTGAAAAATCATCATCATTAAATAACTTGGTTAAGAGTCGTGGGAAATTCAAATGTTTTGGCGGGGCCCACCGCGCTTAAATGCTACTCTGAGATAGAAAATTTGAAATGAAGGATTTAATACAAGGTCTCAGAGAGTGCTTGTTCGGTGTTCGATCAATAAAACAATTAAAACAACCTTTCGAATAATCCACAACTAAACTATGGCTAAACTTTTGGTGAAGTGCCATCGTAATTTAAATTTGTTACTCCTTCCCTTTATTTGATGTTTGTAGCCTTTGTCTTCTCGCTCATCTTTGGAGGAATCTTTCACAATTTTCTTGATATTTTTGATTCATGAATTCAATGACTTACTGTTGTAATTTCGATGTCCGCTCGTTGATGTCAGGGCTATAGTCATTAAAAGACCTATTAGCTTGGTAAAAGATGATCACCGCAGTAACGTCCCCTCGTAGAACACTTTAATCATGAAAATGAAAGCCTGTTTCTCCGGAGGATGGTAAAATGTTATGAAAATGATGAAAATGATGATGGATTATGATATGTATGAAGTGGATAATGGAATAAATGGATTCACTATGGAATGAAGGAACACATGGGTCGTACCTAATTCATGCATATTTTATTCACTTGCGTTAAGATATCAAATTATATGTTTTGACATGAAAAAATGAAGTGAATGGAAGATGGAGCAATGAATGGGAGATGTGGAATGATAAAATGGATTATTGACGAGATGAAGTATGGATGATATGAACGGAGTGAGATGAAATGAATCATAAGTACTATGGCACCGAACTTATGATTTTATAACGTTTAGAACAAAAAATGAAAGGATACGTAGAGACTCGTATTTTCACCCTATCTTTTCTGTATAAACATGCCAATCAGTGATTGTTTTTCATGTTTATACCTTTATTTATTTATTTTTTTTTTAAAATGCTTCAGAAAATTTAATCAAGTTGATGAAGAAGAGAGACTCTTCTTAATTAACTTCACATCATTGTCTCCTTGGAACTTCGAAATTTCTTCGGAGAGTGGCTTGTGGTATGTCACTTGCGGTCATTCACAAGAAAGTGACTCTCTTCATCTATAGTTCGATTTTTATCGGCTCTATTACTGCACCGAACAATTTCACATGGCCCAAGCCAATGTCCGAAATTTCCTGAAAATCCTTGAATTTTGAATCAAACAAGAGAGCTCAACTCACCCTCTTTAAATTTCTTCTCCTTGATGTATTGTCATGCCATCTAGCTCTCTTTGGCCGTTGACCAGACTTCATTTTCAACTCATATCTTGTCCATCTCAGTCCAATTCATTAATTTGCCTCCAGCTTCATGCTTTTGTGCTCTGCGAGATCATCTCAATTTTCGAATCGCCATCTTGAATGTTTGAATTTGGAACCTATAGAAACAAAACTTGCTTTCTACAAACAAGCTCATGAGTATGTCTGTTGTGTTTCTCCATGTAGTTCTGTTAGGCCTGTTGTATACCAGAAGCCCATTCACCCAATCTCTTCTGACAGATGAAATGCCTTGTTAGGATTCCTTCAATGACTTTATTGCCAGATTCCACTTGACCATTTGATTGTGGAGGCGTATAGATGTTCTATGTCCGATTTTGTATTTCTCTCATCATTTGCCCACTAGCCTTGATGTAAATTGTTTCCGATCTTAACAATTTCCTCTTTGGGACACCAAAACGAGTAAAATATCTCAAAGAAAAGTAAGCACAGATGATTCATTAGCAACAAGTAATGGTTTAGCTTTCCACTCACTTAAACATAACTGGGCAAACTAATATGTATTTCTTTTGTCTGATGTGGAGGATCAATAGGCTCTATAAAATCCAAGGCCCATTTTTCAAAAGGTTCAATGTACCCGAGGTTGTAATGGCATCTCACTCAAGGAGAAGGTTTCTACCCTTTAAAACCGTCACACCTTTTGGATATTCCTGCATCTTTAAACAAAGATGGCCAATAATATCCTAATTTAAGATCTTATAGGTCGTCCTCTTATCCCAAAGTGTTCGCTACAAGGTTTTATCATGACATGCCTTGACAATTTCAGTATCTCATCTTCACGAACACACCTTCTAATGATCAACCGAACCTTGCCTTGTACAACTCATTAGCGACCCATGAATATCTTGCACTATTATTAATGATTTTTCTTTATCCCTCGTATTCATAATTGAAGGAAATTTTCCGAAACTAAATAATTAGCAATATCAGCAAACCACAGGAGGGTTTGAGCAGAAACCTAAAAAGATATTCACTGTAAAGAAATTGATCTTCAAATCGTTATTGTCATCTTTGATATTTTGAATTCTGGATAAAATGTAGCCACAATGTTTTGTTTTCCAGCTCATTCAGAATAGTAATGTTGAATTCTTGCAATAATAACAACTATCTTATAACTCTACCATTAGTGATTGATTTATTCATTAAATATCTAATGGCGAATGACTGCTATGAATAAAAGTTTCATAGCTCATTATATAGTGTCTAAATTTGTTAATGCAGCATATTTGTCACTTGCAAACTCTTTTTTCGCCACAAAGATAGTTTAACCCAGAGTCAAAGTTTTATCGATGTAACAGATGGCATAGGGAATTAAATTCTTTTTGTCCCAATACCTGCCTCCTTATCAGACGAAGCATCCGTCGAGATATGAAAAGGTAACTTCCAAATAGGGTCCCCTTAATACAGGTGCTTCAAAATTTTGGTTTTTGCATTTTAAAAGCTAATCGGGCAATCGTAAGTCCATCAAATTCACAATCTTTTTTGTGAGTATACTCCAAGATGAGATGCTATTTTGGTGAAGCTTTCATAAATTTCATAGCACCAGAACTTAGGAAAATCCTTACATCTCTTTGACAACTTGGAATGGATAGTTAGAAATGACTTCAACTTTCGCTTCATCTACTCTTAATCCCATCCCCCGAAATGTGGTGTCCTAAACAATACTCAAGGAATATCATAAAACATTTTTTTGCGTATTCGAAGAGAAAGGTTTCGTTTTCTTGACATATTTTTAAGACCCTTTTCCAAGTTTTCTAGAGCCTCTTCAAATGTATCTCCACAAAATGTAAAATCATCCATGTACACCTCATGTTACCATGTATCGATCGTAAAAATTCCCCATTAACGCTTCTTTGAATGTTGCGTACCGCACAATCAAATGGCAATACCTTGTGAGTTGTAGGTACCCTGCAAGGACAAGTAAATGTGCTCTTATCTGGTCTTCAAGTGCCACTTGGATTTGATTGTAACCACCAAATCCATCCGTGAACGAGCATACTTTTTACCTCGCTTACAATGTATCTAATACTTGATCTATGAAAGGTAAGGAAAACACCCAAGAGTAGCTTATTCGCCTTCTCGTAGTCGCCACACACCCCCTCCATTTTCCATTTTCTTAGGTGTACAATTACTAAAGGGGAAACCCAATCGACTATCCGAAATAGGAGCAAATGTAGTTAACATTTAAATAATTTTTGTAATTTTCTCCTCGACAATTTCCCTAAGATTTGGGATTCATCCGTTATTTTCGAGGTTGTCTAATTGGTTTGCAATTGGGCCTATATAGATGTGATGAGTACAAGTCTTGGGACTTATCCTTTCATGTCAATGTATTCCCATGTACATAAGAATGTCTCTCGTAATACTTTGACTAGCTCTTCTTTGTTGAGATTTTTCCTGTGTTTTTGTTTATACTGAGGTTTTGCTCCTAGTGGTACCTATCAGAGAACTGGCCAAATTTGTCCATAGAATGAAGACATCTCGTCTAGATGACAAGAACTCAATATTGGATCTTCTGAAATGATTCTCTGTTTGTGGCTTCCGGAGAAGATTCAAAATTTTCAGTAGTATTCGTAATTTGATTATCTTCACTAATTTCTCCGAAATTGTGAAGAGTGGTTGTAAATATTCTTCATCCTCTAGCTATCGAGTGTCATCTAGATCCGTAATTGTCCTAGTCAGAGATACAGTTAATTTCTTTGTTGAACTTCCATCGTAAATATACATATCACCGTACCTACAGTCCAATAAAAGCATCAAACCGTAGCCAACCAAGGTCTTCCTAGTATAATGTGATGGTTTCCTAGATTATTTCTTTTGTGCCGTGATCATGTGAACTAGCGGCACTTTCAAGAGTCTAGGGACACCTGAATGTCTTTGTCATCTTCATCCGGTCTGATCGCGCATCTATCTCTGCTAATTGCATGTTGTGGTGTAAAGAGAAGATTAGGAAGTTTCCAGCTTGTCCATGATTTGTCTATCCAAGGATATTTATTGTCGCTCCTAAGTCAATGAGTGGTAAGCTGAATTTCAATTCCATTGATGTGAATTTTGACAATCGGATTTCCGGGTCGAAGGTACTTTTGGAATAGCAGTTCTACCATCATAATGTCCTGCTATTTGTCCTACCAGCTTGAATTTTCTTGGTTTCTCTTATTTCTTTTTGTTGTCTTCATACTTCCATAACTCCTTTATTGTTTAGCTAAAATCGATTTCCTAATGGTTTGCAATAATGGAATTTTAATGCAAACAATTTTCAATCTATCCAAGAAATCATAATTAGCAATTATTATTTGTTTTTCTACACCTTTGTCAATTTGTAATCTTTCCGGAAAGGGAGTGTATAGAAGTAGATGTGGATGGTTGCTCTATTAATCGGGAGTTGGGCTTATCGGATCTTTTTGTTTCGGTTTCTTTTCAATGTTTTGCCTTGAAAGGATGTTTTTTCTTCCTCAAGACTTTTATTAACCCGTAGGGAGTCTTCCTCGTAATTATCTTGTTCGCATGATCGTTTAAGGTTTCTCTTCCCTCAAGATCCTTCCGTACCTGGTTAACATCAAGGTTCAGAGGAGTAATTAAATAAGTTGGAAACTGTTGCACCTTCATCACAAAGGCATTCGGGGTTCTTGGCTATCGGGGTTCGTAAGTGGCCGAGCTGGTAACTGATCGGATTTTGAGGGAATGGTAATGGAAGTGGTTGATTTTGATGATAGTTGGTTCGTATGATGTTGTTGAGAATTCTGTTGAAAATTTTGTTGTAAGATTTGTTCTTGTTGAGGATTTTGAGGATAAAATTGTGGATATGGTGACAGTATGGTGGATACCGATAATATGGAGAGTATATTCCATAAGGACCTTGTGATCCTCGTGCTCAAGCTGAGATTGATTTCGGAAATTGGGGCCAAGGTTGATGCCAAGAATTCCAAGGTGGAGGTTGATTACACATTTGATCATGAAATCTCAGAACCGAGATCCCCGGCCAAGGCCCTAGACACAGTTAAGAGATCTGTTGTGAATCCGTAGGAGTTTCTTCTCGGAAAACAAAACCTTGACCGTAGGAATAGCGACAATTTTAGTCTCATGTTTCTCGTAACAAATAACATGTTTCTACAACTTTTACATCTACAAAGGACATTCTTTCAAGGCATGTTTCTTCTCACATTTGGGACAAAAGATTGCCAAGGCATCAAATTCGTTAAATTTTGTCATTTTTGCATCTTGAGGGTGTCTATTTTTCACCAAGAATTTTCAAGATGTCGATTTAAAACACACATGTGTCCTATTTCTCGACTCAGCCATCGTCCTGCATGCATTTACTTGTTTTCGCAAGAGCAGATCTCTGGACCTTCGATGCTTTTGGATTTCCCTCCGGAAAGGTTGACACATAACCTTTATATTTCTGCACGAGTTGTGACATATCCCCTTCCATCACACATATCCAACCATTCATCCCTAATGGCCAACAAAAGAGCTTTTAAAGTGTCTTGATCTAGGTTTTCCATTTGTGGCTCTTTATGTTGTATTTAAATCTTCCAACAAATCTTTCAGGTAAGTTTTCATCTTCTTTTGTAACATCTGAACACTTCTTCCCGTGATTAACTTTCCACATACAATAACTCAAAGTATCTCTATAGAAATGCTTGTTTGCTGCCCCATGTCCCATCGTGAACCATCAAGGAAGCTCATAAACCACTTCACGTCGCTCCTTTCGCAGTTGAAGGAAATAATTTCAATTTCGAGCATCTTGAAGGTAGTCATTGGCAGTCCTTACACAAGACTTCAAATTCGAACAAGAAAGTTCTTAGATCCTCAAACTTTAAGTCCACAGAAGTTCTTAGCGTATTTAAGGCAAATGTCGTTTTCACAGTTGTATTGGTTTCTTCATCAAGTATAGGGAACCCAAAAGAGCTTCATATTCTACCTCTTCCTCCATCCCGCACCCTACCTCTTCCTCCTTTTCCCTCTACCTCTACCTCTACTCTCTCCAACAATGTGTGTTCTCCATTAACAACTCCTCCTCCTCCTTCTTCCGCCATGGCTGACTTCTCCTCATGGAAGAGAAAGTATTTGTATCTCAATGTGGTTTTTGGATCTCTTCTATGGCAGTGTTCAAAGGGATGAAGCGTGAAGGCCCCGACGGAATAGGTGACCTTAGATTCTTCAGAAGTTCAGGATCAGTAGGGCGATTTTGAAGATGGGTTTGAGTTGAAGTATTATTCGGATCTAGATGAAACAAGTGGTGTTCAGACAACAAACTTCGCTCCTCGCTCTATTATAAATCTTCCCTGAATCTCTCTCCTTATGTACAAAATTGTTTTTGGACGTTGGCAAACAAAGGTTACCCAGTTTTCACCGCCCAAGAACGGCGCTCCAAAATGTTGGGTCTCAATCTAGTCTCCTAAACTGAGCTCATTTAATTGTCAACCAGGATTTGTAAACTGTTGAAGTGAAGTGTACCATATGTACCTAGGTGCTTGTTTCCTAATGCGTTGTATGTGGTGTTTTTGGTCTTTTGTGATGATTTATGATGTTTTTGGTCTTTTGTGATGATTTATGATGTTTTTGGTCTTTTGGTGATTTTTATGTTCACAATGGAAATGTCTAGAAAACTAATGGAAAGGGGTTGGTGGTCAAAACAGAGTTAAGCCTAATGTATGGAATGGAAAATGCAATTGGAAACACTGAAGCAGAATCTGAACTATGACTAAATAAAAGCAAAAGCTTGATAATGACTTTTAGGCATATGACACAAACTAAACTTGAGAAATGATCACTAAGTATGCAAATTCTCTACATAGACAGTGAAACAACTAACTTACAATGATGCAATACTCTGTTCTAAGCTCTTCTATTCTATGACTAATTCCTAGTTCTATTCTGCAATTTAATTGAATGTCACAGAACCTATACTCAAAGAGTTATTGGTTTCTTTTTCAAAGTAGTTCTTTTGAGGAAGAGCTCTGTTTATAAAATGATGAGGAAATTGCAGAGATATTTCAGACCTTATAGTGATGTTGTCTTCTGTTCCTATGGCTATAGATCATTTGTAGATTTTAGAACAAGAATATGTTTGTGAATAATGAAGGCTGTCTTGTTAATCCTAACAACTAAAGTAATCTATTGTGCAATGGATGACAATTTGAATATGAGATGCAAGTGCAATGAGTTAATCTAAGAATGAACCTAAGATGCCACTAAACTAGAACAATGTTGAACTATAAGTCATCATCAAACTTGAAACAAAGTAACTGAACATGAATTAAATGCAATGAAAATCCGGAGCATTCTAACTATACTAACATGCATTATTCTATGAAGTTACACAATATGTTTGTTCATCATTAGTGATATTTTGGAAGAGTTCCTTCTTTTGGAAGAGGTAGAACAATTCTGACTGTGTACTTGAGTGCAATTGTAAGCAAATGGACTGAAAGCAAATGAAAAACTAAGTTATCACATCCATACCCTACTCGTCATTATGATGTCTTGGGCAAGCGTTTAAGAGCAAGAACAGAGATGATACTTAGTACAAACACACAACTAAATCATTCATTATCACGGCCATGTCTTGAACTTCTTAAGAATTTCTTGGAAGAGTTTCTTCTTGTGGAAGAGTGATTAGAACAAGTGTAACTGTGATAGTGAATAGCAAAAATTACAACTAAATCCTACAGTACTATAGCTATTCATCATTCATCATTATAATCTGTTGGAAGAGTGTCTTCTTGTGGAAGAGCTGGAATGAATATAACTACAGTAGCTAGTTAAAACAACTATAAATTCAACTCCTAATCCTACAATACCATAGTCATTCAACATTCGTCATTATAATCTGTTGGAAGAGTGTCTTCTTGTGGAAGAGCTAGAATGAATACGACTACAGTAGCTAAAACAAAACAACTACCAATTCAAATGAAAAACGTAAAGGCAGCTAGGAAAACTTATCTAATTTACGCAAAATAAATCCGTGCAAGAGGCAGGGGCCCTCTACCACTTGACGGCATTCAAGTCCAAATTAAATCACGCCTTCAAAATAACTTTGTCTGCTCCATTAACGATGCAATAGTTTGAACATAACACTCTGCGTCTTCAGGGACGTAACACAGAGTTTAAACAAAATCTAGCAGCAAATCTAATATAAAAATCTCCAACATAGCTCTCGGTCTCCCAAGAGTTTATAAAGAAAATGCACGTAACAATAATTACAACAATTTAGGAACAATGTCTTTCCTTATCCGAATCACGTTAGAACTCTTTGAAGTGGCTGCGTGAAGAAGAAAAGACATCTGGACTGAGACAATCCTAATAGGAGTCTTCCTTCCTAAATGTGTTCCCCACGTTCAAAACCATACCCAGAATTCATTTCTTCCTCCATGATGAGCAACGAACCATGTAGACGTGACGTGGATCATGCCCATATGCGGTTTTTCTCAAGAGGCCACCTGGAACATACTCAAACATGAAGGCAGCTGAAGAATCGTCGGTTAGCTACGGAATGTCTACATTCTGCAGCTAGTTCCGGTCAAAATGCTTAACAATGGAAAAAATCGCAAAATTCAACAAGTCAGTCATGTAAATCATTCTAGAAGTAATTTTAACTATATTTATTGATCAATTGGGTTTAAGATAGAAATGGACAAGGGAAAAATGAGGTAAAATGAGGTGAAGGAAAGCACAATTTTGAGGCTCAACATGAGGCTCCCTGCCATCAATTCTCCCATTGCATGCATTGTTGTCATCCATTTTCCACATTGTGCAGTTCACATTTTAAAAAATGGTGGGAAAATTTAGTTTCTTCAAATCTTCAGAAAATATCCCTCCTCAACGCGCAAATCTACATGCATTTTACTTGTTTCTCAATAAATAAATGTTTTAGCAAATGAGATTTTAAAAAAAAAATTAAATTAACCATTTAAAAAAAAATTATGGCTGGTGTGCACGAGCCATTAAGCTTGCACCATTCGCAGTACTACCTGTAAATTTACAGGCCACACCATGAATTGTATTAATGGAAACCATATCGAATTCCAGTGCGGTACCGAAAAAATGTGAACTATGACTAATTTTAAAAATAACATGGTGGCTCAGTCGTTTAAATGACCACACCATTGACTATGTACTACTGTTGAGAGGGCAGTGCGTTGACCAAACTATCTGCCCCAGGGTGAATAGTTAGGTTAGCGCACCCCCTGCCTGACAACATTACATAGTCAACAATGCAGTCGTTTACATGACCACATCGTTGAGCATGTATTGTTGTTGGGTGGTGCGTTGACGAAAATATCTACCCCGGGGTAGATAGTTAGGTCAGCGCATCGCCTACGTTGACCTAACTATCTGCCCTAGGGTGGATAGTTTCGTGAACACACCGCAGAACAAGTGCATTTTATATTTTGTGGTGCAGAAACAATTTCCATGCACACCAAGAGTTGTGTACAATAAAAACATATGCACCGATATCGGTGCATGACTACTTTTTTGGGCACGCCGACTGTTTTTTTTTTTTTTAAGAAAAAAATTATATATATATATATATATATATATATATATATATATATAAAATAAATTTCTCAGTTAATAAAAAAAATGTATTTAATATGTGAACAAAGAGAACAATAAGAACATATGGAGGACCAGTATATCGTGATTCACCTATCGGATGCACGAGAGAGGGAGAGACTTATGTACCCTCGCCCTATTACGACAACCACGTAGTTTCTCCTAAGGGAGGTAGGCCTCCTCAAGTTCTATGAGGAGGCTACATCTATGAAGGGCCATAGTGGGTTATTGGGACAACTGATATTTAGGTGGGATGCCCATTGAGAGGCTTTCCATCTCGGTCCTTGCTAGTGGTTCGTGCCCACTAAGAAGGACATATATTTTATTACTGGCCTATCTAGGAGAGGGCAAGATTTTCCCTAATTCCTAGATGTCCCCGTCAGTTATGCAGTATTGATTCAGTCAGTGTACTCCCATAGATACATTAGGGACGATATATTTTCGCTTGCAGATTTTTAGGTGTCCAATGGTCAATTACATATTGCTTCATTTGGTGCAAAGGAGGTGAGGTGCCTCTTAATACTGCTGATGACCATTTATCACTATTCCAGTGATGGGAAATACATTAGTTGCCCACTTTTATTTAATGTTGATCTTTTATTCCAGGCGACACGACTTGTGAGATGGTCTACGATTTTTTTGTGACAGTTTTGTACAAGATTAGATAGATGTCGTTTTGAGACACATGGGAGGTTGAACTTCCATTTTTCTTTAGAATTTTTTTTTTTTTTTTTTGAGAGGTTTCTAGAGATAAGGCCTACTTTTTTTCTGCATCCTCTTAGGTCAATGTTGCATGTACATATGTAGATGTGGGGCCAAATGATGCAAAAGAGGGGCTAGTATGAATTTCCCACTAGTATATCTCCTGATGCACTGGATTTTCAATCTAGTGTTGATAATCACTCCTTCGTTCTGGTGCCATGTCTGTATGTTAGTTTGGATTGGCGAGGTTGTGGCAAAATCTGATTCACACAGGATGAGCTATTGGATGCGAGAGGAAATATTAGTCTTTTACTTAAAGTAATATAGTTTCATTTTATCATTTTAATTAATTAATTAGAATTATAAAATTTATTATTACTCATTCTTTAACTTGTTTTATTAAATTTTTTAATGAAAATGTCTAATTATTTTTGTGTACTATATATTTTTTACATATTTGGACATTCATTGGAGATATGATTTGACTCCCACCGAATGATCTAGGTGTAGATGTTGAAGAGGAGATGGCAGAGGTGGAGGATGAGGGTGACAGACCTGATCCTGATTAGGTGCACATACACGCGGGGGTGAGGCGTAGGCCATACACCTGATTCAGGATGAAGTTTGGTGGCCAAATATGTCGACTCCTACTTGATAAGGGAGTCTGCCCAGCTACAATTAGAGAGATCCAGGTTGATCGTAGGCTCAAGCATTTATGGAGAGGCATGCTCGTGATATGTTGAGCCTCATGCGTCGTATGGTTGGAGCTTCCAAAGCACTGGCGCGGGCTAGGAGGGGTAGGCGTCGTGGAGATGCATGAAAAATAAGCGCCTCATCTGATAATCATGATCATGAGGGGAGTGATCATCATTCTAGTACTCCACCTCCTCCTCCTTCACGTCGGGCTTATATAGAGCATGATGAGAAACGAGCATCCAATCCTCATCAACAGGCATTTTCTGAGAAGTTTGCACCATCTCAGTAGAAACTTAGTCCTGAGCAAGCACCTGATCCTGAGTAGGCAGGTCCATCTAAGGAGGCATGTCCATCTGAGTGGGCCGCACCATCCACTAAGTAGGTTGCTCCATCAACTAGTCACCAACAGGCATTTCTTGAGCAGATTGCACCATCGATTGATAAAAAAACCTCCGTAGCAGGCACACCATCTGTCTGAGCATGAGGCTGCACCTTCAATTAAGCAGGCCTTGACTAGTACTAGTATTAATGTACCACTAGATATTTTACATTTATATGGAGTTATATTACAATTGTATATTTTTAAAATTATATATATATATATATATATATATATATATATATATATATATATATATATATATATATATATATATATATATATATATATATATATATATATATATATATATATATATATATATATATATATATATATATATATATTTTATGTTCATGTTGACGTACATAATTTACATGTTGGTGTTCGTCATGATGTGTATATTGTTAGGTCATGTTAGATTTGTTCATTTAATGTGCTTGCAAGTAGATGTGTATGTGATAGCAATTATTTGATATGAGATGTATATTTTATGTTTGTGTTGTGATGATGTTATACAATGCTTGTGTTTTGTTAGATGCTCATGATCACGATCATTAGATGATGTTAGCAAATTTAAATGTGTATTTTAGTCGAATATGATGTTCATACGATGGTTATCATGATCTTGATGCTTATTTTTAATATGAAATCATGACATTTATTAAATATTATGTCGTGATTGTAATTGAAATTTTAATTTTAATTTTATGTAAAATTGTAAAATTGTAATTGTAATTTTAATTGTAATTGTATGTAAAATAATTGTAAAATTGTAATTGCAATTGTACGTAATTGTATTGTGAAATTGTAAAATTGTAATTGTGATTGTATATATTCATGTCATGATTCAATTTTATAAAATTGTAAAATTTGTAAATTTGTAAATTTCTAAATTTCTAAAAATGTAATTGTAATTGTATGCATGGTGATTGTAATTGTATGTAAAATTTTAATTGTAATTGTAATTGTATGTGAAATTGTAAAATTTTAATTCTAATTCTAATTCTAATTTTAATTGTAATTGTATGTAAAATATTTTTAAAATTTTAATTGTAATTCTATTGTGAAATGATTGTAATTGTAATTGTAATTGTATTATGAAATTGTAAAATTGTAATTGTAATTGTATGTATTGTCATCATTCAATTTTATTAAAATTTTAAAATTTGTAAAATTGTAAAATTGTAAATTAATTGTGAATTTTGAACCATAAGTACGGTAAGTAAAATGAATACCGTAGATATTGTAAATTACCATAATTGTATAAGTGTAAATTTGTAAATTTGTATGAATATAAATAATTGTAAAATAATAAGATAGAATAATATGAATTTGTGTAACATAATAATGCAATAATTTTTGTTTAGAAAATAATGCAAATAAATTCAAGTTTAGAATTATCATTATTTTATTATGATCTTACATACCAAAAATAACATTATACATTTTGAAGATATCATTCACTCACATTTAAAGCAATCAAGTAGTTGTATTATTCTAGGAATTGACATTATATAATAAAAAAAACTATATAGAGTGTGGCATTGTTTTCAAGATCAAGATAATTGAAAATTATCAAGTGAAATAATTTTAACATTAACACAATGCAAACCAATTAATTCAAAATACATATTATAATGTTTCAAAAACAAAAATTCTTAGTTATAAGGTTAAGTCCTATTATTTATAAAGAACCCATCTTAAAAAGTATAAATGATGAAATAACACATGTACCATATCACTCTTAGTTCTCATGATCACCCTCATTATCTTCCAGGTCACTTGGAATGATAACACTTTTTTTCTCAAAAGTATGTTTTGATCTAGGGTCATGGCTCAATACAAACCACCAATCCCTATCCAACACATCTGGGTAAAAAATACCTAGTTGTAGCGTTTGGGAAAAACATAGCACTCCTTAGATTCATCCCACGTCTTTCTAGAGTTCATACATATCAACGTACTATCGTGATCTTCCTTTACATTATTCTGATCAAAGGTGTCCCACTACTTGCACAAAAAAATAAGACATTGGAAAGAAGATAAACCCACTTTAATTATCTCTTGTATCTTTTTGACGTAACCTAACGTCCCTCGTACTAGGTTTTGATCACAGTGGCTAGCTCAACTAGTTTGAATATTGAACTTGATTTTTACTCCATCGTCTTGTGTCATGTGTCCATCATTGGAATTTTCTATGCGAAAATGGTGTCCATATGCCCACATAGATGGGAACAAATTCACCTATAAAAAATTTAAAAAATCATGGTATCATGTGTCTTATAATAAGTTGGATTTATATAACCTCAGTTTATCGCATCCTCTTCAGCAGGTGGGTAACGACCAGTTGCACCGTATTTCTCTTTGACTTGGTTAGCAACTCAACTGTTGGGGCATACAATTGGCATATTTTCTTTTAAATGTTCAAGATAAGGCACACTTATACCATTCAATTGTCTGAATTGTTTCTTCTCACTATCCCACTTCATCCTCTTTTTCTTGTACAATGCGACATACGATTCTGTCACTTCAGAATTGTAAAGAACAAATTTATTGATTGCTTCAATTTCTACATTCACTGATGAAATAAAACTGACTTATAGTAAATATGAGATCAAAATATACATTATGTTAAAGTTCAACATGAATATTTACTTTGTGTAAATTTGAAAAATTATAAGTCGCTTACTCTATATCAAGCGCCTTTTTCTATTCGTTTGGAGTAGCTCCCCTTCTCTTTTGTCTTCATCCCTTTCATCATCCCAAATCACCACACCTAGACTATTGTTGATCTGCTTGATGTAATCACTAGCATAATAGAAAGACTCATATGATATGTACCCTTTTGGCATAGACCCCTCGGGTTTTTCCCTTTGTCAAACAAAATTTTTGAATTTATTTGTGTACCTCTCTAAGAAGAACATCCAATGATAAGAAACCGCCCCAACTAATTCAACCTCATGCACTAGGTGGATTAGAAGATGAACATGCAAGTCCATGAAACTCGTCGGAAGTTCCTTCTCAAACATACAAGCAATCTCAACTACCTCTTGATGCCACCATGGAATTCTCACCATATGAATCTCCTTTGATGTGATCCAACATACAAATGCAGATAATTTAGATATGGAACATCCTAGGTCTTGGGGGGGCTCATGTTTGATGCAGTGGCATTAGATTCTAGCCAGCAATGTGAAAGCTTGTTAACATGTTGTGGCTAGCTGAATTAAAATTCATTCACTGATGGGTGAAAGTCAATGTTAATGAGAGGATTGAATTCCTCAAACAAATTGATATTATTATTTTTGTGATAAATTAGGAGAGTATTTAGAGATAAGTGTTTTGAATAGGTGTGAGCTTGTTGAGCATATCTAGCTACAGTTGATAGATTTTAGGAGGATATTGGGCAAGTAGGATTTTGTCTCAATTTAGGAAATTTGATCCTAAATTGAGGAGGTCTCTGTTTTGTAATAAAACTATAAATTAGAATCTTTGTAATGGAGAAATTTGGAGTTGGCCGTGAGGAATTATTGTGAGGATTGAAATTAATAAAGATTGCAAAGTTCTTCATTATTGTTTCATACTGGAAATCCCCGGAGGATTCCACCTTCATGATTTTATGGGTTTTCATATGATGTTTAGAATCAATTAATAGTTTTATGTATAGAAACTCAGAGGAAGTAAAGAGATTCGCTATCTTTATTAAAGAGCAATTCTTTGTTTAATTAAGCATTTTGAATCTCTGTATAAAACTCTACAAGCATCGAGCATGTTCCTTGAGTAAAATCGATTGAATCAATTTATTTTTTGACAAAGGAATTAGATTATATACACATTTCCTTGATTTGTATCAATTGAATGCATATAGCTCTGGTATAAAGGCTTCAAGACAGAAATTAGATGAATTTTGATTATTGAATGCGCTAAATCTGAACTGATCCTATTTGCTGGAATCAAATTCCATTTGATTGAGACTCATTGCAACAATAATGAATTAGTGTTGAACCACGATTGTTTAAATGGCATCGATTGGAATCAAATTTTGTTATGCTAAATTATATCATAGTGTTGGTTGATTGATGAAATTGCAGTCGATCTCAATCTTCATCGTAGAGAGAGTTGTAATGAAGCAATTCAATTTTTTTTGTTGGAATGATAATTTTTGAATTAGTCTTAACGTAGAGGCAGTATCCATCTATTTTCCGGAATGATAATTAACACAGAGGCATAATTCATCTATTTTCCGGAATGATGTTTTGAATCAGTCTTAACGTAGAGGTGAAATTAAGTTTGAAGAAGCGACTTGGAAGCGTGGATTTGAAGTTGAGTAACAGTGTTGGAAGAGGTATGAACCATCGTTATGTTAAAATTGAAATTTGTTTAGTTTTGAAAGCTGTTTGTTAGACAATGGATGCGTGGACAAATTAAAAATCCAACGTTTTTAAACTCTTGTTCATCAAGTTATTTGGTTAAACATTCAAGCTTGAGGTTCGATGGTTAATATTGCAAGTCTGAAGTTCGATTTTGTTAAAAGGGTATAATATTAATATTATAATATGATGAAGATTACCTTTCTTTGCATATACCAAAGCTTTAAACCGTAAAAGGACTTTGAGTTGGGTTTTTATTTTAATTCAAATTGGAATCAAGTATTTATAACATCTTCAAAGGAGCTTACATAGTCTAAGTGAATTTTTAAAGTTATTGTGATTTCATTAATCAAATTTTCCAAATTTGATGAATGAAAATGAGAACGAAGAATTGAATCTGACTCCTCCAGAATTAGAAACCATTGTGAGTAAATTTGAAAGTCTCTCCTTAACGCCGGTACCATCACCGCCATCATTAGTGGTATCAGAGCTGACTTCAAAGCATTTTCCAGAGATTGAGCAGACTTCTCAGAGTCAGAAGAAGAAATCTAGCATGGCTGTCTGAATTGGTAGAGGTGCTGCTGGTAGAAGAAGAGGTAGGCTAGTTGCCAATGCAGAGATACTGGAGACTATGCAGCAAATCCAAGACAGATTGGAAGTAATTGAAGTAGGACAACCAAGGGATCTTGAAGATTTTAGTGAACCTGAAGCTGAAGAAGAAGAAGGAGGAGATGTTGAGATTACTCCTGAGATAAGATTCTTTAAGACAGTTTTAGGATCTACATCCAAGCTTAGATTTGAAGTATCATATTTTGCTAGAGAATTGAATCTATAAGAGTTGATATACTGGATCAATGAGATTAATAAATTCTTTGATTATGAAGATATGGCTAAAGACAAGAGAGTCAAATTTGCAATCACAATATTAAAGGGACATGCAAAACTTTGGTGGGATGGAGTGCAAGCAGAGAGAAGGAGATATGGAAAACAACCAATCAAAATTTGGAGTAGAATGGTGGGAAAACTAAAAGGTAAATTCTTACCTAGTGATTATCAGCTTAAATTGTTTATACAAATGCAGAATCTTAGACAAAGACTAATGACTGTGAAAGAGTACACAGAAGAATTCTACAAAGTGAGCATAAGATCTGGAAAAATCCAGGACACAGTAGAGAAGATTGGCAGGTATGTGAATGGTCTCAGATTGGAGATCCAAGATGAAATCAGTATTTTTTCTGCTAAGTCAGTTGAAGAGGCTTATCAAATGGCCTTGAAAGTTGAAGAGAAATTGTTGAGAAACCAGTCTGCCAAAGGAAGAGGTAATTTCCAAGGAAAGGGAAGTCAAGGTGGTAGAGGGAGGTCTACAGCACCAAAGGATAGAGCTAGCAGCAACTCACCTCAGCATGCACACACATATGGAAATGCAAGTGGTAGAATAAATTCCCACAGAGGAAGAGGAGGCGAAAGCAGAGGAAGAGAAGTAATATGTTACCGATGTAAAAAATTGGGACATAGAGCTTTTGAGTGCCCAGAGAAAGATAATGTGGGTACAAGTCAGAGAAATGAAATTGTTGCTCAAACTGAAGAAGCAGCAAAGTTTCCTAAAGAAAAAAGAGAAATTGTGCCAGAGAAGGGAGAATATTTGGTTGTTAATAAAGTTTTGCTGAAGCAAACAAGGGAAGTTGCTGAACAAGCACAGAGGAAAAATTTGTTCAGAAGTGTCTGCAAAGTTCAAGGGAAATGTTGTCAACTAGTCATTGATAGCGGTAGCACAGACAATCTGGTTTCTACAGAGGTGATAGAGAATTTGAAATTGAAGAAAAGGGAACATCCAACACCCTACAAGGTGTCATGGCTTCAGAAGGGCCATCAGCTAATTGTGAAATAACAGTGTGAGATAGAGTTGCAGATGGGCAGCTACAAAGATAAGGTAATGTGTGACGTGATGCCTATGGATGTGTGTCATATACTGCTGGGTAGACCTTGGCAGTATGACAGAGGAGCAGTGCATGATGGTAAGCGAAACACTTACAAGTTCTTCAAGGATGGTATGTATCAAACATTGTTGGCAATGGAAGAAGGAGAAGCATCAAGAAAAAAATATGATCCAAAGGCTTCATTATTGAGTGGGAAAGAATACTTGCAGTAGATTGAAGAAGAAGAGGTAAATTTTGCTTTAGTTTGCAAACCTAAAGTAGTACTTACTTCTACAAAAAATTCTGATTTTCCAATTGAAATTCAAGAAATGTTGGAAAATTATTGTGATATAATTGTGGATGATTTTCCTAATGAGTTACCACCTATAAGAAAAATCAGCCATCAGATAGATTTGATTCCAGGATCAAATCTGCCAAACAAAGCAGTTTACAGAATGACTCCAATAGAAAATGAAGAAATCAGAAAGAAAGTGCAGGAATTGGTTGACAAAGGTTTGGCTCAAGAAAGTTTGAGTCGTTGTGTAGTACCTATAGTGCTGAGCCCGAAGAAAGATGGAGGCTAAAGAATGTGCACTAATTCAAGAGCAATCAACAAGATAACAATTAGGTATAGATTTCATTTGCCTAGAATTGAAGATTTAATGGACTGTTTGAGTGGAGCAAGATATTTTTCATAACTTAATTTGAAAAATGGGTATCATCAAATTAGGATAAGGGAAGGTGATGAATGGAAAACAACCTTTAAGACAAATGAGGGATTGTATGAATGGTTGGTAATGACTTTCGGCTTATCAAATGCAGCCAATGCTTTTATGAGGCTCATGAATGAAGTGTTAAGATAATTTATTGGTAAATTTGAAATAGTATATCTGGATGACATGTTAATTTATAGAAAAACAAAAGAAGAACATTTAAGGCATATTAACTATGTCTTGAAGAAATTACATCAAGATAAGTTGCTGATAAATTTGAAGAAGTGTTCATTCATGAAGGAAGAGCTGGTGTATCTGGGTTTTGTGGTTTCTACAGAGGGATTAGAGATGGATCCAGAAAAGGTCAGAGCAATTGTGGAGTGGCCTTCACTAAAAAGTGTCTTTGAGGTAAGAATTTTCCATGGATTTTCTAGTTTTTACAGAAAATTCATAGGGAATTTTAGCAAGATTAATGCACCTATCATTTAAACTATAAAGAAAGACAAATGGCCATTCAAGTGGACTGCTGAAGCTGAAAATAATTTTCAGTTTTTAATACAGAAAATAACAAAGAAACTTGTATTAGTGTTGCCTGATTTTACTAAAACATTTCAAGTAAAGTATGATGCCAGTGGAGAAGCTATTGGAGCTGTCTTAAGTCAAGAATATAGGCCTATAGCATATTTCAGTGAGAAGTTGAATGACACAAGGAGAAAATATTCTTCTTATGACAAAGAGTTTTATGCAATAGTACAATCATTAAAGAAGTGGAGATATTATTTAATGTCTAAATAATTTGTACTATATTCAGATAATCATGCTTTACAATACATTATGTAGCAGCCTAAGTTAAATCAAAAACATGCTAAATGGGTTGAATATCTTCAAAGTTTCAACTTTTTTTTAAAGCACATAAGTGGCCATGCAAACAAGGTAGTTGATGCCTTGAGTAGGAAGAACATTCTTTTCCAAGAAAGTCAAATTGAAGTGGTAGGTTTTGATTTTCTTAAGGAACTCTATAAAATAGATTTTGGATTTCAAGGAAGCATTTGAAGCATGTTTGAATCCTGTTTTGATAGATAGAAGTCAGTGGCTAGATTATTTCTTGCAAGAGGGTTTGTTGTTCAAGATAAATCAATTGTGTATACCAAATTGTTCCATGAGAGAAAATCTCATCAGAGAGAAGCATAGTGGTGGTCTTGCTGGAAATTTTGGTACTGATAAAGCTTATGAGTAGTTGAGTCATTTTTATTATTGGCCAAAGATGAGATCTGAAGTGGAAAAGTATGTGAAGAATTGTAAAATTTGTCAGTATGCTAAGGGAAGAAGCCAAAATGTAGGTTTGTACAGTCCATTGCCTATTCCAGACAGACCTTGGGATATGGTAAGTATGGATTTTTTTTTAGGACTGCCTAAGACACAGAGAGGGAATGATACAATTTTTTTTTTTGTTGACAGATTTTCAAAGGTGGCACATTTTATTCCATGTTATAAAACCAGTGATGCTACTGATGTTGCTAATCTGTTTTTCAAAGAAATTGTTAGATTACATGGATTTCCTAAAAGAATTTTTTCTGATAGAGATACCGTGTTTGTTGGTCATTTTTTGAGGACATTGTGGAAGAAGATTGGTACTAATCTGAGTTTCAGCTTAGCTTATCATCCTCAGACTGATGGGCAGACTGAGGTAGTGAACAGAATTTTGGGTAATCTTTTGAGAAGTCTTGTAGGAGAACATCCTAAGCAGTGGGATCATATCTTACCACAGGAAGAGTATGCATACAATGATTCACCAAACAAAAGTATAGGACAGAGCCCATTCCATATTGTTTATGGGATGCACCGAAGAGGAGTATCTGAATTGAGGAACTTGGGAAAGGCATAAATGAGAAGTGCTGAAGGAGAGGAATTTTCTTCAGAAATTCAAGAAATACATGAGTAGGTAAAGCAACAACTACAAGAAAGCAGTATCAAGTACAAATGCAGAGCAGATTTGAGCAGAAGATAATTTCAATTTGAAGTTGGTGATTTAGTTTTGTCTATTTTGAGGAAAAACACATTTCCAAAAAGAGAGTATAACAAACTGAAGTTTAAAAAGATAGGACCATGCAGAATCCTAAGAATATTTTCTGCTAATGCCTATGAAATTCAATTACCATTTGATATTGGAATATATCCAATATTTAATGTTGCAGATTTGTACAGGTATGAAGATGGTGGCACAGATGAAAGACTAGAAAACAAAGAGTAGATTGATTGGGTAAAAAATTTACCTACAGTGCAGCCATTATAGCCAGAGATGATATTAGACAAGAAGGTGTTTAAGAGAACCAGAGGAAAAGAGTATTTCTAGTATTTGATCAAGTGGAAAGATCGTCCAATTGAATATGCTACATAGATGACAAAAGCGATGTTGCAAAAGCTGGGTAGTTCTGTGAAGGAGCTCATGGACAGGAGCCCATGAAGAATTTTTTCCTCGGGAGTCTGATGCAGGGGCATTAGATTCTAGCCAGCAATGTGAAAGCTTGTTCACATGTTGTGGCTAGCTGAGTTAAAATTCATTCACTGATGTGTGAAATTCAATTTTAATGAGAGGATTGAATTCCTCAAACAAATTTATATTATTATTTTTGTAATAAATTAGGAGAGTATTTAGAGATAAGTGGTTTGAATAGGTGTGAGCTTGTTGAGCATATGCAGTTGATAGATTTTAGGAGGATATTGGGCAAGTAGGATTTTGTCTCAATTTGGGAAATTTGATCCTAAATTGAGGAGGTCTCTTTTTTGTAATAAAAATATAAATTAGAATCTTTGTAATGGAGAAATTTGGAGTTGGCCGTGAGGAATTATTGTGAGGATTGAAATTAATAAAGATTGCAAAGTTCTGCATTATTGTTTCATACTGGCAATCCCCAGAGGATTCCACCTTCATGATTTGATGGGTTTTCATATGCTGTGTAGAATCAATTAATAGTTTTATGTATAGAAACTCAGAGGAAGTAAATAGATTCATTGTGTTTATTAAAGAAAAATTCTTTGTTTAATTAAGCATTTTGAATATATGTATAAAACTCTACAAGCATCGAGCCTGTTCCTTGAGTAAAATCGATTGAATCGATTTATGTTTTGACAAAGGAATTAGATTATATATGCATTGCCTTGATTTGCATCAATTGAATGCATATAGCTCTTCTATAAAGGCTTCAAGACAGAAATTAGATGAATTTTGATTATTGAATGCGCTAAATCTGAACCGATCCTGTTTGTTGGAATCAAATTCCATTCGATTGCGACTCATTGCAAAAATGATGAATTAGTGTTGAACCACTATTGTTTAAATGAAATCATTTGGAATCAAAGTCTGTTATGCTAACGTATATCATAGCATTGGTTGATTGATGAAATTGCAGTCGATCTCAATCTTCAGCGTAGAGAGAGTTGTAATGAAGCAATTAATTTTGTTTTGCTGGAATGATAATTGTTGAATCAGTCTTAACGCATAGGAAATATCCATCTATTTTCCAGAATGATAATTAACGCAGAGGTAGAATTCATCTATTTTCCGGAATGATGTTTTGAATAAGTCTTAACGCAGAGGTGAAATTTTGTTTGAAGAAGCGACTTTGAAGCGTGGCTTTGAAGTTGAGTAGTAGCGCTGGAAGAGGTATGAACTAGCGTTCTGTTAAAATTGAAATTTTTGTAGTTTTGAAGGCTATTTGTTAGACAATGGATGCGTGGAACAATTAAAATCCAACATTTTTAAACTCTTGTTCATCAAGTTATTTGGTTAAACTTTCAAGCTTGAGGTTCGATGGTTAATATTGCAAGTCTGAAGTTCGATTTTGTTAAAAGGTTATAATATTAATATTATACTATGATGAAGATTACCTTTCTTTGCATATACCAAATCTTTAAACCTCAAAAGGACTTTGAGTTGGGTCTTTATTTTAATTGAAATTGGAATCAAGGATTTATAACATCTTCAAAGGAGTTGACATAGTCTAACTGACTTTTTAAAGTTATTGTGATTTCATTAATCAAATTTTCCAAATTTGATGAATGAAAATGAGAACGAAGAATTGAATCTGACTCCTTCGGAATTAGAAACCAATGTGACTAAATTTGAAAGGCTCTCCTTAACGCCGACACCATCACCGCCATCAATGTTTCACACACACATGCATGAACAAAGGATAATGACACTGCAAAGTTATAAACACATGAAATAATATACAAATTTATATATGTTTTATGATGCCAACATGGGATAAAATTTATTAATATAAAAAATAATAAAATCATGCTTTTGACATTATACATACTCTTAGAAGATTCAAATGGTAATGCGATTTCAACCCTAACAAATGGTCGTCCATGGTGAAGCAATGCAATAGTGAAGACCTATATGAAGATGGCACCCTCACACCAATTATAACTTCCTTTGCCAAAGAAAGATCATATTTTTTTTAAATCCATGGGACATAACCTTCTTTTAAATACCAATTAGAGTGACCAACGTCTCCATTTGATCGTGTACTTTCTAATCATCTTGGCCAATGTTTATTTTTAGTTTTGAAATAATAAGATATTTCCTAACAATTTCCTAACAACAAATGTCTCACTTTGTTTCAATGATATGTTCCTCCATAAAGAAGATGAAACATTTTTAAATATCTGCACGAGAAATAATAAGTGGGTAATCTTAAGATGCTCCCATTATGGGAGGTTATAAAAGATATATCTCATTTTCATCCCAACAGGAAATTTCTCAACCAGGCATGTACTTTTTGATAAAAATAGTTTTTTATTAATTTATTTTTGTGTTAATTGGTGCACTGGTTAACATATAATGCACCGGGTCTCCTTGTGATAGAGAGCATCGTACAATGTTTCTACTATTTTGGTCGAGCATTTATAAGAACCTACTGCACCGCTTTCGGTGCGTACTGTTTGAAAGGTGCACCATTTTCTTGATATATGTTTTTTTTTACCTGAAAACTATATGCTTTATTTATAAAATATATTGAGAATGGTATGGTACAGGTTTCATATGGATAAATAAATGGTTGAAAAGGGATCAAGTCACAAAAATACTGACAGCGCATAGATAAAAGCAGAAAAGGAAAGTTCTTTGTAAATTATTTACAAAAATTATTATTCTTGAACTATATGTAAGTTTAACTAATATGTACTGTTTATTGTTGATCAGGAGATCAAGTCTCTTGTAGAAAAATGCTCAAAAATGAAGTTGCTCAGAATTGGTCCAAACTAGAATGACTGGAAAGAGCTCGGAAAAACGATCCTGTAGACGTGAACGGCACTGAAAACTGATGCCATATGAGAAAGTTATTCAGCTTTGAATTTTCTCAATTTCAGTTAAAAAATGGCCAAAATTTTACTTTATAAAAAAAAAAATTATTAAAAAAATAATATTCCACAGAATATTTTGGGGATATTCCATGGAATATTCCACAAAATATTATGTGGAATATTCCACAGGCAGCCAATGAAAGGGCGCCACGTGGCCAGCCCGGAGGCCGCCACATGGCCCCAAGGTGGATTGAAATGGGCATTCAAAAATTTTATTTGGTCGCGGGCAGGATTTGAAACCAGGTTGGGGCGGAGACAACACAATGGCCCGACCAATGGGCCACAAGTGATTCTTGTTAAACTTTCAGCGCGAATTTTTAGTTGAAGTTTGAATGTTGAGTGGGTCGTGGTCCTGTGGACACGCGCCTGGGGCTGGCCACATTTTATTATGCAGTTTGTAAACCTTATAAAAATTCGATTAAAACACAATGTTGTTTAATACACTCCGATTGGTGCGGTCCTATGGGGCCTTAAATTTAGCACCTCATATTCGGCGGTCAATTTGGTGGATTCCCCAATTTTAGTGCCCGTCTCCATTTTTAACTGGAGTTAACTCTAGTTCTCCACATTTAGTGGAGTTTTTCAAGGGGTAACTGGAAAAAACTTCAGTTAGCCATAACTTTGGCTAGGGAAGTCCAATTGAAGAAATTTATTTATTTATTTTTGGGTATTGAAGCATTCTGGATCTATTGGGATAGGTTGCAAAGCCATCAGGATGCTCTATTAGTGATTTTATCAGCGATTTTTGTTGTGGAGCCACCAGGTCCTGGTGAAAGATCAGCTGTGTTGGACTATACTCATCCATTGGAGGTGAATGAATAGCCAATTTATACTGATTTCAGTTCTCTCTTTCTGAATTTGTAGCTAATTTTTCCTTTTGAGGCTTTCTACACAGTGTAATTCTTAATTTCAGCATTAATGAAAGAGGGAAAAGCCTATTTGGAGGCTTTTGGACCTAGCAGAGGTAGCCCAAGAGAGGGGTGAACTGCTTAAAAAAATGCTTACTATTGTTCTGTGCAATTTTGTTGTTATATTTCAGATTTTACTTCATTATACAGTAACTTTTCATAAGTTCACTTTTCCCAGTTAGACTTATACAATGAATACAACTCATTAGTTTCACTTCAAACCACATTACTTTCATTGCAGAATACTTGAACTTTCTTATTCACACAGAAATTTTTTATTAATGAATACTTTACACATAAACAAATACTTTCATTGATCAGATCTATTTAATTGTTTACATTATATTTCTTTAGGCAGAGCCAGTAAGTGGGCCAGAAGCTTCTGGTTTCATCCTTTCTAGTAAAAGTGAAATAACCAGTAAAAGCCCCTACTGTCAATCTCTGTATAAGAAATACTTTGTTCACACAATTTCAGATCAGATTGGTATCAAAGCTCTAGGTTTCGCTTAAGAGTTTGTGAAATTTGTGCAAGAAGATTGTGTTATTCTGCAAAATTTGATGCTTACTAGGCTCAAATTGAAAAGAGGGGAAGGTCAATTGGTTAGAGAAAAATTTAATCCTCAACCAAGGAGGGCTAGATTGCATCCTCATTAGCCTTAGAATCAGCCACAAACATGTCTTCCAGAGAGGGAGAAGTACATGAAGAAATGGATTCCAAGGAAGAAGAAAGAGTCTTTAGAAAAGCTTTCTTGGATATGACTGAAATGGTTAGGATTCTATACCAGGAGAGAAATGATAGGATTGCTGGAGAAGGGTCTAGAAACCAAAGAGAAGAAGGATATTCTTTAGGAGGGAAGAAATAAAATGATAACTCTAAGAAAGGGAATGGAGGAAATGGTGATCCTTCATCTCCATCGTCATCCTCTTCCTCCACATCATCCTCTTCAACTTCTGTTAATGAGTCACACAAAACAAAAACATCTCTTAGAAATCCTTTGCTAAAACTTGATGTGAAGTTTGAGTTTCCGATGTTTAATGGTGATGTGAATGCAGAAAAATTGGATAACTGGATTAGACAGCTGGAAGTCTATCTAAGAATTCAGAATTTGCATGATGATGACACAAAAATCCAATTAGCCTCTCTGAGAATGGATGGAGCAGCTTTGGTTTGGTGGGAAGCCAAGACCAAGGAGGAAATTAAAAAGCATGGTAAAATAAATCTAACTTGGAATGAGTTTATTACTTCTATTAAGAAATAGTTTTACCCTCTTGCTCATATTTAGAAAGCAATCATGAATTGGAAAAATTTTAGGCAACTTAAGGGTCAAAATGTCCAAGATTATACCCAAGAGTTTAGAAGGAGAGCACTTCTACTTGGAGTATACTTACAAAGTCAAGACACCTTGTTGAAATACATAGGAGGTTTGCACAATTACCTACAACATACTATTCTAATGTTCAATCCTACCAGCTTAGATGAAGTCTGTGTGCAGGCTACACATTTAGAAGCTAGAGGAAAGAATAATTTTGATGAGGATAGTAATTTCAAAAACAAAGGAAAGAAGAGAGTTGCAAATTCAAGAAAAGAAAAAGGAAAGTTATTTTGCAAGAACTGTTCAAAGACAAGTCATGATGAAGATCATTGTTGGAAGCTTCATCCTGAACTGAAACCAGAAAAATATAAGAACAAAAACAAGACCAAAGAAAAGGAGAAAATTGTAGCAACAGTTGAGCAAGACTTAGGGTCAGACTCAGGAGATGAGACAAAAAGCATAGCCATGGTTTTAAAGAACATTAAGGGGAAAGAAGTGGTGCAAGACACAATTCCCAGTTCTAGCTCTTTGAATTGAAACAAAGATACTCATGAAGAAAAGAGAAGGATAGAGCTTTTCCATGTGAGGGTAATTTCAAAACATACCAAAATTGACACACTATTTGACAGTGGGTCACAAGCAAATCTTATATCTGAAGACTTGGTCAAGCAGCTTAAACTTGAGACCATTCCACATCCAAAGCCTTATCCACTTGGATGGATATGCAAGGATGCCAATTTGCAAGTCTAAAGAAAGTGCATATTGTGCTTTTCAATAACTGCACACTTTACTGACACAGTTGAACTTGATGTGGTGCCGCTTGATATCTCAGGTATTGTTTTGGGAAGTCCTTACTTATTTGACAGGAAGGCCATATTTCATTGCCATGAAATAAGTATCACTTGTTCAAAGATGGTAAAGAGTACATTGTGAGAGCTCACAAGAAGAAGCTAGAATCTTCTTTACTCCATGCAAGTCAATTGAAAAAATTGGTTAATGCAAGTCAAAGTCTAACTTTGTTAATGTTGAAATGACCAGATTTTGAGCATTCACCTTTTTATGATGTTGCTAATGATTTGTCTCAGTTTGATAACAGTTTGTCTTTGAAAGAAGATGATGTTATGTTGCACAAATTACCTTTTGGGTCAGCCAATGCAGTGAATGAAGTGTCAAAGCAAAGCAGTGCAAGCAATAAGGACACATAATTCAGCATGGGAAAAATTTGGTTTCAGAATGGTAGAATTCGCCATGGGAATAGTTTGCAAGGTGAAAGTTATTTTAAGTCTTCTACGAAGTTTGATCAGTGTAGAATTTTTTTTTTTTTTCTGCAGATTACAATTTCTGTTCTGCAAATTTTAATCATTTGCATCATGACTCATTCAATCTTAGCAATGGTCGATCAATTGATTCCAGAGACAGATTATCATTTTCTCAAAATCTCCATTTGATGAAATCAGGTAGATTTTAGTTATTCAAGGGTGGAAGAGTGGAGAATTAGTATCCACATCATCAGTTTCAGTAATAAGAGAGCTTTTTGGGTCCAAAAGCTTCCCATTTGGGAGGTGTGATCAGGAGATCAAGTCTCTTGTAGAAAAATGCTCAAAAATGAAGTTGCTCAGAATTGGTCCAAACTAGAACGACTGGAAAGAACTCGGAAAAATGATTCTGTAGACATGAATGGCACTGAAAACCAACGCCGTATGAGAAAGTTATTCAACTTTTAATTTTCTCAATTTCAGTTAAAAAATGGCCAAAATTTGACTTTATAAAAAAAAATTTATTAAAAAAAGAATATTCCATACAATATTCTGGGGATATTCCATAGAATATTCTGCAAAATATTCCATAGGCAGCCAATGAAAGGGCGCCACGTGGCCAGCCCGAAGGCCGCCACGTGGCCCCAAGGTGGATTGAAATGAGCGTTCAAAAATTTTATTTGGTCGCAGGCAGGATTTGAAATCGGGTCAGGGCGGAGACAACGCAACGGCCCGACCAACGGGCCACAAGTGATTCTTGTTAAAATTTCAGCGTGAAGGTTTAGTTGAAGTTTGAATGTTGAGTGGGTCGTGGTCCCGTGGACACGTGCCCGAGGTAGACCACATTTTATTATGCGGTTTGTAAACCTTATAAAAAGCCGATTAAAACGCAATGTTGTTTAATACACTTCGATCGGTGCGGTCCTATGGGGCCTTAACTTTAGCACCTCATATTCGGCGGTCAATTCATCGGATTCCCCAATTTTAGTGCCTGTCTCCATTTTTAACTGGATTTAACTCCAGTTCTCCACATTTAGTGGGGTTTTTCAGGGGGTCACTGGACAAAACTTCAGTTAGCCATAACTTTGGCTAGGGAAGTCCAATTGAAGTGAATTTTTTTTTTATTTTGGGGTATTGAAGAATTCTGGAGATGTTGGGACAGGTTGTAGAGCCATCAAGGTGCTCTATCATTGATTTTATCAGCGATTTTGGATGTGGAGCGACCAGGGCCTGGTGAAAGATCAGCTGTGTTGGACTATAATCATCCATTGGAGGTGAATGAATAGTCGATTTATATTGATTTTAGTCCTCTGTTTTTGAATTTTCAGCTAATTTTTCCTTTTGAGGCTTTCTATACAGTTTAATTCTTAATTTTAGCATTAATGAAATAGGGAAAAGCCTATTTGGAGGCTTTTGGACCCAGCAGAGGTAGCCCAAGAGAGGGGTGAACAGATTAAACAAATGCTTGCTATTATGCTGTGAAATTTTGCTTTTATATTTCAGATTTTACTTCATTATACAATAACTTTTCATAATTTCACTTTTCCCAATCATACTTATACAGTGAATACAACTCATTAGTTTCACTTCAAACCACGTTACTTCCATTGAAAAATACTTGAACTTGCTTATTCACACATAAAATTTTGATTAATGAATACTTTGCACATAAAAAAATACTTTCATTGATTAGATCTATTTAAGTGTTTACATTATATTTCTTTAGGCAGAGCCAGTAAGTGGACCAGAAGCTTCTGGTTTCATCCTTTCTAGTAAAAGTGAAATAACCAGTAAAATCCCCTACTATCAATCTCTGTATAAGAAATACTTTGTTCACACAATTTCAGATCAATTGTGTATCATGCAGAGCCACAAAATGATGAAGTTCAGTAAGGTTATTTCTCATCTAGGACCAGAAGATTGTAAAATCTTGATGGAAAAACTGCAGAAGGATGAATCAGGTCAATGAAAAAATATTATCGATCCAATATGAGTTTCTTTTTCTATTTTTAATTAATAATATACTTAAAAATATTAGACAAAATGTTTCAAACAATATATTAATTCACATATGTTTAATTTTCTACCGGGACCAATGGCGAAGAAAAGGAATGTTGTTTTAAGAAAGGAAAAAAATCGAACATGAAAATGAAAATGAATTTCTCCTTA